>CM035156.1:167976544-168339044 GCA_020205615.1 Panax quinquefolius
ATGTACTAAAGAAAAAGATGACATTTTTCATTGCATCCAGCTATGCAGGGACACTCGTATTCAACAGAACCGTGGAGCTCCTCCACATGCATATTCGTCACTGCTTGGGGGGAATGCACCTCTACTCTGGAGGATGTCCATGTCATCTACCAGTAAGCATTTGCCCCCTGCGCATGAGTCACACCTTTGGTGAGATGATCGCACAAAATATTTTAAAGTGTTGAAGTCTTCACTTCTTGAAGCTTGATGTTTTGCAAGCCTTGAAAACGAAGTCCTAGGAGAGTGAACCTCTGGGGAGAGAAAACCTAGGGAGGGCAAGCCCCAGAGGAGCTCTTCAAGGATATCTAGGTATCTCTAACTTTCCTTGGACATGTCTCCTTCCATGTTAGGTTGGATCTCTTTATTTCCAATCATCATGTTGTCAGACTTCGTTCGAAAGTCACTTCACGTCTCCATGAGAATGACTTACTTTATGTAAACTTTAGGAGCTTCAAGATGCCATAGATAAATTGAAGACCAAGCTTTTGGGAAATTGAGTCAGCTACCAAGCCCTTGAATGTGACGCCCCAAAATAGGTATACATCACCTATTCCAGTGCCAAATACATGGTATGTAATACAAATACAATCTTTAATATCTAACAAGAGAGTGAGAGTTTTAATACAAATAATCATCTTCTAGACAATATCCACTCTCGAAATAAGTCCTCATTACATTTATTTTCACACTATTTAATGTAATAGTGAGGATCGCTAATACTATCATCGGACCAGTCACTCCGTTCCCCGACTAGTCCATGCCACGTTCTCATTTTACGAAGAGAACGGTGAAAAAAAAGGGTGAGCTCAACTAGCCCAATAAGAAATATTATGACTAAGATAATGCAGAATAAATTATCATTAGTCTTCAACAATGTTAAACTGATGAAATACAATAGACATCAAGTTTAACTGCAGCGGAACAAACAATCCATTAAAAGAGTCAAGTAGAGAATAAAATCTATTATCTTTTATGATTTAAAAGGTTTTTCATCATTTTTATCGATGTGGCTCAGCTTAATATAAAATTCACATCATCCCTACACTACGGCCAAGGATATTCATTAGTATCACAACCACAAATTATCCATGCACTACGGGCCAAGGATATTCGTGCATTCATCGTGGTCATGATCATGCCAACAACTGTCCATAAATGCACTACGGGCCAATGAGAACTTTTACCACATCATTTGTAACATTACGGTCATGATTACACCGAATAATCCCTGGTCATAATCATACCAAGTCCATCTATGCACTACAGGCCACAGATGACTTTCAAAAATATAAACATGAGGATGATGACAATGATATAAGAATTCAATAAAACAAGTTCAATAATTAATTTATTCAGGAATTAATAACGTCCAAATTGTCAACATGATACTTCTTTGTAGAGTAAAATTCAAGAATGCTCATAAGAATATTTCCATGAAAAGATACTGGATGAAGCACAAATATCAAGAATATCCCACTAATTTCATGGAGTATAGAAGTCAAAACTTTAACCAACTGAGTATAATAAAGAATGGAATGACAAAAGAAATCACCATGCATGCGGTACTTGCATGTATGACGACTTATTCAATGTAATAATAAATAACGAAACCAAAGTCGTATTTAAATTACGACCCATGAGGATGCTCCAAATGTAATAATAAAGATTTTAGCGGTCCCGTGAAACGCATGCATATGACAAGATATTCCAATGAGAATAATAAAGAGCGGAACCGTGTCCCACGTAGAAACGCATGCATGAGGATATTCAAATGAATAATAAAGAATGGAATAATGAAGATCTCTTCATGAATACAAAAGAAAAATAATACCCTTACTAGTAAAAAGAAAAGTATTCACTAGTAGTAGGCGAGGATATTCTTGAAGAAAACTTGCACTACGCTTCAAAGCTTCTTAAAACTCTAAAGAAATACGCTCAAGATTATAGAAGAATTCTCTGAATTTCTGGTGTGTTTTCAATTCTAACTAAGCTTCCTATTTATAGGAGAATGGAAAGGATACTATGCAATTAAATATTCTAATAAAACGAAAACTTTTAAATAAAATATAATATATATTATATATATGTATATATATATATTATATATATATATATATATCACATGTGCCCATAATGAAAATTCACGAGATGATTTCCCGTGATCCTCCCAACTCCACCACTTCAGACATCCTTAATATATATAAATATATATAAATCCTATATACAACCAAATCCCCCCCCCCCCCAAAGTCTTCACTGCTGGTATCAAATATATAAATATATAATATATATATATATATATATATATATATATATACACACAAAACATAACATAAATTATATATATATATATATATACATATCATATTTTACACGACAACCAACTCCCTCCTGTGACATCCTCCCATTTCTTCCACACATGGGCCCCACAGTGGGCCCCCACCTATTAGTAAATAATTTTCTACCAATTATTTTAAAAATGGGTAAATGGGGGTCCATAAAATAAGCAAAATTTACATCAAATACTTCATAAAAAAAATCTCCTCAATATTTTTAACAACATTTATCATCATTATTATAATTCACAATATTAATCGACTAGGTCGTTCCCCAGAAAGAGGGGGCTTTTCAATAAGAATTTCTCCCTATTGGCGCGCAATTAGGTGACCAAACCTCTCCTTGGCAGAACTTCTAGACATCGTTAATATTGCAAATAATAATATTAATAACTCTGTCATTTCAATTATTAATTTAATAATAATAAATAAAATATAAACAATAATTGAATCAAATAACGTGAGATACTATGCAACAATTACTGAAACAATAATTGAACAAAACTGATTGACTTCTCACGTAAGCATCAATAATCAATACCGTGGGCTACTATGCAACCATAGCGTATTCTGCATTTCTTTAACAAGAGTGTTTCAACAGTTAACGGTAAAACCTCCGCCATTATTTTCAAAAATATTTTTGTCGTTTTCTCAATCCGACAATAATTCCATTGTGGGGTCCACCAATGATTGTGCCATCGTATGAATATTCCCTGTTAAAACGAATATTCCCCGAACAATCGAATATTATATAACAACTTGCGTACTTTGCAAAATTTATAAATATTACCCACAACTATAACATTATATCAAATTCATTCCATAATATTCAAAAATGATATTTATAGAAAAATCATCTTTATTCATAAAAGCTGAGGTCTTACATTAAAGGCTCGATAGCCTCCAATACGAAGGCTCAGGGTACCACACCATTATCGACATGAAGACTTTAGCTATTCCCCTCTCTTTAGTTCGACATGTCATGGCCTTTAGATCATGAGCTTTCATAGTTTTTTCCATTTCCTGTATCAGAAAATTCATGTACATATATTTCATTCATCAAAATATAATTTCTTTATCCTTATTGATTGCCTTTAATTTGAATGATTCCTTAAAACTCAATATTTAACATTGGATCTTAAGTTGTTCAAATTAATACTCCAAGACAACAATAGGCCTCATAAAATAGCAAACATGAATCTTTTTAAGAAAAAACATGTTTTTTTTATTATTGATAATAAAATTTCTTTTAACGAAAAGCTTAACGTTTCAAATAATAAATTCTCGATTACTTTTGAAGTTGAAAGTATAATTTGTCCGGTTCGAGGACTCATAGTCAGGTGCCTCGATTACTTTTAAAGTTGAAAGTATAACTTTTCGGGTCTGAGGACTTATAGTCATATGCCTCATTCACTTTTAATGATAAAGTGTAACACTCGGGTGCCTCGTCACTTGGGTCGTCCAATTTTTTGGCAAGTGCAGTCTACGAGGACTTGAAATCGGGTGCCTCGTCACTTGGGTCGTCCAATTTATTGGTAAGTGCGGTCTATGAGGACTTGAAATCGGGTGCCTCATCACTTGGGTCGTCCAATTTTTTGGCAAGTACAGTCTACGAGGACTTGACCACCATTTAGAGTGGACCACCATCTTGGGTGGATTTTTTTTTATATATATTTTTTAATTCTTCAATTCTTGTGCCTCCAACCTTGGTCATCCAATTACTTGGCAAGGGATACTCCTGAGGACTTAAAGCACCATTTTTGGTGGACCACCATCTTGGGTGGATTTTTAATTCATCTGTAGTTCAGATTTTTTCGATGGTAGAGCCAGTATTTGGGTTCTTGACTTCCGGGATTGCACCATGGGTTATAGTGTTACACGTTTCTTCTCCTAGTTCAATCTCCCCGGCCGCCAGCTTCTCATGGAATATCCTCCGCAGACTGTAACAGTCCATAGTGGAATGTCCTGCGTATTGGTGGTATACACAGAAGTCCGGTCTTCTTTTCATCTCTTCCGTTACAACCAACCAGGGCCTTGGAGGCTTCACCACTCCATGCTCAACCCATTGTTCATACAGGCTCCTAAATGCCTTCTCGTTGCATGTAATAGCCTCCAGAACTTGCATTCTAGTATACTTATCCCCATGCTTTTCTCTGTTTCGCTCAAATTTCTCATTTTTTCCCTCTTTCCCCCTTGTGGTTTTGACTGAGAATCCGCCAAAGCCAAAGTTGCTGTCCTCTTGCCCTTCCATGTAACCATCGCATGGCTGGTGGGAAATGTCATGATTCCTCCCAAGTCTTGTGTAAAAATTGAGAGGGTCGCAAATGAATCACAAGCTTTGGTAATGAGGTGGGGCTTGAAGGCGTCTAAAGCACCATTATTACATATGATAACCAAGTTCTTTTCTTCAATTGGCTCTGCACACTTCTGTGCTTGGGCCCTGAACCTATCCATGTAATCTGACAGCTCCTCGTTTGGCTTCTGCTTGAATCGCATGAGCTCTACGATGGTTACTTGTTTCTGCACATAGAAAAATTTCTTAAAAAATTACAATTTTAGATCATCCCAATCATGGACTGATCCCTTTTCCAAATTATAGTACCAACTGAAGGCACTATCCGTCAAAGTCTTGTTAAATTCCCTCATCAACAAGTTATGGTTGTTTACTTCATCATATCCTAGCCACGGAGACATCGACTCTACGAATCTGACAATGTGTTCCCTGGCATTTCCTTTATCCCCGTTGTATTTTTGAAACTGCGGGGGATGCTCAATATACCCCGTCGGATAAGGTTGCATCCGAATGTGTGCAGGGTAAGGTGGAGTAAAATCTAACTCCGAGGGTCGGGATGTCTGCCTGCGAAGTTGATTGATCACATCGATCATATCATCCTTCGTCACGTATTAGCTTATGGCGTGAACTCTCTAGGGTGTTGTAATATACTGCTGTATTGGCGGTGTGTACGGTGAAGAGATTGGTTGATGTACACTTGCCTCGTCCAAAGCTGGCACTGGTGGCATTTGCTGGCTCACTCGCTGGACATGGCTTGGGAGAGTTGGCATCTGCACTTGTGAAAATGCTGGAAGAGCAGTTAGGATGATGTTTGACTGAGGTTGGCTTGCTTCTAACCTAGGTTGTGGCCCGTCACCACTGTTCTAGAGTTCCAAGTTGATTATTGGAACCGATTGACTTTCAGTCAATGGAGGTACAATCTGGTTCTCTTTGTTGTTGCTGTCATTGTTTTTGTCCTCCACTCCTGTTTGTTCTCCTTGCGAATTACCTGGGAACATGGCCTTGAAGGTAGGGATCTGCATCAGCTACTGGCGGAAGTTCCCCATCTCCTCTTGCTTCCTCTGCATCTCCAGCATCATGGCCATCATCATCCCTTGTCCTTCCCGTGCTTCCTTTAAGGCCTTGAGCATCTCCAGTTGCACAACATTCGTCTGCTCTTCGCTTGCATTTTCGACTTGCCATTCTGCGTTGGTTTTTTGTTGATTGGCCATGTATAGTGATGTTGAACTCTCTTCCAAAGCGTCTTCAATAAGTGCTACGTCAAAATCAAGATTTGCGCCTTGGAAAGCTTGAGTTTTTTGCCTTGGAACTGGATTTGGTGAGGTAATACTATTTATTGGTGAAGCAGCTCTTCCTGTAGTTCTCCCGCTTCGAGTTGTGGGCATACCATTCACGAATTCTACACCTCCCCAGCGGAGTCGCCAAAGAAATGTGGGCAAGGAAATCGTACCTTGCTAGGATTAGGTTTTCGTGTTGACTGAGGAGGAGAGAAATCCACGAAGAGCACGAAATTGATTGATTGATTGAAGAGGGGAGAAGAACAGGTGGGCGATTACTCCAACGACGCGTGGCAGAACTCCTAAAATCCGGGAATCGTGTTAGGGTAGCAGGGATTTCAAGAGCCTTCTTGAGTCCTTCGAGTTGAGAGAATGTTGAAACCCCTTTAGTTCTTTTAGGTGGAATCTCAAAGCCTTTAAGTCACCAAAAGGGTCCCTTTGATCTTCCAAGAGTCCAAGTCTTAAGTCTGAAGAGAAGTCCCCTTCCAAATGGAATGGAAGGGGTATTTATAGGATTTTCTAAAAAGTAGTCATGTGCAAGGCACATGCTTTCAGGAAAATTCCAGAAATACCCTTTAGTCATTAGAATAATGCCCATATTACACTGTCCTTCTAGCCACCAATCCAATCCCTCAATCAATTCCCAAAAATGAGCCGCCTCCACGAGTCTTTTGCCTCGGGACACGTGGAGGCTTCTCCTGGGTCTAGCACATTTATTTTCGACTCTTCCGTCTTTTCATTTAATCATAATGCGAACCTTAATTTGTGCATTGAATTCAATTAGGTCAAGTGAACCCTAATTTGCACTTGGGCCCACAACAACTAACCGCGATAAGGAGTTTAGAAGTCAACACAAATAATGGTAAACAGAGCAAAAGAGTTAATATTGAATTAACTGAAAACATGTAACTTTTTAAACTGTATTAACACTATTTTTATTAATAACTATGATCATTTAAATTAATCTTACATTGTATTTTTCTTATAGTCATAATGTATTGAGCTGCACCTTGTGGGATGACTTTGCAAACCAGATTTATTCCTTTACTGAAACAGAAAATCAAAATAACATTATAATTATTTTACAATTTGCAAAAATCAAGTTCTGAAAAGGTTTAATTGTGTGGATATATTGCACATTCAATAAACATAACTGGATTGAAGACCTAAATTGGAAGTAACTTAATTGTGATAATCCCGGTAACTATGGTTCAATGGTAATGTGGCAATGAAGTTGGTGTATGCAGTTCTTGGCAGAGTTAAATTTTTGTTATCATGCTTCTTGCATTATTTCAGGTGCATCATGGATTTTATTTTGCTTAGCACAACACAACTTTGTGCCCTGCAATTCTAAATACTGTTAAAAGTGAAAAGGAGTTATATGGAGATCTACCTTCAGATTATGGTGACAGTGCATTCAATGAGAGGGGCTATGGCTTCATTTTGTGGACTATATCTCACGGTGTTTATGTTTATGGTTTCTTCATCTGTTGCATTCTATTTTCTGGATTGTGACTTTGCATGATTTGTTAAGTACTAGCATCCGGTAAATCATTTTTATCATCATTAATATATTTTTTGCATTATGGTAATACTGTGAGTGTCTATACAATTGCCAAAAATGGATAAAAAACTAATGAGGTAATATATTCGTTCTTTAACTATAACATTGTGTTATGTATGACACGGTGCTATACTGATATATTTTTGGACATGGTGTTTGTTTGAAATAAAGATCCAACATAATTATTAATGCTCATGTTTTTCAGTTTCCACATGTAACATGTGATTTCCCTTCAGACCTGAGGACCGAAACTGGGATATTCTTCCATTGTTTCCCTTTTCATTTGGATGTTAGAATTCTGGTGCAAGTAAGCTTATATGAGACATAGACTCTTCAAAATGCATCAAGTACTTATGTCAGATATTTGAGGCTTGGTGAGGTTTGTGTAATGTGTAACAGACTTCAAATATGCCACTAGCAATCATATCAATATAACAACTCGATGACATTATGCATTACACTTTCTAAATATTTGTTAATGCTTTAGAATGAAAGAGGTACCCATTTTTAACCTTATTGGTTACATTATAAACATTTTTATCAAGAAATTAATATATATATATATATATATATACACACACACACACACAACTATTATATAATGCCCTCGGGTTTAGTGATCAGATTAATTATATATATACTTGGAAATGTATTTGCACACAAAATTTTTACTCAACTCTATGTAACATATGCTACCAAAATTTAATCATCGCACAATAATCTACCATCTTCTTATTATATTTTAATTTATTAATTGCACGTATAAATTTATTATTAACAAAATGAATAATCCCGCTGCAATGCGCGGATTTGTATCTAATAAGTTAAATAACTTAGTACAACTCTCATTTTCAATGTGCAAATATAAATGTTAATTTTTTTTTTTATATTGTTTATTAGTATATAAAGGATAAATACCACACACAAAAAGTGTATAAACAAAAAATAAGTTTACATTTAAATGATTAATTTATCATTATATTAAATTTTGTTGTATTTGTAATAAGTAGATGGTATAATAGAGGGTCTACGTGATAGAAAACTTTGAAGAAAAAAATTTGACAAGTTTTATGGCATTTTTTTCCCTTTTGGTTTATTACAACTCAAAAATAAGATCATTGGAAAAAAATAAAAATTTCTGCTAAAATACTAAAAAATGAGATTTGGACAAAAAAAATTCAAATCTTTTGTCTTTCTCTTTACTTTCCCTTCTATTTTAAAATTTAGAAAAAAATGTAAAATTTATCTAGTAATTTTACCTTGAAACATTGTGCAGTGTGTATCTAACTGTACGGATGTAATGAACATGTAAAAATATGAGAGTATGCAAAATTTCATTTGATTTAAGGCATTGAAATATTATTTTTATTATGGTATCAATAATATGTATGCAAGTATATATTTTGACAACTCAGATTTTAGTAACTTCAGTTGTTATAAAGTTGCCGATGCATAACCTTAAATTAAACAAAATATTACATAATAATATCAATTTTTTACATGTTCTTTACATCGATATAGTTAGATTATTAAATTGATGATAAAACGATCTTGCATTAAAAGTGATCTAAGATAACTTTTATATATATATATATATATACTAGTTGGTAGCCCGTGCAATAAAATTGATGCACGAGCATTTGAATAACGGATTGCACCTTTGTCTAAAATCAAGACATTATAATGACGACTAAATATACAAATTGTCTGCACTATAACTCACACACACACAAACACACTCATACAGGGTCATTCAACATGCAAACATCTATATTAATCTTAATCGAAGTTAAGAATCAAGTACCCATCTGTAGTGAAATATTGCTTATAGATATTAAACCAAATTTCACCCACTTTTTAAAGGATGCTATCAGAAGATTAGAAATTTATACCCATCAGTATATCAAAGTAGGATTAAAGAGAGATTCTACGAATTTAATAACTTGTTCTCATTAAAATTAAATAGTATATGACCATCCAACATGTATACATATATACACATGTATTATAGTTTTAAGTGTAACCAAACACTTTTAAAGAAAACCATATATTAAGTTGAATGGAGAGCGATGATGGCAATGTATCCCTTTTTAGCATGGCGTACGGGTGAACAGATAGTAAAGGTATTTAGTATAAGATTGATAAAAATTAAAATTAACAATATCAGGAGGAAAAATAGTACCTTCAGACCTCTGCTCTATCTTGGGTATTAAGAATGATAGGTTTTATTTAAGTCATGTATAAAAACTTCATATGGAACCAAATCTTTTTTTTCTAATCATAGAATAATTTTAGAAGGAGGTGGATGAGTAGTGTAAGGCTAGAATTGGCATTCCCTAATAGAAATATTGGAGAAAAAAATTTAATTATTTTTTTGATAAATTGAAAAATTATTCCACTAAAAAGAAAATTAGCTTAAAGCATTAAACGTGCATAAAAAATCACACCTACACAGGTACACCACCGATGGTAATTAAACAAACTAAAATTAGCAGTAAACTTAGAGTCAACCTGATATATAAGGACATGAAAAAGATTTAGATATCTGGAAGTAGACATGTGCATGAACAGTTAATCCACTGGAGTAGAATTAAAAGGAAGGGTGCTAACTGATTGTATACCAATTACTGCAGTATTTACCCACATTTTAAAGCAATCACACCTTTAAACAAAAGATTATATTACATAACCTTCTTAAACATATCCACATTTAATGAAAATTTGAACAAACTTCACTAGCCCCTTAGCTCTTGAGCTCTTATCGAGTTTCACCGATTGAAATCTAGTTTTCAGTTCATGCCAAACTCTCAGGCTTTGTTAAAATCAAGCATTAGGTTATTTGGCTTTTTTATTAAAAAAAAGGGGGGAGGGGGTGTTATCTGATTTCACAATCAATATATACATGCAAGTATACACGATCAACAAGTAATAAAGTGATAAGAAAGAGTGTCGTACCCACGAGAAATCCTATCTAACAAATCCCAACTACTAGTTTTATATCAAATCAATTTTATCTAAACAACCGAATTTTCTGATTTTTCAATTAAATTTAAATTAAATTAGATAAAACTAATTTTAACACAAAGATTTAATTCAGATAATAAAGGCTGAAGACTACAATATCCCCAATTATGCAATATAAATCAGTTACTCATTTTATTCAATTATTAAATCCACCTGAGTTGTTAACAGGAATTCACAGTATTTATAAGCCCTTTTTTCAAGTGATCAAATAAAAATATTCAATTCAATTAATTCTACTATATTCATATGCAAAATAAAAGAATTAAATTCATTAAACATCAATTCTCAATTATTACATGTAGTGAAAAGAGATATCCCTATTCAATTCAAAACTCTAATTATTTATCTCATGAAAATAACTAAGAATACATGTTATCACATTCAGTTCTAACCCTAGATTTCATCTCCCGAATTCATCTAGTGTAACATGATAATTGTTGATCAGACAATTAATCAATAATCACAAAATATGATAGACAACTCAATTTGAATAAATAATTGAATTAATTAAAGTAATCAATTCATAAGCATAAAAGGTTCAATTGTAGCCTTAATTGAAAAGTTAGTTTATGCTGGAAATTAACACCAAAAATCCCAAATAAGTCATCACAATTAAATTACAAATTGAAAAGAGAAGGAAAGAAAAAAAAATCAATAAGTGTCTTCAATCTTCAATCTCCAATCTCCAATCTGAACTCCTTGTGATGCTTCCCTACAATCTCCAATCCTAAGCTCCGGTTCTGTCTCCAAGTCTCTGTGTGTTTTGTATATTGTTTTCGTCAAAAACTTTATCTCTATTTATAGCTTTAGGTCTCCTATAGGTCAGTTCTTTTTCCAATCCTCTTTTGAATAGAAGTCCACCCTTTTTCTTTTACAGCTTTTGATTGTGTCTAGATCTAATTAAGAAAAATCATATTCCAAGTATAAAACAATTTCCTTTCCTTCTTCTCCACAAATTCGCCCAACAGCTACTGATGCCTAACACTCCCGCACTGGGTTTGATATGGCTAAGAGTGCCCAGCGCTGGTAATGTGCTGGAAATTACGATTATCCCATTAATGATGCCAAAATTCTTGTGTTTGCTCTGCTTTGCCATAACCTGCAAAATAACAACTAAACAGTAAAAATATCTTAATAAAATCAAAAACTAAAAATATATCATGTCTAAAAATACTTAATTCATGAGTATATTACCCACTCATCAGGGGGGAGAAAAAACTTATGCTCCTACTTAGGTTCCTGTATAATATTCAGTTGAAGGAAAATCATATTTCCCTACTAGCAAGGTAGCTAAGAAAGCAGTACACATACTTAAGTTAAATCTAAATCTATATCACACTTGACAAACACACTGATATTCCTGTTGTAAGAACCTCTAAAATTGAATTAAGTGGGTGTCTATACACACACACACACGCACGCACGCACACACACACACACACACACACACACACACATATATATATATATATATATATATATATTCCAAGCTTCAAGTAATTAACCTCTAAAATTGAAAACTCATCATCAATTCAAAACTGAACAGAATCTGATTATCATAAACTTAATTAGTATAATTCTAGTAGGCAAAAAAATAGAAAAAAATATGTTCCTTAACCACTTCAAATAGACTAATGAGGAAATTTGGGGTAGTGAAGTAAAAAGAAGGGGGAAATTAAAAAAAATACTATTCTTACCTTTTTGTAGCATTTCAATAAACATGTAATGTGCATCCTCCCACACCAGCTTTAAGTATCTAAAAACCATAAAAAATTGTGAATTCACATTCATCATCTAATCTGATGAACCCAAACAAAACTCAATTATAATATCATTAACCTGTAGAAAGAGTAATAAACAAAAAATGTTTAAGAGTTACTACTTTTGGATGTTTCGTCTTCTACCTTGTAAAAAAACCTAATATCTTTAGTGGGGAAGACCTCAAAGTTAAATTAACCAAAACTCTACAATTTTTCTACCCACCTACCTTCTTTTTCACCTCTTCCTTTTCTTTGTGCTTCTGGAATGGTTTGTTTTTCTTTTAATCGAGAAAGAACTCATCTTTCATCACACCACCAAAATCACCCAGAATCGCACACTAAAAACCCTTATGACAAATTTCTCATACTATGCATCAGATTTCAGAACACACATCATATCATCTAAAATAAACTACAACAACTATATGCACAATCCAACGCAATAGGAGTCTCCAAATCAATAACTATATATAAATGCTACAAATTCAAAAAAAAAGTAAAAATAAATAATTTACAATTAAGAAAAACTATTTAATTTCATGTACAAGTCGTGACACCCCCAACCCAGGTACTTCATTTCCACATGATTTGGTGCTCACTTAATAAAACATTCATATCTAACTACCAAATCACAATAAATTGAATAATAAAACCTTCCCCATTAAAGGGTTACATAATAAAAATCTCCCAGGTTGTCTAACCTTTAAATACAATCATTCAAATGCGGAAATAAATAAACTTCATTACAACCATTCAATTAAAATCTGATAATAAAATATCAACATATTACAAGTCTTCAATACTTGTTCATCTTTCCTTTTCCTCATCGGTGCTAGGTACATCAACCTTCTCATCCTTAATCGTAGTAAGTAGTTATAAGCAAGAGTGAGCAAACAAAGCTCACTTGAAACAACAATGAATAAAAATCTTTACAACAACCATCAAATAAGAGGCTTGATAGAATTAAACAATATGATTTATCAACATTCTCAAGTATATAACCGAGGGTCCTATGACCACTTAACTATGTCCATAGTTATAAGTAATTTTTAACTTAAACTTTAACAAATCATAAGACTATAGGGACTCCTCGTACTTAGGGGATGGATCTTTTCGTATAATGTGTATTGTGCACAAACATTTCAACGCTAAGCGTAAATTACCCCTAATAATAGGGTTGTTCATCTCAAAGATTTAGAGTACAAGTCCGCACTCAAAGTGAGTTTGGTTTGGATACATTTCAAGGTAATTTGGAATTCAACGGACATCAACTAAGGATTAGTTGAATAAAATTAATAACATCATACTATGGAATAATCATAATTGAATCGACATGGTAAATTAAATCATGCTTTAGGAATAATCTAATAGCATACATATTGAATAACTATAACACACCTTTCTTGAACAATATTAAGCCAATGTTATTTAGAATTGAATACTAAGCACATAGCCATTTGAACGATAAAATTGTTCAACATTAGTATATAATAATTTGCATACTAAACAACAAGTCAAATACAATAATAACTTGCTCGATCAATATCAAAATAAAGTTTAGAAATCTTGCATAATTATATTGGAATCGAATTAAAAATAATAATTGGCTCAATCAAGATAATAGATTTAGAGAACTTGCCTTGCTCGTAGGCTAAACTGAACAATTCCAATTACAATACCCTTTATATATATATATATATATATATATATATATATCATCATGACATAGTTAGTCACTACCACATTACATACATAACTAAGTACATTCATCATGTAAGATTTGATTTTTAAACACACAATCAAGTTACAAAACTAGTTAATTGTTAATAACATGCTCATTCTTGGTATAGAAATACTGAAATCATAATTTAACAGTCCTACTATTAACACATAACAATTCCTTCAGACTTTGAGTACAAAAATTACACTGTTTGACCATTACATTAACTCAAGATCGATGCAACGCCTTACGATTTATCATAATGAATTCGACAATACATGGTGAGAGATAATGACTGTATGCGCGAGAATTATACTCTACGGTTGCGGCGTTATGACGTATGCCAAGCTCAATGATGCGAGAATTATACTCTGGTCAACAAATACTGCCGAATTGCGAACTTTGGTAACCAACTACTAAATCACATGAACAAAGCCAATTTTGGCCTACAAGCTACTTTCTAATGTGACCTAATTAGCATGTAATTCATATGTAGAGACTTTTATAAACATATTTCAAAGACTCTTAACATGATTATACTCATAAAACAACACAAACATCGAATTTAAAACATCCAATTTCACTGTTTTTGATAAAACTCATTTTTTTATGTTTTTAATGAAAATCAACACTGTGATTTTGTTTTTCAACCAAAATAGTTAATTCAAAGCACCTTATTTATGTTTATACAACCTCTTTCAAATACAATAGTTAATTTATCAACTAAGCAACTAATTAAACCTTAAACTAAACCATATTAATATATATATATATATATTCATATAAATTCACCGTAATAAAGTTTTCTTTACAAATTACATACATAACATCAATTCATTGACTATACTCATATATAACTTATGGAAATAGTTTCACAACAACCAATTTATCATATAAAACTATCTGTAACAATTAATTCAATTTCTACAAAGATTTTATAGAGAAAAATTGGGAGAGAATACAACTATAACTTTTGAAAAGAAAAACAAATAACAGAGTTTAGATGATACCTTCGAGTTAGAAGATAGTGGCTATCCTTTGATATCAATCTTCTTTTCCCCAATTCCTTTCTCCAATTCTCTAGCCTTTTCTCTCTAAGAACTTTCTTCTTCTCTTCTACTAAGTCTTACCTCTCTATTCTAATCTTACGTATTAGAGTTATAACGTAATAGATATAATATATATTAATTATATAATATAAATATAAGTATAACTGATATCAGTTATCATATTTTTGAAAATTAAAAGCCATAAGGCTTGTTTGGTTACCCACTTAAAATATAATCATTTAATCCTTATGCCTTGTTTGATAAAACACAATTAGATTAAAGACTTAATAGGCATTTGGCCTTGTTTGGCAAAACTGAATTAAATTCCTTTAATTTATTTTAATAACTCTTTTATAAAAGGTTATTTGTCACACTTTTATTTAATTAAATTTTTCAATAATAAATTAAATTAATTCTATTAACAATTTATTAAATTACTTTAACACATAAATCAATACAACAAAACTATAATTTTCTATATAATTATAACTTTATTTAATCAACTAACACATCCTTTTAATCAAAACTCAAATTAAAATATAATAATTCATTTAATCAAAACTCTCTAACTTAATAATTAAATTAAATTAGAATATAATAATTAATTTTTCTTAATTATTTATTTAACCAAATAATTAACCAAATCGAATCAAATTTGAACAATTATTCATTCAACAATAAACACATCCATTAAATACTTAAATAATTCAATAAATATTTAATATAACAATTAAAAAAAAAATGGGAATGTTACATCATTCCCTCCTTTCAAGGATTCTGTCCCTAGAATCACAATTCAAACAATGTTACATCATTCCCTCCTTACAAGGATTCTGTCCCCAGAATCACAATTCAAACAACTCATTCGTCACATTCTCCTCTACTTACAAAGATTCTGTCCCCAGAATCGAAGACACAGATTAAATAAATAACTCAGGGTAATTCTTCATCATTTCAGCTTCGAGTTCCCACGTAGCCTCTTCGACATTGTGGTTCCTCCATATTACCTTCACAGAAGGTATCACTTTATTTCTGAGCACTTGTTCTTTCCCCGTCGACTATCTCAGATAAGAACCTCTTCATAGACAAGTCTTTCTCAAACGCAATGGTTCGCATTCGATCACGTGCTTTGTAATCGATTTATATAGTCGTAACACCGAAACGTGAAAAACATTATGAATGTTTTACAATTCTGGAGGTAGAGCTACCTCGTAAGCCACCTTTCCAACTTTTCGCAGCACTTCGAAGGGTCCAATAAACCTAAGGTTTAGTTTTCCCTTTTTACCAAACCAAATTTTTCCCTTCCAAGGAGAAACTTTTAGGAATACGTAATTTTCTACGTCGAATGCACGATCTTGTCTTTGTTGATCATCATATTTCTTTTGTCTGTCTTGAGCAGCTATCAATCTCGTTCTGATGAGTTTGACAACCTCAGTAGTTTGTTGTACCAGTTCTGGTCCTAACAATTAACGTTCACCAACTTCATCCCAGCACAGTGGAGTTCTGCACCTCCTGCCGTATAATGCTTCGTAAGGCGGCATGCCGATGCTTACGTGGTAACTGTTATTGTAGGCAAATTCCACCAATGGTAATTGTTCATCCCAGCTCCCTTTGAAATCCATGACGTATGCTCTCAGCATATCTTCCAATGTCTGGATTGTTCGTTCTCTTTGGCCATCTGTTTGCGGATGATATGCCGTACTCATTCGCAACTATGTTCCCATACATTTTTGTAGTCTCTTCCAGAAGTTTGATGTGAACCTCGGATCTCTATCTGACACAATTGACACTGGAACTTCATGTCTCGTAACGATCTCATTAACATATAGCTTTGCCAGCTGATCAAGATCGAATCTAATCTTTATTGGAAAAAAGTGTGCAGATTTTGTTAATATGTCTACTATCACCCATATCGCATCGTATCCTTTCTGAGTCATTGGAAGACCTACCACAAAATCCATTGTGATATGTTCCCATTTCCATTCCGGTATCTCTAATGGTTGAAGTAATCCGCTTGGCCTTTGATTCTCGGCCTTGACTCTTTGACATGTTAAGCATTTTGCGACACATTCTGCAACGTCTCTTTTCATATTTGGCCACCAAAAATGTCACCGCAAATCTTGATACATCTTCGTACTTCCTGGATGAATCGAATATCCCGAGCTATGAGCTTCTGTCAAGATGTCTTCTTTAATATCTGGTACTGCTAGAACCCAGATTCGTTCGTCGAATCTCATCATTCCCTCAGTATCAACCTTGTATTTCACTTCTTTTCCCTCGACCACACTTTCTCTCATTTTTCTTCATTCCTCATCCTGCAGTTGAGCGTTCTTCACTTTGTCCACCAAAGTTGGATTGACTTCCATCTGGTATAATTTTTCATCGGATTCTTTTGGAAATTTGATTTCCAACTCTAACCTTTCCATTGCTGAAATCAGCTCCTCCTTATCAGTTAACAACATCAACTTTTCTCTGCCTTTCCTACTCAAGGCATCTGCAACCACGTTTGCTTTGCCTGGATGATAAAAGATCTCACAATCGTAATCCTTTATCAATTCCATCCACCTCCTTTGACGCATGTTCAGGTCTTTCTGAGTGAAAATGTACTTCAGACTCTTATGATCTGTGTAGATCTCACATTTCTCTCCATAGAGATAGTGCCTCCATATTTTTAAAGCAAACACAACCATCGCCAACTCTAAATCATGAGTCGGATACCTTTTTTCGTAATCTTTCAATTGCCTTGATGCATACACGATGACTTTTCCGTTCTGTATAAGGACACATCATAACCCCTTGTGTGAAGCGTCACTATACACCACAAAATTTCCTGTATTATCTAGTAATGACAACACATGTGCCATACTTACTTCTTTTTCAATTCTTGGAAACTTTCTTCACACTTCTCCGTCCAAACCAATTTTACAGATTTCCTCATCAAATTTGTCAACGGAGTGGCAATCTTGGAAAAATCCTGGATAAACCGTTTGTACTACCCTTCCAATCCCAAGAAACTTCTCACTTCTGATGGAGTTCTTGGTTGTTGTTCAATTATCACGACTTCCGACCTTTGATGGATCCACTGAAATTCCATCCTTGTTAATTATGTGCCCAAGAAATTGTACACGTTCTAACCAAAATTCACATTTAGAGAATTTTGCGTATAACTTTTCCTTTCTTAGCGTCTCCAGCGTTAAACGTAAGTGTTCCACGTGTTCTTCTTGAGTTCTAGAGTACACGTAATATAAATCGATAAACACCACCACAAACTTATCTAAAAATGGTTTAAACACCCTATTCATCAAATCCATGAACACTGCAAGGGCGTTTGTCAAACCAAAAGACATCACCAAAAATTTGTAATGTCCATACCGAGTTCGGAATGCCGTCTTTGGTACATCCTCCTTCCTTACTTTCAGTTGATGATACCCACTTCTCAAATCTATTTTTGAGAAATATCTAGCACCCTTCAACTGGCCAAACAAATCATCTATTCTCGGAAATGGGTATTTGTTCTTAATAGTTACTTTGTTTAACTCCCTATAATTAATGCAAAGACGCATTGACCCATCCTTCTTCTTTATGAATAACACTGGTGCTCCCCACGGTGACACACTCGGCTGAATGTATTTCTTGTCCAACAGCTCCTGTAGTTGTACCATCAGTTCCTTCATCTCTACCGGAGCCATTTTGTACGGGGCCTTCGATATCGGAGTGGTTCCTGGCGCTAAGTCTATCACGAAGTCGATTTCTCTGTCAAGCGGAAGTCCTGGAAAATCCTCCAAAAACACGTCCACGAATTCCCTAACCACTGGTATTTCTTCCAGTTTCACACCCTTCTTCTGAGTATCGACTATGTAAGCTAGATAACCCACATAGCCTTGACTCAACAACTTCTTGGCCTGCATAATCGTCAGACATCTCATTTGTCTAGGCGATTTGCTACCATCGAAAACTACCTTTGACGAAGTCATAAGGTTTACACATTTCTTTTGGTATTCAATTATCGCTCCATAATTGAACAACCAATCCATTCCCAAAATAACATCAAACTCTCCAAGCCTAATCAGAATTAAATCTACCATCATAATATTCCCCTTAATATTCATTCTAAAGTTCTTGTATACGAACCTAATAGGAATTACTTCCTTATTCGCAATTTCTATGTTTAAAGAGAAATTCAATTCTTCACTAGGCAATCCTAATCTCATAGCAAATTCATCAGATATAAATGAGCAAGTAGCACCCGAATCAAATAATACATAGGCATCAATATCATTGATTGGGATAATACCTGACACCACATCCTTTGATTTCACTGCATCTTGCACAGTCATGTTGAAGGTTCTGGCTGTGGGTTTGTTTGATGTCGTTGGTCCAGTAATGGCCTAAGTACCTCCACTGCTACCTTCCTTGCTTCCCGTTGTCTCTCCAGCTTTCTTCTTAGGGAACTTATGAGCAAAGTGATCCTTAGACCTGCAAGTGAAGCAAATGTTCTTCTTAGGTTGATTGCAATTTAGGGCGATGTGACCCTCCTGGCCACAGTTAAAGCATACTCGTTTCCCCATTAAGCATACACCCTTGTGAAACATCCCGCATGTAGCACATGCTTCAAACTTCTTATTCTGCTGGTTACCCTGCTGATTTCCAGTACCCATATTTCCATTCCACTTTCTTTTCAGATTATTGCTACCATTTCCACTACCACCACCTCCATTCTTAATTTTCCTTTCATTCTTCTTCTTTTTTTGTTCTTGATTGAACTTGGTCACAGCCTCGCCTCCATCTTTAGCGAGAATTGCCTTTTCCATTACGGCTGCAAATGTCTTCAACTGGAACAAGGAAACCCTACTATACAACTAGGGCTTCAGTCCCTGCTCAAAGCTCTTCGCCTTACGTTCATCTGTGCTGACTTGGTATGGCACAAACCTCGCCAACTCATTGAATTTCGCGGCATACTCTGACACCGTCATTGTTCCCTACTTTAATTCTAAAAACTGCACTTCTAACTAACTCTTCGAACTCTCTAGAAAATAAGTCTCGAAGAACATCTCTTTAAACCTATCCCAAATCATAACCCCTGGTCCTCCTCGAGTTTTATTGGCCTACCACCAATAACTAGCCTCTGCTTTCAACATGAATGTTGCAAAAGCAGTCTTCTGATCTTCTCCTACTCCCGCCACATTGAACACCTTCTCTATCTCCATGACCCAGGTCTGTGCCTCAATTGGGTTCATGGACCCACGGAATTCTGGTGGTTCTTGAAGTCCTTAAACGTTGTAGCTTGATTTTGTGGTTGATTCTGCGGTTGATTCTATAAAGGCACTGCCGCCAAGAATCGCCACCAATCGGGCGAATCGGGTTAGCTTCAGCATTATTGTTATTGGTTCCTTCAGTGGTTCTCTGTCGAGGTGGTTGACGTCTTGGAGGCATTTTCTGTAAAAAAATATATACACTCATTAGATTATTACTCAACTCTTTTAAGTAATTTCTACTTAACTTGCCCCCAAAAAGTAATAATCACATAACACATAACACTTTGGATAAAATAAGATAAATAACTTTTATTCATTCATAATTTCTTTGAAAAACATCATATCAATAGCATCACTTCTATTTACATTATTTTCCTGAACTACTAAAGTTTCAAGGCATCATCATCATATCCCATAGGTTACATAACACTTGGGATTTACATATTATTTATCATAACATATATCATAAATCAAGTACACTATCTACGATATCCTAATAAGATACTGCATAGCCTTACGACGCTCTTCCTCCATAATTCGGAACATGGTTCGACTATCTAGTATGTACGATGGCAGTGTCTCAAACTGAATCAGATAACCCATGACCCGATCCTGAGCTCGATTAATCACGGTGTTGAACACGTTATTCATTTCCTCCATCTCCATTCTCTTTGCTTGTGCGTCTCCCTCTACTATTTCGGCTCGTTGATCAGCTTTCACGTATGCATCTTCGGCTCTTGCCCTCTTAGTAGATTCCTCTTTCAACTTGTTCTTCAACTCTGCAATCTCTGCTCTCATTCGCTCGTTCTCTCCTTCAATGTAAATCAGCTCTTCTTCAACATTGCTCAGGCGTTCCTCTCGGTCATGGATTTCTTCGTCCTTCTGTGCCATCGAGGTCTGTTGCTCAGCTACTATCTCTTACAATTCCTCGACACTATCTTGAAGTTCTACATTGCGATCGTGGACTTCATCGTACATATGAGCAGCCATCAAGGTCTGTGGAATCTCTTCCTCCTCGTCCTCGTCATCCTCATTTGCCTGTGGCAACTCAACGGGGTCTTCCTTATTTATTTCCACCTCATCATCCTCATCTTCAACCACTATAAACAACAGGGCTGACTCCCGTGGAAGTAGTTGTTCCCAAACCACTTGATTGTCACGAGATTCCTCCTCTCTAGGCATCTGAGGTCCTTCCTCCCAAGCCTGACTGGATTCTCCGACATTAGCCATCCTGACAACAAGATTTTTAAGTTTTAGTTATTACTCGACACTCACGAGCACATAAGTTGTAATCACGTAAGCACATAAGTGTTTTATTACTGCTTCCTTAAAACTCGATAAGAGTTTATCCTCACTATCTTTTCAAAGGTTACTTCCTAAGGCTTTTCCCCACCTAAGGTTCATAACCCAAGGCTTTGATACCAACTTGTGACACCCCCAACCCAAGTACTTCATTCCCACAGGATTTGGTGCTCACTTAATCAAACATTCATATCTAACTACCCAATCACAATAAATTGAATAATAAAACCTTCCCCATTAAAGGGTTACATAATAAAAATCTCCCAGGTTGTCTAACCATTAAATACAATCATTCAAATGCGGAAATAAATAAACTTCATTACAACCATTCAATTAAAATCTGATAATAAAATATCAACATATTACAAGTCTTCAATACTTGTTCATCTTTCCTTTTCTCTTATTGGTGCTAGGTACATCAACCTTCTCATCCTTAACTGTAATATTTATATAAGCAAGAGTGAGCAAACAAAGCTCACTTGAAACAACAATGAATAAAAATCTTTACAACAACTGTCAAATAAGAGGCTCGATAGAATTAAACAATATGATTTATCAACATTCTGAAGTATATAACTGAGGGTCCTAAGACCACGAACTATGTCCATAGTTATAAGTAATTTTTCAACTTAAAACTTTAACAGTCATAAGACTATAGGGACTCCACGTACTTAGGGGGATCAACCCTTCATACAATGTATTGTGCACAAACATTTCAACACTAAGCGTAAATTACCCCTAATAATAGGGTTGTTCATCTCAGTATTTAGAGTACAAGTCCGCACCAAAGTGAGTTTGGTTTGGATACATTTCAAGGTATTTTGGAATTCAACGGACATCAACAAAGGATTATTTGAATAAAAATAATAACATCATACTATGGAATAATCATAACTTTATCGACATGGTAAATTAAATCATGCTTTAGGAATAATCTAATAGCATACATATTGAATAACTATAACACACCTTGCTTGAATAATATTAAGCCAAGGTTATTTAGAATTGAATACTAAGCATGCATAGCCATTTGAACGATAAAATTGTTCAACATTAGTATATAATAATTTGCATACTAAATAACAAGTTAAATACAAGAATAACTTGCTCGATCAATATCAAAATAAAGTTTAGAAATCTTACATCATTATATTGGAATCGAATTAAAAACAATAATTGGCTCAATCAAGATAATAGATTTAGAGAATTTTCCTTGCTCGTAGGCTAAACCGAACAATTCGAATCACAATACCCTATGTGTGTGTGTGTGTGTATATATATATATATATATATATATATATATATATATATGTCATCATGACATAGTTAGTCACTACCACATTACATACATAACTAAGTACATTCATCATGTAAGATTTGATTTTTAATCACATAATCAAGTTACAAAACTAGTTAATTGTTAATAACATGCTCATTCTTGGTATAGAAATACTGAAATCATAATTTAACAGTCCTACTATTAACACATAATAATTCCTTCAGACTTTGAGTACAAAAATTAACCTTTATCGACCATTCTAACTTTGCCATGCATGGCTACGATTTATTGGTGTGCGTGATATTGCCTTGAACAAGATGGTGTTACGTAGCGAGAACTATACTCTGAAGCCTCATTTATGCGTACGCCGAATTGCAGACTTTGGCAACCAGCTACGGAAATCACATGAATAAAGCCAATTTTGGCCTACAAGCTACTTTCTAACAGCCTAATTAGCATGTAATTCATACAGAGACTTTATATAAACATATTTCAAAGACTCTTAACATGATTATACTCATAAAACAACACAAACATCGAATTTAAAACATCCAATTTCATTGTTTTTGATAAAACTCATTTTTTTATGTTTTCAATGAA
The DNA here is from genome assembly GCA_020205615.1 of Panax quinquefolius. Classification (NCBI taxonomy): domain Eukaryota; kingdom Viridiplantae; phylum Streptophyta; class Magnoliopsida; order Apiales; family Araliaceae; genus Panax; species Panax quinquefolius. Next base: position 168,000,043 of record CM035156.1, read on the forward strand.
AATCAACACTGTGATTTTGTTTTTCAACCAAAATAGTTAATTCAAAGCACCTTATTTATGTTTATACAATCTCTTTCAAATACAATAGTCAATTTATCAACTAAGCAACTAATTAAATCTTAAACTAAACCATATTCATATATATATATATATATATATATTCATATAAACTCATTGTAATAAAGTTTTCTTTACAAATTACATACATAACATCAATTCATTGACTATACTCAGTATATAACTTATGAAAATAGTTTCACAACAACCAATTTATCATATAAAACTATCTATAACAATTAATTCAATTTCTACAAAGATTTTATAGAGAAAAATTGGGATAAAATACAACTATAACTTTTGAAAAGAAAAACAAATAACAGAGTTTAAATGATACCTTAGAGTTAGAAGATAGTGGTTATCCTTTGATATCAATCTTCTTTTCCCTAATTTCTTTCTCCAATTCTCTAGCCTTCTCCCAATTCTCTCTTCTTTTCTCTCTAAAAACTTTCCTCTTCTCTTCTACTGAGTCTTACCTCTCTATTCTAATCTTACGTATTAGAGTTATAACGTAATAGATATAATATATATTAATTATATAATATAAATATAAGTATAACTGATATTAGTTATCATATTTTTGAAAATCAAAAGCCATAAGGCTTGTTTAGTTACCCACTTAAAATATAATTATTTAATCCTTATGCCTTGTTTGGTAAAACACAATTAGATTAAAGACTTAATAGGCAGTAGACCTTGTTTGGCAAAACTGAATTAAATTCCTTTAATTTATTTTAATAACTCCTTTATAAAAGGTTATTTGTCACACTTTTATTTAATTAAATTTTTCAATAATAAATTAAATTAATTCTATTAACAATTTATTAAATTACTTTAACACATAAATTAATACCACAAAATTATAATTTTTATATAATTATAACTTTATTTAATCAACTAACACATCCTTTTAATCACAAACTCAAATTAAAATATAATAATTCATTTAATCAAAACTCTAACTTAATAATTAAATTAAATTAGAATATAATAATTAATTTCCTTAATTATTTATTTAACCAAATCGAATCAAATTTGAACAATTATTCATTCAACAATAAACACATCCATTAAATACTTAAATAATTCAATAAATATTTAATATAACAATTAAAAAAATCTGGGAATGTTACACAAGTTAGTAAAATAAGAAAACTTTTAATTCCAGTATAATATCTCCGGAACAATGAATGAGGAGATTATGATAAAAAAATAATGGGGATTATATTTTACTTGAAAAAGGAAAAAACAACTATCTTATTAATAAGGGCTACAATCAACTCAACCCGTTATCTTGCAAAAATTCATGTTTTATGGAGTATTTGTTTACAGCGAAGAAATTTTATTTTAAGGAAAAATAATAATACATTATTTTCCTTCTTTCACTTTTATCCCACTTTCCTGACAACTGCGTAAAAAAAATTACATAAATCGATTGTACTTTTTCTTAAAAATTAACTAAATACCTAATAGTAGTACTAAACAACCATGTAAGTTCCTAGGAACTAATAAATAAAGAAATTAAAGTAGGAAAACATATAATTCTATTGACTCCCAAATGATAAACCCATTCAAAATATTCGGAAAAAATCGGCTCTGCTCCCGATCTCCACTCTCCGATGATCTTCCACTCCGACGATCCTCGTGAAGAAGACCGAAGTAGGAGGGTCAGCAAAGGCAGGAGGAATACAAAAGAACTTTAGAGTAAATCAGGGATAGATGAGAGATTTGAGATGTGTGTTGGACGGAGAAAGAGATAAGGAATATAACTTTGATATTATAGAAACATTGTATCCAGCCATGACATGAATTGGAAAAGTCAATGGAGGTAGGAAAAATAATCGTCTTTTTGAGTATTTCCTTGTATTTAATTGCCTTTGGTTGGTAGTATTTGGGTGGATGATATTCATAGATGAATATTGGTTGTTAGTGGTTGGGGGATGACATTCAAGATCATTTTTCTCCTATAAAAGGGAGCTTTAGCTCCTCATTTGAAACACACCAACATTAGAGAGGAAGAGAGGTAGAGAAAGAAAACTCTAGTTTGAGCATTAGTAAGATGGAGAGGTAGAGAGAAAATAAACAGTTAGTTTATTTCTTAGTTGAGAGTTTGTATTCTCCATATTATTTTCATAGTGAATTTCTGAGATATCTCCCCGTGGTTTTTTCCACGTAAAATTCTTGTGTCGTTATTTTATATCTCATATAGTAGTGTGCTTGTATTTATCTTAGTGTATTTATGTGAGCCTAATTTCTCAACAATTGGTATCAAAGCTTTTGGTTCAAACTGTTGGTGTTTAGGAAAGTGGTTCAAAAGGCAACGCCTTTAAGAAAGGGGTTTATTTAATTAATCACCATTACAAAATCACGGAGAAACTCCCACCCGACTTACACTTACTTGGCCAACTAGTACGATCCAATTAAAGAGAAATTAGGAGGGTCACAAATACGAAGATGACAAGCACAAGTGCGATGTATGAAGTTGAACCATTTGACGTTAAGTCAAATTTCAATACTTGGCAGTGTCTAGTCAAATATTTATTGGCTTAACAAGGAATGACAAAGGCACTAGAAGGGAAGGAGAAGAAGCCAACGACTGTGACAGATGAAAAATTGACCGAACTTGAAGCAAAGGCCGTGAAAACAATCAAATTAAATTCGGCGTCACATATCAAATATCAGGTTTTGACAAAAACCTTTTTGAAGGACTTGTGGGAGAAACTTGAGAAAGTATACAAGTCAAAGTCTCTATCAAATCGATTATATTTGAAGAAGGAATTGTACTGGCTACGGATGGAAGAATGATCAGATTTGACAAATCATATTAATGAGTTTAATAGATTGGTGACCCAACTAACCAGTATTGATGTGAAGTTAGACGAATAAGATAAAACCTTATTGCTTCTTGTCTCTCTACCAGATTCATACTCAACTTTCTAGAATACTCTTATTGTAAGGAAGGAAAAGCTTACAATTGACGACATGATGTCAGCAGTCCTAGACCAAGATAAGTTCAGGGGCACTACTTTCAGGGATCAAGGAGGAAATCTTCTTGCATTTTCAGATAGGCGTGAAAGGGATCCTAACCGGAAGAAATATTTTGGCAAGGAACGAGAAAGGTCTCAGTCGAGACCAGTCAAGAAAAATAAATCTCAAGTTGAGTGTTATAATTGCCACGAGAAGGGCCACTACAAAAATTATTTTCCATTGTTGAAGAAGGATAATAAGAAGAAAGGTAAACAAATTGAAAATTCTGCTAATGTTGCTGAGCAAGCTAATGTGTGCAGCGACGAAGAGCTGTACACAGTGACAAAAAATGAAGCTTCACAAGGTATTCTCTTATCTGTTAGAGACAGAAGTAGCATTATTGTAGCGCTCCCAAATCTAGGTCCCTTGAACCTCGGACCTGGTGCATCATGATATATCATCTTCATACATATTCTATAACTAACGCAAAATATATAAACAAACATTATTCATTTCAAATAATTCTACAACATTTCCCTAAGGTCTACAACCTTAACTCGTTACATACCTTAAAAAATTAAAAAGGTTTACATAATCAACCTATTTAAGGTAACATAATAGTTGACGTATAGTAAGCTATTCTTGGAATTTATCTTTGTCTGTCTTTCCTCGAACCTTCGTCTTAATCTAAAAATGTTATCATGATATAGCAAGAGTGAACAATTACTTTGCCCAACAAGTTTAAATATAAGAAGGATGTATCATGATTGAAAAGGAATAAGCTTTCAAGTTTTCAACAATATAATATAATTATGAAAGAGCATGAATCAATTTCAATGATTGAATGACTGAATCAATAATGCGGAGTGGTTAACAATGACCATGAAAAAATTTAACTGAATCTTATGGCAATCAAGGTGATCAGCCTTTCATACCTGATGAATATATGCAACATGCACTAAGTGCGAATCAATAATCAAAAATATGGAATAATTGTAAATAATTAAACCACTAGCATGCTTGAAACATAATAACTCGAGTTTGAGTTAGGAAACTTGCAATAAATGCGAATATTCAACAATAAACATAGATGTGGAATAATCAACAATAATTATCTACTAACATGCTTGAAAAATAACAACTCGAGTTTGAGTTAGGGAACTTGTCTGTACCACTGATTACCGCTAAGCAATCTAATTTAATCTCTTATGAAAGACCTATCTTTTATAAGATTGATCTTTCAATTAGCATATCATATCATACCTCATAATACTACTACTCTTAAAAATAAATTATCTATCATTAAGCTACATAATCACTCATTAGATAATTCTTTAACTTGTCCTTTGATAATATTTAAATCATTTAATCATTATCTTAAAATTCTATCTCATATTATTAATTACTTAATATTATCTTATTTAATTCTTAATTTAATAACATCTTAGTCACTTTCGAAATATTATTAATCATTTAATAATATTTTAATTATTTAATAATACTCTAATCACACTTTAATATTGTTAATTATTTAATAATATTCAAATTATTTACTAATATTATTAACCATTTAATAATATTTTAATCAATTATTAATGCTTTAATATAATATTATCAATTTAATAATATTTCATTCACTTCTTGATTTTATTAATCACTTAATAATATTCTAATCATTTACCTTTAACAATAACTTAATAAATTATAACCAATTATAAATAAGACTCCTTGTCTTATATATGGAATAATTTCAAACATTATAATTGCATAAAGAATGAATATTCATCAACTAAAAATAAATTGAGCATTATAACTGCTTGTAAAATGAATATTCAGTTATTATACCTGAGATAATTTCAGCATTATATCTGCTTATAAAATGAATACTCGGTTATTATATCTGAGATAATTTCATCATTATAACTGCATATAAAATGAATATTCTTATTAAATACTTGAAGAAAATCGGACATAGTAACTGCTTATAAAAGTATATTTTCTACTTCATAAGAGAAATAAATCGGACATTATGACTGCTTGTGAATAAGACTTTTGTACTATATACTTAAAATAATTTGGGCATTATAACTGCTTGTAAAAGTATATTTTTACTAAATATATAAAGAAGAATAAAAATAATAACCACTATAGTAAATATCTCTTGAAGTTGCAAGTTTTAACTAATCCTTTGCAATCTCACAAGAACTCTCTTTTTCTAATTCTTGATTATAACTTTGCTTTGTAAATTAATGAAGAACTAATGAACTTAGCCCCCTATTTATAGGAAAATATATTTTCGATAATTACACTTTAGGGCTCGACTTATTATAGTTTGGTACCTAAGTTAATTACACTTTAGTACCTAATTAATTGCACCTTAGTCCCTAAAAATATTTTCCACCAGATGACATCATCATGATAACATCATCTTTGTGTTTCTTTAAGGATGATGTCATGCTTATGTCATGATGACATCATCTTTGTGTTTCTTTAAAGATGATGTTACGCTTGCATCATCTCTTATTTTATTGGTCGATTTAAGTTCACATGGATTGGTTCTATTTAGTAATTTCATAACTAAATCTAAGGGTAATTTAGTCATTTCATCATTACTAGGAAACTTCCTGGCAAATTTCCTCCTAGGACTCATTGGTCATTAATAGCTTTCTCCAAGGGCAAAAGAGTCAACACACCATTACTAAGAAACTTTCTAGAAATTTCTTCTTAGGACACATGAGTCATTAAGTACTTTATTTTGGCCAATGTAATCATTTCCCATATTTTCCTACCTTTAACTCAAGTATGGTTAGTTCCTAATCATAGATATTCTACTAACACATGTCCCATTATTTTGGGCTACTAAATTAAATGTTTTGGGCCTCTTAAATAAATTGTTTAGGCCGTGTAAAACAGCATGGTCCAAAACTTAAATTTTATCTTACCCAAATTATTTAATTTGGGTTTCTATTCCACTCATTTTGGAATTTCAATATTTACTCATGTACACTTAATTTTATAACCCAATTAGACTTGCCTTAATAAATTGAGATAATAGAATTAATCTATTATGTTAGTAAATATTTTAAATACTAAAATTCTTCAATTCTATAATCCTTAGGTTATTTAATTTTCATACCTAATATATAATATTAGATTCACTAACTTTCTTATTAATTCTATTTATATAATAAATAAATATATACATATTTACAATATATATTTAGTTAATCACACACCTATTTCACATAAGTCACAAAATTATTTACCATCATTGATAAATAATTATTATATTCACTTTCATCTTATAATATCTCTCAATTTGTAATTTATTTCCTTAATAAATTTTCCATATACCTCATTATAAAATAATCTCTTTCAAATAGTAAACCATATAGGTTCTTCTCAAAATTTTAATTAATCCTCTATTTCAAATCTAGGTTTTATTATTTAACCTTTATTTAATTATTCAAGATTTTATTAATCTTATAAATTTTCAAGTTATCACACTTATAGATTGGTATACGGATTCCATATGTTCTTTTCATATATATGTCCCCTCACAGAGATTAGTTTGATACTTTTACATCCTGCAATGGTGGTACTGAACTCTATTGGAACGCGCCAGATGTATGAGGTTGATTGCAGGTTTTCCCAAGAGTTTTTGGGCTGAGGAACTCAACACACCCTTTTATCTGATAAATTGATCTCCTTCAGCTAGAATTGATTACAAAATCCTTGAAGAGGTATGAAGTGGGAAACTAGTTGATTTTTCTGTGTTGAAAACTTTGGTTGTCCAACTTATGTTCATCTGTCAGTTGAGGAGAGACAATCCAAACTTGATCCAATGTCAAAGGAGTGTATTTTCCATGAATATAAAGATGGAGTCAAGGGATACAAGTTATGGGATCCAGTATAAAAGAAGAAGGTTGTCAGCAGAGATGTGGTGTTCAATGAGAAACATATGCTGAACAAGTCCGAAAATGAAGAATCTGCAGCAAGTGAGTTGCAGAAACACCTAGTTGAGGTAGATCTTCTTGAAGAGACAAAAGAATCTAAAGAGATTGAAGATGATCATCCTTTAGATCCCCAAGACAGGTCATATAATCTTGTTAGAGATCGGGAAAGGTGAGTCAGCAAATCAGTGAAGAGATATGAGTTTGATGACATGGTTGCTTTTGCTTTAATTGATGGTATTAGTGGAGATCCAACTACCTATCAGGATGATATTCAGTCCAAGGATAATGATAAATGGGCGATAGCGATGACAAAAGAGATGGAGTCTTACAGAAAAATCAGACTTGGGAGTTAGTAAAACTTCCAAAAGGATCTAAGGCTATAGGATGCAAATGGGTGTTAAGGAAAAAAGAAGTTAAGTCTGATAAAGAATATATATATATATATATATATATATATATAAATATACTACTAAAAAAATGGTCATTTGTGATGGCCAAAATCCATCATAAAAAGTAAAAAAACCATCACGAAAGGTTTACGTGATGGCTTTAAGCATCACAATGGTCGTCTTGTATACGCCCATCATGAAAGGTTTTATGTGATGGTTTTGACAATCATGCAAACACTTAGTGCTTTTGTGATGATTAATACAATCACATTAACACGTAATCTATTGTGATTGTCAAAGTCATCACAAAAAAATAAGACTTTAGATCAAAGGTAAGACCGTGAATATCTATTAATGTATAATTTATTTCACTGTATTAATTGTATCAAATGATACTTGTAGGATTCGAACCCTCCTCCCATTTGCAAATTAAATAATGAGTATTACCACTACACCAAAGCCCAGATCATGATTATAATTTTAAAATAAAATATAAAAGGAAACATATGTGAGTTGACTTACTAAACAAAATTACATCCACATAAGATTTAGTGACTGCAATGGCAATCACAAATACCCTATAATGATGGTAAAATTAGTCATCACTGAGAGCCATCATATATTTTATTTTTCTGTGATGGCTTGAAAATTCCATCACAAAATACCTTCTTTTTGTAATTGCAAATAAAAGTTGTCACAAAAATATATCTTTTTTTAATGATTTTTATGGCCGTCATAAAATATTATTTTGATTATTTCTTATATTAAAATATTAGTGATAGCTTAAATGCAATCACAAAAAGAGTATATTTATAAGTAATGACTTAGTGCATCACAAAAAGAAATTTTATTTTGTGTGAAAATTTTGGTGTGATTGACATGACCATCACAATTATAATACATTGATGGCAAGATTAGTCATCACTAAGAGCCATCATATATATTATTATTTTGTGATTGCTTAAAAATTCCATTACAAATTACTATCTTTTGTGATTGTTTTTAAAAACTATCACAAAGTTCCGTCACTTATTCTTGTTTTTCTAGTAGTATGAACGATTCAAAACCAGGTTAGTGGCAAAGGGATTCTCTCAGAGAGAGGGAATCAACTACAATGAGATCTTCTCACCATTTGTGAAACACATATCGATTCAGTTGTTCTTATCTATTGTAACATCACATGATATGGAATTAGAGCAGCTTGATGTGAAAAATATATTTTCTCCATGATGATTTAGAAGAAAAGATCTACATGAAGGAGCCTGAGGGGTTTATTGAACCATGGAAAGAGGTCTTAGTTTGTCGTTTGAAGAAGTCTCTCTATGGTTTGAAGCAATCCTAGAGTACATGAAGTTTGACAACTTCATGGTGGCTTATGGTTACTTTCGTTCGGAGTATATATGATCCTTGTGTCTATTTCAGATCCCTTGATGATGGTTCTCTAGTATTGCTGACGTTACATGTCGATGATATGTTAATAACAGCGCAAAGAGGAAGTTAGATATTATTTAACTAAAGAATTTGTTGAGCAGTGAATTTGAGATGAAGGATCTTGGGTCAGTTGAGAAGATCCTAGGTATGGAAATTCACAGGGATCGTCAGGCATGAAAACTATGGCTAACTTAGAAAGGATATGTGCAGAAAGTCTTGGAGAGGTTAAATATTCACAATGCAAAACCAGTTAGCACTCCGTTGGCAGCACATTTCAGGTTGTCTTCATAGTTGAGCCCACAAACAGAGGATGAGGTGGAGTATATGTCCAAAATACCATATGTAAATGTATTTGGTTGTCTCATATATGCCATGGTATGTACAAGGACATATATCTCAAATGCAGTTAGTGTGGTTAGCAGGTATATGGCAAATCCAGGGATAAATTATTGGAATGCTGTCAAATATATTTTTCGTTATCTAGAAGGTATAACCAATTACGGTCTTATGTTTTATCGTGATACCTCAAGAAGTGAGATTACAGGGTTTGTTGATTCAGATTATCCTGGAGACCTAGATTCAAGAAGATCTACGATAAGATTTACATACTTCTTTTGTGGAGGATGTATATGTTGATGGTTAGTGTTACAGTCTACAATAACATTATCAACAACAGGCTGAGTATATGGCATTGACAGAGGCAGGCAATGAGGCTTTGTGGCTAAAGGGACTAGTTGAAGAACTAGGTTTCAAGTAGGACAATATCCAGATACAATGTGATACTCAAATTGTTATTCATTTAGTGAGGAACCAGGTTTTCCATGCCAGGACCAAACATATAGATGTTCGGTATCACAAGATTCGTGAGTGGCTGAACAGTGGTGATATTGCAGTTCACAAAGTTCACAGAAAGGAGAATGTCGCAGATATGTTCATAAATTCAGTTTTAGCAGAAAAGTTCAAGTGTTGCTTTGACTTGATTCATTTCATCGAATGTTGAGTTCGTGATTGAGTATCCAGGGAGAGGGATACATTCACAGTCACAATGAAGTTCACAATATTAGGATAATACAAGTCAAGGTCGAGATTGTTGAAAGTATTATCTTGTATTTAATTTCCTTTGGTTGGTAGTAGTTGGGTGGATGATGTTCATAAATGATCATTGGTTGTTAGTGGTTGGGGGTTGACATTCAAGACCATTTTTCTCCTATAAAAGGGAGCTTTAATTGGCTCCTCATTTGAAACACACCAACATTAGAGAGCAAGAGAGGTAAAGAGAAAGCTCTAGTTTGAGCATTAGTAAGATAGAGAGGTAGAGATAAAAGAAATAGTTAGCTTATTTCTCAACTGAGAGTTTTGTTGGGACAAACGAAGAATTTATCAAAAATAAGAATTTATCAAGGAACTTTTATTATAAGAGAGATGAGAGCACTAGACTTTGCAGAGCTGCTGCTCCAGCAGACTGCTAGACTTCTTCTTCTTCTTCTTTTTTTTTCATACTTCATGGGTTACATCAATCTCCTATTTAATCTAGGAGTGGAGTATTCTAGAATAAGACTTCAATACTCTTGAGAATACAAAAGACACTTATAGAACTCAGCAAGCTTAATAACTATATTTAATACTGCTTCTAGAAATATGAGATTACATAATTACTTACTAACACGTTTGTATTCTCCATATTATTTTCATAGTGAATTTCTTAGATATTTCCCCGTGGTTTTTTCCATTTGTGTTTTCACGTAAAATTCTCGTGTCATTATTTTATATCTCATACAACAGTGTTTTTTTTTTATTTTAGTGTATTTGTGTGAGCCTGATTTCTCAACTAATTCTAGCAATCATCTTAATTTAACTGAGTTAACTTGCCAATCTTTTTTGGATTAACTCACTGATTTTCTAAATTGAAATTAATTAAGAGACAAATTTTAAAATTAATTTGATTTGATGATGTAATCTGACGTGAATCTACCTTCATCTTGGACATATTTTTATATATAAAGATCGATGATGTGTTAGGATAACACTAGTGTGTGATCATGTAATCTTTACATTCTACAACTATTTCTTTACTGAAAATGCCCCTACTAATTTTAAACCTTTTAATAGATATAGGGATATAAATGTAACATCCTAACAAAATTAACAACCATGCAAAATTAACTATTTATCTCCTCATATTTGCTCTCATCTTTCCTCTTCGTCGTCAAAATCTTTCTCCTGAATCCTCTCCCCTTCCCTCTTAATATGAAAAATCTTTAAAAATCCAGGACTAAAATTTACAGTACGAATAAACCAGCAAATTTGCTTTCCAAAGTAGTCTAGAATTATTGTAATTCTTAATTATGCGGAAAGATTGATCGCAAAAATAACTTAGTTTTTTTTTTTTTTACACTAAAATTACTGTACTTTTTTGGCAAAACATTTTGCCATAAATTCAATTAATTTGGAAATGAGTACTATAATTATTACAGGGGCGGAGGCAATAATGAAAATATGAAGTGTTTAGAAAAACTAAGAATTAATTCAGTAAATTGAATTTTGTATAATGCTAGACTAATAACTTGTGCAAGACAGAGTTTGTATCGATAATATAATCTAAAAAGTATGGTGTGTGATATTTGGTGTTATAATTTAAATATAAATAGTATAATATAGATGATAATACGCTGAACATGAATCAAAATTATTGTATATGTTTTTAATACTTATATGTGCATCTTTGGAATAATACAACAAATAACATATATTGTATTAATAAAGATGAACTCAGGACTAATTCTGTATTAACTCGATATTAAATGACAAACCAAAATGACTGGATTAATTTGAATAATATCTCAAATTACCTTGTTATATATATATTAGTAATAGATATATGGATTTGAGAGACTTCCAGACCTTTATGTTGATCCTTAGATATAAAAAGCAGTAACACATGACCTAACAAATGCATTATACTCTTTAACTTAAGAATGACTTTATGTCAATCCCAGAAGAAACCAAACTGTTGGGCCATAATCCTTTTCTTTATTGTTAAGTTGAGATTTAATGAAATTCCTCCTTTTGGATCGTATTATCTTTAGTCTGGTTAGTCCAAAATGGTTTTAGTCGATTATTTAATTATTTCATTGGGTTCTTTCGGTTGAATCCGGTCACTTGAGTCATTTCCATTATTTTGGCTTAGTCATTGAATTGGCCCATTATACAAATTGTCACTTAACCCAACTTTGACCAGTAATCATTATACCAAGTGACAATTGACTATTGTGTTACCACCTTCTTCGCATGACATTAATGAGGATGGGACTCGGATGACCGTGAACAAACAATGGCGGCGGTGGGGAAGTGAAATTTGCTTACTTTTTGGTGAAATAATAGGAAGAAGGGGGAAAAGGTGTCGGGAAGAAGTGGAGTGTACGATGGCAAGGGAGTGGAGTATGCATGGGACTAAGATCACATAAGAGGGTAAGTAACACACACTTTTCATATTATCATTCTATCTCTCAGGCATTAGATAATATTTTTCTCTCCATTGTTGACCTTGTGATCGCTTTGTCTTGACTCTCACGCTTGGAGCTATCCCCGACGGTCGGTAGTCAAGCTTTTAGTGTTGACTTGTTGGCTATGCGGGATATTGGACGCGTCTTGGTGATTGGGACGTGGAGAAAGATCTTGGCGTTAACATTGGCGCTAGCTAGGAGGAGGGTGAGTTCTAGTGTCACGAGTATTTTCAATCACGATCGTGTTTGTTCTACGTCGATATTCATGATGAAGAGTAGAACACCTACACACGAGAAGGGCGGTAGAGGGGCTCTTAGTGAATCGACACCACGAGAGTGTCTGTTAAGGATCGTTTGGGGCCGTGATAAGTAGTTTCATGCTGTACGACATCAAACGATCACTGAAGATTTTTTTGGCCTGAAGGCGTGGGCAAGGCTAAACGTAGGCTAGTCTTCCCGACGGATAAAGCATCTGGCCACGATCGGAAACGAGTAGAAGGCACTTCGCCTAGAACTCGATACCGAGAGGACCAGGACAAAAAGGCTTCACGACTGACTAAGATGGCAGATGAGGTGGATAGAGCTATGGAAGTACTCGTGAAGCAACGACAGGATATAGTTGAGCAGATAGCCCGGATGGCAGAGTTGAGAGATGAAGAGCTCAGTTATAATCAATCTGAAGAGCAAGGACACCGAAGTGGGAAAGAACACATTCATTCGGGACGAGAGAGTCTCGGTAGAACTCGAGAAAGAAGAAGATCCCGAAGCCCCACTCCTCAAAGATCGAGGAGGGTACATCACCCTGTCGATCCTAAGGAGCAGGGTCGGAGAGAACGAAGAGGTCGATCCAGAGATCATACTCCTGAAACCACAAAGAAAGCCCTTGTTATTGCACATTCTCGCCATAGTGCCCGAGCTCAAAGACGAAGCATATTTAGAGATCATACTCCTGAGAGTCTACTGAGGGTACACCACCCTATGGACACTCGTCATTTCAGAAGCCCTTCTAGAATTGAAGGCTCTATTGTAAGAGACCGGTCTGCTCAGAGGAGGAAGGAGTCACCGGAAAAAGAAGCATCATCTCAACTAGAAGGTGTAGAGTATCTGGTCAAAGAGTTAAAAGAACTTCGGAAGCAGTTTGCCGAAGTACAAAAAACGAAGGATACTTCGGGAAAGAAGGCATCCCCTTTTTTCGCGGAGATTCTTAAGGAAAAAGCTGACCCCACCAAGAAGTTGTCCCATATCGAGAGTTATGATGGATCGGGGGATCCATATGACCACAGTTAGGCGTTCGACCGACTGATGGATTATTATGACTTTAGCGATGCTGCTAAGTGTCATACTTTTGTCACAACACTCAGAAAGGATGCCCGGCAGTGGATGGGGACTTTGCCCTCAGATTCAATTTCATCTTGGGCAGACATGTGCAGTAAATTTCATGCTCGCTTCGGGAGCAACAAAAGAAGGGGAAAACCAAATGGTTCGTTGGCTCGAGTTGATGAGTTTTGAATGAGTCTTTGGGCGATATATGTGAAGAGGTTAAGTGAAGCGATCGGCCGAGTAGCGGACTGAACGATCTGGAAGCCATTAATTTGTTTGAATGGGTTAGATCTGGTCAAATCGGAGAAGTTAGTGAAGAAGTTAATGTTTCATCACCCAGAAGAGTCTCTGCCGAGGCCTTGACAAAAGTGAAGGTTATATCGTGGTGGAGGAAGCCATGGGCGACCTCAAACGTCCCTGCTTGGACCGAACTTAAGGAGACAGATCGGGATGAGAGGCCGATAGAGACCGAGAGAAAAAGAATGAAGGGAATAAAGCCGCTTCTGGGCGGATCGAAGAAATATAACATTGGAGAGAGGGTGGAGGGCGTTAAATCCGCTCCCAAATTGAAGAGTGAATAGGGCGTACTGAAGACTCAACCTGAGATAGAGAACATTATCTTGGATCAAATTAAGAATCAACCTATTTTGAACCACCTCGAGATAACATTAAGCGAAAAAGGAAATTTCGTAAGTATTGTGATTACCATCAAGCTTGGTCATGATACAAACATCGTGCTAGTTTGAAGGACTTTATTGAAAGAAAGGTACAAGGCGGGGCTTTGATTCAGTATGTGGCTGCCAGAACTAATCAACAGCAGCGGAGACGGAGGGCACATTTCCGTAGCTCAACCCGATTCGACCAAGTGTTACCGGCTCGGAACAGCCTGCAAGGCACGTGGTAGATGTCATCACTGGGGGTACTTCTGGTAAACTCGTTGGAAAGAAGCGCCGAAGTTACTTGGATTGGTCGTATCGTGGCGGGTACCCTCCCAAGGTAGCCAGACCTTATTCGAGTACGGTAATCTCTTTTACTGATGAAGATTACCCTTCGGAAGTCATCGAACCGCACGAGGGATCATTGGTGCTGACTGCACAAGTGGGTTCGGTGGATATGAAGCGGATGATGGTAGATAATGGGTCTTCTGTAGATATTCTGTATGCCCACGCTTATCAGAGGATGCACCTAGATGGGCGAAAGATGGAGATAGGACAGGAGGCTCCTTTATATGGTTTTAGTAATGACCCGGTCAAGGTGGCTGGAACCATTGAACTACCAGTCATCTTCGGAACGGCCCCCCAACAGGTAGAAATTATTTGCAAATTTTATGTTGTGCATGTAGATTCTGCTTATAATGCTATTTTGGGAAGGCCTGCTTTAATTGCTTTGCAAGCTGTGACCTCTATTCCTCATTTCAAAATCAAATTTCCTATGGCTCATGGGGAATTGGCGAGGTGAAAGGGACTTTGATCTGGCTAGAAGGTGTTATAGAACGCTGTGATCACCGGGGTGTGGAGTATCGAAGCGAAGCGGAGACCGTGTCGATAGAGATCGAACCCTTCTCAAAGAGTAGTTCGAACCATTGGCATGCCGGTGAAGAAAGCGGAGGAGATAGAGCTCATCGAGGCAAGGAGAACAAGAGCGGTGAAAATAGGTTTGGTCTGCATTGGAACCTCTCCGGACGAACCTCATGGAGCTCCTGCAATGCTATGTTGATATTTTCGCATGGAAGCCTCGGGATATGCGAGAGTAAGCGAGAGATATCATTTGAGCATCTACCGGAGAGTAGATCCGTCAAAAAGCCGGTCCAAGCAGAAGAGGAGGATTTTCGCGCTTTGAGCGTCGGTGAATAATTGATGAAGAGATTGCAAAAGCTGTTGGCGGTGACTTCATCTTGAGATTGACTACCCTGATGGATGGCGAATGTGGTCTTTGATACGAAGCAAAATGGTAAATGGCGAGTTTGCATCGACTACCTCGACCTAAATAAGGCTTGTCTGGAAGGATTTCTACCCTCTATCCCACATCGACCAACTTATCGATGCCACTTCGGGGTATGCTTTGTTAAGTTTCATGGACGCATTCTCTGGATATCATCAAATTTCTATGTGCAAGGAGGATATACTGAAGACGGCGTTCATTACGCATCGTTCGGTATATGCCTATAAGAAAATGACTTTCGGCCTCATCAATGCCGGAGCCACATACCAGAGGATGATGAACCATGTCTTCAGATATCAGCTGGGCAGGAATGTGGAGGTGTACGTAGACGACATGATTATCAAAAGCATGTTGGTGCATAAACATCTGGATGATTTAGAAGAATGCTTTCAGACAATTCGTCATCACAAGTTGAGATTGAACCCCACTAAGTGCACCTTCGGTCTAGGGGCTGGCAAATTTCTAGGTTATCTTATCAGTCAGAGAGGAATTGAAGCCAATCCAGAAAAGATTCAAGCGATCCTGAATATGAAGACTCCTCAGTCATTTAAAGATGTCCAACGTCTGACTGGAAGGATTGCAGCTTTAAGGAGGTTCATGTCCAAGTCGGCGGAAAGATGTCTACCGTTCTTTGATATATTGAAAGGGTAGAAGAATGCAAAGAGCGTTTCAATGGACTTGAGTGTGAGGATGCCTTCGAGCAGCAAGTCCTACCTATCTTGGCACCTTTGTTGGTGAAGCCGCTCTCTTTGAACCCCTATATTTGTACTTATGACTAGTTAGTTGGCGGTGGGAAGCGATTTTTGGTGCGTGAAGTTGGGGTAAGCGACACCGGTTTATTATGTAAGCCGTGTCCTTCGGGATCTTTGAAACAAGGTACCGAACATTGAAAAGTTTGCTTTTGCTTTAATAACTGCTAGTCGAAAGCTTAAGCAATACTTCGAGGTAGATTGGTAATAGTATATATCTGATCGACCTTTGAAGAAGATTATGGGCAAACACGAGGTATCGGGAGATTAATTGCATGGACGATGGAGTTGTCCCAATTTTTATTGAATATCATCCCGAACCGCCATCAAAGGGCAAGCTTTGGCTGATTTTGTAGTTGAATGCTCGTTTTCTAAAGTCGATGAAGTTATGGCGAGAAAGGTGAAGGATCGGATAGAAGCGATTCTGATTCTTCAATGAAGCGAGTTCGTGGATTTGTATGCGAGATGGGTCTTCTACCACGGACGTCGATGGAGCGAGGATTATTCGGCGAGTCCGAAGGGATTCATGGTGCAGCAGGCCATCAAATTTCAGTTCAAAGCAACAAACAACGAAGCTGAGTATGAGGCGGTACTTGCGAGGTTCTGACCGGCAAAGAGTCTTGAAGTATAAAGAATAATCATCTTGATGATTCTCGTTAGTCGTTAAGCAACTTTACGGGAATCTGAAGCTCGAAGCCCAAAAATGATTAAATATCTAGCGAAATTGAAGGAACAACTTGGCATTTCTAATCCTACGAGTTTTGAAGGGTCGGCGTAATAACAATTCAATTGCTGATGCACTCTCTAAATTAGCCACTACGGATGTTAACGTCTTTGATGGGTCGGTTTATTTAGAAACTTTGCAACATCCTAGTGTCCATTATGAATCGGTAATTTGCATTGGCCAAGAACCAAGCTTCTTTGGTTGACTCCATATATAGAGTATCGGCAAATGGCGTCTTACCTTGGATCGGATGCTCACCAAGAAAATCAAGTATAAAAGTGCTAATTTTGTTACGATTGATGGGGATCACATTAGAAGAGCTTTCTCATCTCCTTCTTGAAATGCGGCTCCATCTGAAGCTAAATATGCTCTTGGGAAGTACATGAAGGTATCTGTGGCGACTATATGGTGGCTAAGTCATTAGCTTTATAAAGTACTTCGAGGATACTCTTGGCCTACCATCTTCAAAGAAGTAATTGAATACGTCCAAACGTGCGAGAAAGTGTCAACTCAATAGTCCGATCCACATCGACCACCGGAAGAGCTATACTCGATCTTATCTCCTATACCCTTACATGCGGGGTTGATATCTGGGTCCCTCTAGAAGGAAAAGGTCAAGTCGACTTTGTTATAGTTGCCATCGACTATATGACCAAATGGGTAGAAAGCAAAACCACTTAGGTTAATAACGAGCAGGAATGCTTGAAATTTTGAAAGAATCGGTAGTATTTCGTTTGGGATTCCTAAGGTGGTAATATCGGATAATGGACGTCGGTTTGTGGGATCGAAATTTGAAGCATTTTTGAAAGAACTGGGATTCAAAGACGAGAAAGACTTGATGGCTCATCCACGGTCGAATGGACAAGTTGAAGTGACCAATGACGAGCAGCTGCTTGAATGGGATCAAGCAGATTTGATGAAGCCAAGGCGAGATGGCGGAGGAGCTACTTAGCGTGTTATGGGCTTATCAAACTACTCAGGGACTACAACGGGGATCACCTTTTAGGCGGCCTATAGTATGCGATGCCTTAGTCGGTTGAAATTGGATCTCAAGTCTTGGTCGACCAATTCGAGAGAGATCTACAATGAGGAAGGGCTTAAGGCCAACCTTGATTTGCTTGAAGAAGTAAGAGAAACAGCCTTAATCAGATTGGCAGCCTATCAGCGAAGAGTAGCCAAGCATTATAACAAGGGGGTAAAATTTCGAAGGTTTAAAGTAGGAGATTTTGTCCTCAAAGAAGCCGAAGCATCTACACCTCAGAATCTGGGAAAGCTGATGCCAAACTGGGAAGGACCGTATGAAATCACTGAAGTGCCGAAGCCGGGAACTTATCGATTGAAAGAATTAGATGGGTCAGCAATTAAGAATACTTGGCACGCTGGCAGGCTTAGGAAGTACTTTCAGTAAAAATGATGTCAGTACATTGGAAGTCTGTAAATATTTATGTCATCATCAATAAAAGTTCCCTTTTTTCTTGAACAAATCTTGTCTTCATTGCTGATCGGTTCAACAGGGTTAGGAGGTTCGGGTGGACTTGCTGGCCATTCGATGGCAGCCTTTTCAGCAGGTGGTCCTTATGAGTTTGTCAGGCCCTTCGTGGTAGGCAAACGTCATTGGTGTTAGGAGGTTCGGGTGGACTCGCTGGCCATTCGATGGCAGCCTTTTCGGCAGGTGGTCCTTATGAGTTTGTCAGGCCTTTCGTGGTAGGCAAACGTCATTGGTGTTAGGAGGTTCGGGTGGACTCGCTGGCCATTCGATGGCAGCCTCTTCGGCAGGTGGTCACTTAGACCTTTTCAGGCCCTTCGTGGTAGGCAAGTGTCATCTTTAAAGACGTTGTCGAGCCCTTCGTGGTAGGCAATTATCGACACTTGAGACTTTCGAGACCGCCCTTCGTGGTAGGCAAGTGTCATCTTTCAAACCTTGTCAGGCCCTTCGTGGTAGGCAAGTGTCATCTTTTAGACTTTGTCAGGCCCTTCGTGGTAGGCAAATGTCATCTCTTGGTTTTGTTAGGCCTTTCGGGATAAACAAATTCCTAATGAAGCGGATCTGTCTCACACTTCGGTAACTAATAAGTATCCCTTTACTTTATTACCTAAATTTTTTCTAAGTGTTCAGTTCGGGAAGCCTCATTCTTTAACTTCATCTTATCTGTTATATGACATGTTTAGTTGTTATTTAACAGTTCGGCTTCAGCCCATGAAGGAGTTTGTGCATCTTTTCACTTAAATAAATATTGGAGTATTGGTAGAAAATAAATACACCGAAGTCATAAGGAATGAAACCCATTTTCATTGATATTTAATCTAATTACAATATTAGATACTTTTTACAAATCCTATAAATTAAAGAAACAAAAAACAAAAATAGGAACATCAGCTTCAGGCGCCATCTTCGTCGTCTGAAGAATCGAAAAGTGAGAGATGGATCCAGTTGGTGCAGACAGACTTCTCCTTGCCCCACGACTTCCGTAGAGAGCTCGTAACTCTCGGAATATATCTTCATTATTTTCCCGTTGATTTCGTCCGAGTTCCGATACTCTTCACATATTTGTTTGCGAAGGTCGTCGGTTAAAGGAGGCCCAAGGTCCCGAAGAGCCTTGAGTTCTCGGATTTCTTCTTCGAGTTTGAGCCGCCTATTCATATGACGAGTCTCTGCCGCCTCCAGCTCATGGTTGGTCTTGGTCAGGATCTTAGCATCAGCTTTTAATTCCTCGATCTTCTCCATCCTTATCTCGCTCCTCTGAACCAAGTCAACATTCATTTTGACGATCTCCTCGTGCTGTGCTTTGGTTGACTTTAGTTCTTCATTGGAGGCCTTCACATCTCCCTTGGCTTGGGCTAACTCTTTTTGAAGACCTTCATTTATATGAAGAAGGCATTCACGTTGAGTCTTCTCTTTAGCCAAGGCAGACTTCAGAAGGGCATTCTCCTTCCTCAGGGCCTCTTCCTCGGACTCGGATTCGAGGGACCTCGGACGAAGACGCCCGAACATAGCATTGGCCTATGTGTTTCCAATATTATTTGATCAGTTTTCAGATATATAAGTATGAAGATAAATTCTGAAATAAAGGGGAGAATCGTTTACCTTCGCCAAGTAGCTCATGCCTTCGCTGAGTAGATCCCCATTCGAACTGTTCCCGAACCGATGATCGTCGGTTTCATAAACAAAGGTGTTGAACAGTTGGAAGGGAAAATGGGCATTGAATCGGGGCCACATTGTTGGGGAGGCCATGGCGTCCTGTTGGAATTCAGTATTTGGTTGTCTTGGAGGAGAAGGTGGAGGTTCATCGTGAACTGGTGAGGAGTCCACGTGTATGGTTTCGGGAGAGGGGGATCGGGCAGGAGTGCGTTCAGGATTTGGCGATAGTACAGAAGATGAACCGGGGTGGCTGTCTGATGGATGTTTTCTTTTTCGGGATGGAGTGGGGACAGACCCGGTCGGTTCATCATCGAGGTTTTTGAATTTACGTGGGCGTGGTCGGGAGGAATGACGGTAGAAGAGGTGGGAACTTCGGAGTTCTTGGCGGTCGGGGAGTTATCTTGGTTCTTATTTTCTTTACGAAGGACCTTAGCCCGATCGTGTGCAAAAAGGAATATCAGTAAAGCTCCTCCTCACCGGGGTAGGTTCGGAAGGAAGAGGAGGATTGGGAATTGGTTGAGAAGGTTTTTGGGGGTTGCTTCGGGAAGTGTTTAGGGTCACTTTCGTGGTTTGTTTCTGGTTGGGTGGATTTGGATCGTTTGGCGGATCTTTTTCTTCGGCGAGGTCTAAGGTTTTCTTCGGGTATGTTGGGTTCGTCAGTTTGAGGATCATCAGTTTGAAGGGAAGTAGTTGGTGGATCGATGGTAGGGGGATCAACCCGGGAAAATTCTTCAGCTGGATGCTCTTCACTCGCATTTGCATTCTGCCCTGCTAAGAAATCTTCCAGGTCTCTCACCTCCAGGGGAGTCGGTTTGATCAGAGACACTGCACAAAACCATGTATCAGAACCTGTATCACTTATATAGCTCAGAAATTATGTTACAAAGTTATTTGAAACTTACATTTGTGGTCATATAGCCAGGCTTGTTTGGTCAGAAGTGTGAAACTCCATTCTTTTGGAGGAATCTTCTTCAAAAAGTCCGCCATCTCCTCACACGCCCTTGGAGATGTCTCCAAAGTCGTGAGAGACCGGTCGAGGTAGTCGATCTGGAAGAGAAGAGATCTCGGGTCCGTGATGAAAACCACTTCTCATGCCAACCCTTGTTCTTTGGAAGGGTATCCATCGTGGGTCTCCTCTCGAACACGGTGTTGGGTGGGAGACCTGCTTGCTTTCAACATTTTGAAGCCTCGTTCTCGAGACCTACCAGCAGAGAAGAGGGTGAAGAAGATGTCAACAGAGGGAGCAATCCTAGTTCATGGCAAGGTAAAAGCAATAAATGCGGGATGTGGATGTAGGAGTTGGGCACTAAGCGGGCGAAGCCACTCCTATGAACCCTAGGAGGTAATAATAAAAACATGGAAAGGTAAGCGAACCCCTTTTTCGTGAAAGTGGCGGGCATGGCGACCCAACCGTCCGGTCATTTGATACATACGCTCTTCGGAGAGCAGAGAGGCCCTTATGGGCGCATACATGTCGAGAATCGATACTTGAGTCCCGAGGATGCATATATCTCGATTCCGTGGAGGAAGCGGATGTTGGTGTGGGGAACCCAGATCTTGAAGAAGCCCCTGAAGAAGTCTCGAGGCGGAGGGGATCAGGGAAGGATTTCCCCCCATGGTTGTTGATTGGGGGTTGGAACTCGAACCCTCTTGGTTAGGGTTTGGGTTGGGAGAAACGATACTGACAGGAGTCGCACGAAGGGGGGAATTTTGGCTAGAGGTTATGGTCACCATTGTTAAGATTTTGTGAAGCAGAGAAAGAAGTTTGAAGAGGAGGAGAAAGCTCAAAGGTTCAAATTTCAAATTAGCAGGTAAAACCGTCAGAATTGGTAAAGTTTATCTTTTATCTTGTGATTTACCGCAGAATTGAGGCGACACATTTAATTCACTGCAATGATGATGAATGGGAAGAGGTTTCGTCCGTTTTTAGATCTAAATATCTTCACCTATGTGGGCTTGCGTCTACTGGGCTTCTCACTTTCATTCCTGATATCAATTTGGATCGATTTTGATGGGCTTTGGTGAGTTTCACTTTGGATCTCTTATGACTTATCATAGTTTGTTATGACCTGGGCCTATACTATTTATAGTCTTTCATTAAACACCCTGTTTAAATATAAGACTAGGGGGTAATGTTGGGCCATAATCCTTTTCCTTATTGGGCTGGGACTTAATGGGCTCCTCCTTGGATCATGTTATCTTTAGTCTGGTTGGTCCAAATGGTTTGGGCCCGCCATTTAATTATTTCATTGGGTTCTTTCGATTGGATCCCATTACTTGGTCATTTCCATTATTTGGGCTTAGTCGTTGAATTGGCCCATTATACAAATTGTCACTTAACCCAACTTTGACCAAAGAATCATTATACCAAGTGATATTGACTATTTGTTATTACCACCTTTTCGCATGGCATTAACGAGGATGGGACTCGGATGGCCATGGTGGCAAAGCGATGGCGGGCAGTGGGGAAGTAATCGCTTACTTTTTAATTTTGAAATGATAGGAAGTGGGGAAAAAAGGTGTCGGGGAAGTGGTGAGGTGGCACGATGGCAAGGAGTGGAGTATGCATGGGACTAAGATCACATAAGAGGGTAAGTAACACACACTTTTCATATTATCATTCTATCTCTCAGGCATTAGATAATATTTTTCTCTCCATTGTTGACTTTGTGATCGCCTGTACTGACTCTCACGCCGGAGTTATCCCCCGACGGTCAGGCCGTCAAGCTTTTGGTGTTGACTTATTGAACTGTGCAGGATATTGGACGCGTCTTGGTGATTGGAACGTGGAGAAAGATCTTGGCGTTAACACAAACAATTCTAAATCTCATGTGTCATGTCTTACAATGTTTTTATATAGCTGGAGCCGAAATGGACTACTATTTCTACACACTACTTTTGAAAAGTCAATTTACTTATTTATAGGATGTTACATTTATATCCCTATATCTTTTAAGGTTTAAAAACTAGTAGGGGCTTTTTCAGTAATAAAAACAGTTGTGTTGTGTGTATGTCTATATATATATACACTATAATATAGTAGTATGTAAGATTTGAATAATTTAGTCTATTAAAAGGTAATGCAACACATGTAACCAGAAAAAAAAGGAAAGCAATATTAGCAATTCAATGGTAAATAAATACATTGCTTGCTTGATGAGATCCACTGCATCTTTTTTGGATTGATACATAAGTGAATATTTATTATTGAAGTTTCCTTTTATTTGTTGGCAAAAAATTATTTAAATATGCCGCATAGCACAATCTTTTCGTGGGGATAGGAGATGAGAAATTATTTAGGACAACTAATCGGAACTCGAATTTATGAGATTTATGATCCGATATTTGGCAGAAGCATTAGGAGGTATGAGCAGAAAAAATTTGGACACTTTGCGTTTTTCGGTTGTGTGGTTATTGGATTGAGCATTTGCACAATATTCAAGTTTCAATCAATATGTATGTAAGTTCTTTAAGTACTCTCAGGTTTTGCATTTACAATGTCAATTTTTTGTTACTTGAGTTGGTATGTTTTTTTTTTTTTTTTTTTTTTTGTAGATATATGTAATATTTGAATTCCAATATGATGTCCTTAATTATTAATGTTCTCATATCATGAATTGCTGTCAAGTAATCGTAATACTTATCCATTACAAAATCAACTCTAAATAAATAATTACACTGCACCCGACAACAATATCTAACATGAAAAAGGAGATAAGACGGACGATTTGGAATCGTAATATTAATTTGGCATGCACTGATCCACCTGATCATATTCATGTGATTGCTTACATTGTTAGCAGCTGCAGTGACTTTGCAATTGTCAAACAGTGCTAGTCTGCAAGACATGGCAATTGCCAAGAATACAATCATATCCGAGCCATTGCAGTTGACAACCAGTGCTGGTTTAGAAGACATGGGAATAGTCAATACAACTGTCTCCAAGCCGTTAGGTAATTGTCTACTAAAATAAACTTTCTCCGTCTCAAAAAATGAGTCCGATCTTAGAATAATTCTAGCTAGGTACGTAGATAAAAAGGGTCTAATATATACTTAGACCTATGGACTTTGTCTAGATAAACTTGACAGTTTTTTGACGAGTTACCTAGCATTAGTCCCCAGTTTAATTCGAGTCCTATACATTATGAAATTTTTCAGCAGAATTATGATTACGACGTATACGCATACATGTGATAGATAAGAATTAAGAAGAGTTTCACTTTAATTTATTTAATCTTATCGCATACATTACTATATTGGTCGCAATCCAATTTGATTAAATATTTATCGACATGTATATCATTTTCTTTTTAATTCCTTTTTTGTGCATGACTAGTCTTTGTTTAGACTAGTCTAAACGGTGGTGTGAAATTTCAAAATTTCCCTTAATGTCTTTATTGCTAATTTCTTAAATTGAGTTAAATGGTAATTTGGCAATTATTCTTAATTAATGTGCATGAGTTTACTTTAATTTAATTTAATTTATTTATTTTTGTAATGAGACTCCCATTTTGAGACAAACGAGAGATGAGTACTATTTTGCAATCTTGTTAGACTAAGTGAAGAAAATGTAGAACATCCATAAATTTAGATGACCAATATCTTATATAGTTGGAAAATGGGAACAGATTTGGAGTAAATAAAAATATAAAAAAAACAATTTAAAAAAATATTGAAGAAAGATTGTGATTTTAATATAATCAATTCATAAATTTATCCAATTTTTGGATCCCAATGATTAACATTGTTTGATATAAAATTTAAGTGCAATGTTTTACATATATGGCTTTGACTATAATATTATCCATATTTTGAGTCATATTGTTCGTTTTGCAGAACTTAAAACAAAGCAGATTAAGCCAATATGTAGCTTATCAGAACCAATATCAGACTATTGTGAGATCAAAGGAGACATAAGAGTTCATCCAAATTCCTCCACTATATTTATAGCTTCAAACCAAATTGGCACTTCAACTGAAAATGGTACTTCATATGTTATAAGACCTTATGCTAGAAAACGAAATGGAGAAGCAATGGCTAGTGTTAAGAAATGGACAATAAAATTAGTTGTACAATCTTCTCCTAAAAATTCTCCAAGTTGCTCTCAAAAACATAGCATTCCGGCAATTCTTTTCTCTCTTGGAGGATATTCTGGTAACCATTTCCATGATTTTACTGATATAGTAATTCCATTATTTTCAACGTCGCGAAAATTTGATGGAGAAGTACATTTCCTTGCTACCAATTACAAATCTTGGTGGATTTCTAAATTCCGCGGAATTCTTGACAAATTATCAAGATATGATGTTGTTGATATTGATAAAGAAGCAGAAAGAACAATGTGTTATAGAACTATGATTGTTGGCCTTAAAACTCTCAAAGAGCTAGGCATTGACACATCAGAAGATCGGGAGGGGTTTTCAATGAAAGATTTCATTCACTTCTTAAGATCCACTTACTCGTTGGAGAGAAAAACCGCGATCAAAATGAAAAATGGTGGAATTGAAAAGCCTCGTTTGATGATCATATCGAGGAAAAGATCAAAATCTCGTATACTAATGAATGAAGGGGAAGTTGCTAAAATGGCTAAAAGTTTGGGGTTCGAAATTGTTTTTGCTGATGCAAGTTTATCAACTAATTTATCAAAATTTGCGGAATTAGTGAATTCTTGTGATGTTTTGATTGGAGTTCATGGAGCTGGATTAACTAACATGGTTTTTTTTACCGGATAATGCTGTTGTAATTCAAATAGTTCCATTGGGAATTGATGAGCTTGCTATGAGTTATTTTGGAGAACCTGCCATGGATATGGAAGTAAGGTATTTAGGGTATAAGATTAAGGTGACAGAGAGCTCTTTGATACAAAAATATTCACTTGATCATGAAGCTATTAGGGATTCTTTTTCTTTGCATAAAAAAGGATGGTATGTATTTAATACTGTTTACTTGGAGGAACAAAATGTAAAGCTTGATGTGCGTAGGTTTAGGGGCACATTGTTAAAAGCTATAAAACTTCTGCATTATTAGTAGAATTAGTCGAGTCCAAATCTTATGTACCAATACTTGGTATAGGAGAGTTGGTGAGACAAAAATGAGATAATAAATTTGATTTCAATTAACTTTATATATATTTTTTGGCACATTGTTAAAAGTTACAAACACTTTTGCATCATTAATATAATTAGTGTTAAGGCCAAGATTTGTCCACGCACTCTAATCACCAAAGCACGTTCAATCCTGCACAGAAACGGATAAACACCGAAAGCTTGACGATTTGGGATCCTGCACAGAAACGGGTAAACACCGAAAGCTTGACGATTTGGGCTATCGGGGGATAGCTACGGTGTGAGAATAAGTACAGGCTGATATAAGATTAACAATGAAGGCTTAACGCTCTAGTGCTGGAAATAATAAATTGCATGTACCTTAGAATAAGATAAAAGCCTCGTATTTATAATGTTCTCACCATCTTCATGTAATCCTTCTCCGAATCAGATTAAGGTTCTCACCCAAACAACCATTTCTTAATAGGACTGCACCAAATCTCCTAGATTTAAGGAAGTTTATCTATATCCCAACACTCCCTTCCATATCTAGAGATCAAATAGAATTAGGAACCTTAACCCACAAATCCCCCATCCATCAAAACACCCTTTGGCCCAAGCTCACATGACGTCATAGGACTGCTGACCCAATATAAAACATAGACCCAAATATCTTGGGCCTAACATTGCCCCCCATTCTTCCACCAAATAGAATATTTGATGGAAGAGTATTCAAAACATAGCCCATCAGCAACAAAGGCATCCAAACAAATTAAGCCAAACAAGGCTCAACAGCAACAACAATGCCCAAACAAAGCCAAACAAGGCCCAATCAGCAACAAGGAAGTCCAAACAAAACCAAACAAGGCCCAATCACCCAAGCTCCCCAATTCCGGATAACAAACCACCCCTTTAAATCCATAACTCAATTTCCATCATTAGCCCCATTAATGAGCCGCCCCCGAGATTCAGAAATAACTGAAAAAACAAAATTACAAAACCCTTTTCCCCCCCAATTCAAACAATTTCACCAGCTTATTTCAAAATTAAAGATATCCTTCCTCTCTCCCACCTCCCGGTTTTCTCTCTTCAAACTGCAACAATGGCTTCCCAAAACCCAGATAAAGTCCCATCGGAAAACTCCATCCCCATCTCCTCAACTCCCATATCAAGCATCCCTGCTTCTCCAAACACCACATCCAACCCCCTCAAAGCTTCATCAAACCCTAACATCAACACCATGTCGGAACCAACCCCAAACATTGCCTCATCCTCTAGCAAAAATCCACCAGAATCTGATTCACAGAAAATATACCTCAAATATCCTGACAAGAAACAATTCCCTCACGCCAACACACCCTCTCAAATCACAGATGCAGACGTCACCGTAATTCGAGAACATTATCAAGCCCATAAACCCATCATTTGAAAACCCCCTCACCCACCGACCGTATGTATCATCAACCCAACAGCTGGATCGCCATGCCCCTCACCCTACTGGAGAAAGGAGTCTGACTCCCACTTCTCGCATTCATCGTGACCCTCCTAGGGTTCATTGGCATCGGGTTATCCC
The DNA here is from genome assembly GCA_020205615.1 of Panax quinquefolius. Classification (NCBI taxonomy): domain Eukaryota; kingdom Viridiplantae; phylum Streptophyta; class Magnoliopsida; order Apiales; family Araliaceae; genus Panax; species Panax quinquefolius. Next base: position 168,027,836 of record CM035156.1, read on the forward strand.
AACTGGTGCCTAACTCATACATCAATATTGTAGCCTTCATCGCTTTCTACCATGAGATTGGGATTCCACCTTCCATTGACTTCTTCTTCACTCTGTACCAGATCGAAAACTACCACGAACGGAGCTTCAAGGTCTTAAGCAAACAACCCCCAAAACCCAATTCCAAATTTGACAAACGTCCCTTGATGGATTCCCATTCGAGCAACAAAGGGTGGCACAAGGACTGGTTCTTCGTCAGAGGACCAGAAATCCCCAAAATCCCAGACTGGACCTCCGACAAACGCCCTTCCCTAGACTTCAGTGACACTTCTCCCGAACGAGTACTGGACATGGCGAAGCTACACGAACAACTTCCTCTAAAAGAGTGGAGCTTCACCCTCCTGACCAAACATGCATGACTATACGACCATAAATGTAAGTTCTGAACTTGATACATGTTTAATCTTTGAACTTTATACTATTATTCTGAAAAATACCTTTTCATTTCTACAGTATCTCTCATCAAACTAACTTCGGCTGATCAGAAAGATCTTGAGGAATTCCTCTCCGAAAACACAACCGAAACATCTGCTCAGCCCCAAAACACCGAACCCGAACCGACCACTGCTGAAGACCCAAATCACCCTCGGTTGAAAAAAAGGGAAGCTAAAAAACCCAAAAACATCCATGTTCCCACTCTTACAGAAAGCCTCCTCGACATGCCAATCTCCAAAAGAACCCAGATCCTCCGAACTAAAAAGAAACGTGCTAAGATCACCCCGCTCAAAACCGAAGAGCTGAGGGTTCCTCCGACCGAAGCCAGTCAATCCCAAAACATGCCCGTCGAAATCGACGAAGCCGACGAACCCATCGGCCCTATCCCCCAACTTACCAGAAAATGAAAAAACACATTTGATAACCATCTTGCCCCAACAACAGAAACCCACCTCCCGACTCCATTCAAACAACCAACACCACCTCCCCAACAACCATCTACCCGAAGCCATACGTTTCCCATCCTTATGGCCAAACGATAATGAAGAATTCCCTCTACATCTATATGACCACTTTGTTCTGCCAACAGACGATCATCGCTTTGGGGACATATCAACTGTCGATCTAGTCCGTGCAGGCATTGTGAGATCCTGAATTTTATGAAATGAAAGTATTCAATTTTCTTATAATTATTATTTTATTTAGTAAATGGTTAAATTGAGAAAGAGTTAAAGTTAAGGGTGATATGTGAATTTTTTTGCAAAGCAAGCAAGTTGATATAAAATATTCGTTGTGTCGGGGAATATTCGATTGGTCGGGGAATATTCGTTTTAATACGGAATATTCGTATGACGGCACAATCATTGGTGGACCCCACAACAGAAGTATTGTCGTAGTTAGAAAACGACAAAAATATCTTTTTATAAAAATAACGGCGAAAGTTTTACCGTTAAACTGTTGAACTACCATTAGTAAAGTAAAAGTACAAATGAATCTGGCGTGGTTGCAGAAAGTAGACATGGAATTGATTATTGATGCTTACGTAAGAAGTCACTCAATTATACTCAATTATTGCTACAATAATTGCTGCATCATATCTCTCATATTATTGATTCAATTATTGTCATAGTATCATCTGCATAATATGTTATATTATTAAATCAATAATTGAGAGGATAAAATTATTCATATTATTATTTATAATATTGACAATGTCTAGAAGCTCTGTCAATGAAATGTTAGATAATTTAATTGGGCGCCAATAGGAAGAAATCCTTATTGGAAAGCCCCCTCTTTCCTGGGAATGATCTGGTTGTTAAATATTGTGAGTTATAATATTAATGATGAATAAGTTCATGTTGATTAAAGATGAAATTGATAGTTCCATTGTGTTGGGATTATTAGTGTTAGTGGAAATTGACATTTATTTCGATAATAATTGATGTTTGGAAGTTATATTGACCAATCGGGTAATTAATCGGATAAATGAGCAATTAATTGCTATTAATTCACATACTTATAACTATTTGTTCACATGTGTGTACTATTGATTCACATGTATGTACTATTAGGGGAGATGGTGCAAGATTGATAATACTTGAATGACTAAATTAAAAATGGAGGTATAGATGAATGTACTATACTGTAATTATTTTTTCACATGTATAGAACTATTGAGTCACATGATTGTACTATTGATTCACATGATATACTATTAGGGGAGGTGGTTCAAGTTTGATAATACTTGCAGGACTAAATTAAAAATGAAGGAAAAGATGAAGGTATTATACTGTAATATTTTGAGCCCCAAAACATGCAATTATCGAAACTATGTTTTCCTATAAATAGAAGTTCATTCTTCCTTCATTCTTACCAATTCACTAAGACTCACAAGAGCAATTATAGAGAGAAGCTATAGAGAAAGAAGCTATAAAGAGAAAGAAGAAGAGAAGTCTGCTACTTCACTATTCCAGTATCCAGTCTTCTTCTGAGGTAGGGGGTATTATTTATTTCATATTCTGAAGAGATATTATTTTTCATATTCGTATGAATATTATTTTCGTTCAATATTCATAAAGAATATTATCTTCGTTCAATATTCGTAGGAATATTATCTTCGTTAAATATTCCTTGGAATATTATTTTCGTTCAACAGTTGTAAGGGATGTTATTTTTGTTCAATATTCGCTTGAAATAATATTTTCTTCCATACTCTGTAGTATGTAAGTAATATTATTTTGTTTCAGATTTTGAATTCTATACTCATTTTGTTGAAGTTTTGACTTCTATACTCCATGAAATTAGTAGAATATCCTTGATATTTGCGCTTCATCCAGTATCTTTTCATGGAAATATTATTCTGAGATTTCTTGATAATTATTGATCTTTTCATGACGGAGTACTATTCACGAGTTACTATTCATGGGTTACTATTCACCCAATTACTATTCACTCAAATATTATTCACTCAGGTATTCGGGGTACTTTTCATGCCATAGTACTATTCACGAGTTACTATTCATGGGTTACTATTCACCCGAATATTATTCACTCGGGTATTTGGGGTACTTTTCATGCTGGGGTACTATTCACGAGGTACTATTCTCGAAGTACTATTCATAGGGTACTATTCACGAGGTACTATTTACCCGAAAAATATATTTCTTTTCTGTCCAAATTATTTTTGGTACATAAATTTTATTCTTGAATTTTACTCCACAAAATAGTATCATGTTGACAATTTGGATATTTTTAGACTCTGGATAAATTTAAAGTCTTTAATATTTATCCTTTATTTCGTTTGATTAATGCTTATATCATTGTCATCATCCTCATGCTTATATTGTGATAAAAGTTATCTTTGGCTTGCGTGCAAAGATGGATTGTTGATTATTTATTTTACAGTTGTATATCTTTGGCTTACGTGCAAAGACGAACTGTTGATTGATAGCTTTGGCTCGTAGTGCAAAGATGGTCATGTGTATGACATGATCATGACCACTGGTGATAATAACGAATATCCTTGGCCCGTAGTGCATGGATAATTCGATGATGTGATTGGCAGGATCATGACCATTAGTTAACAGTTGAATGTCTTTGGCTGTAATGCACTGACAGACTATTGATTGGTATGATCATGACCATTGGTTTTATAGTTGAATATCTTTGGCCTGTAGTGCAAGGTAGACAACTGATTGGTATGATCATTGTTATTACATTTGAATATCTTTAGCCTTTGGGGTAAGGATATTGAGTAAACGTTCTATTAAGCCTTTGTGGCAATGAGAAACTGTTGGTTTACATGATTATAAATATGAATTGTGGATTTAACTATAATCTTTGGTGGTTCAGGTGAAGACAGGTGATGATATGTCTTTTTGTCTTAGGTATAACAAAGAACTGTTGTTGAGTATTACAGGAATGAAATATTAACGATGGACTTTTAATCTAGATGAGATAGTAGACATTATGTTCTACTTGACTCTTCTAATGGATTGCTTATTCCACTGCAGTTAAACTTGATGTTTATTATATTTTATCAGTTTAACACTGTTGAAGGCTAAGGATAATTTATTCTGCATTATCTTAGTCATAATATTTCTTACTGGGCTAGTTGAGCTCACCCTTTTCTTTCACTATTCTCTTCAGGAAATGAGAATATAGCTGGGACTAGTTGGGGAATGGAGTGACAGTCCGAGATGGTGTCATAGTAGTCCCCACTATTCTATAAAATATTGTGATAATAAATATAATTAGGACTCTATTGAGTATGGATATTATCTAGAAGACAATATTCTTGTTTAAACTCTTAGTTATATTTTGTCGTATTTTACACGACTGTTGTATAATTAAGTTGTATTTGAATTTTGTACCATGTATTTGGCGACTTAAGATGGGTGATGTATACCTATTTTGGGGGCGTCACATGCATTATTCATTAAGCTCGTGTAAGTCTATTAACATTAATCAATTTCATTTATGAACAACTTTCCATACCCCATACTGACTACTAAACATCTATAGGCTGCTCGGATCTCCGGGCAGCTCAACCAAAGATACAAAGAAATTGAAGCGAAAGAGATGGTCGCCCGAAGAGAAAATAAATTCCTAAAATCTGCCCTAGCAAAGGAGAAGGACTTACATGACAACACCTCTTTCTACTGCAAAGGCCTCAAAAAAGATATCGCCAAACTAAAAGAATAACTGGCAACAGTTGAAGCCCTTCAATAAACTACTTTGGAAAAGAACTACAAACTTACAACAGAAAACGAAGTGCTGAAGCAGAACAACCAAACCCTTACCCGTAAAATCAATAACACAAAGAAGAAAGAGCAGATACACTTACAACACTGAGGTAAGGTAGAAAAAGAACTCCGAGAGCTCAAAGCCCTCGGCCCACCTTTACCTGACAAACTACGAAATCAAATATGAAGTAAATATCGAAATCTCCCGAACTTACCAATGAAATCATACTAATGTACGCTGAAGGCTAGGAAGCATTCCGAAACAAAGGAAAATAAAAACTTACCGCTGTCGCGTGCGCTGAACCCCCTATTTCTTGACTCCTCTGAAATGAGGATAATGCTGAAGATGACCCCCCCCCCCCCACCCTTTTAATTTCATGCTTGTAAACATGCAATCTTGTAATCTCTTTTATATTTTAATGAAATATAAATTTTCACATTTACTCTTCCATAAATACTTCACATAGCTACTTCACCAAAAAAATTGTTAACAATAATCAAAAAATCTGAACTCAACACTTAACACTTAACACAAATAAAATAATTACTATCAGACGATCTTGTTCACCACCAAAGGGTCGAACATATCTCTTAAATGATCCTACTCACCAACAAAGGGTCGAGCAGATCCCACCGAACCTCCAATAGATCCTACTTACCACAAAGGGTCAAGAAGATCCCATCGAACCTCCGATCGATCTTACTTACCACAAAGGGTCAAGCAGATCCCACCTAACCTCCGATCGATCAAACATACCGAATAACAATCAGAAAAAATAATATTGGAGAAAAATGCTTCTTTTATTGATAATCGTTGAAAGAATTACAGACTCGAAACTCTGACATCAATTCTACTGAAAATATTTCCAAAGTCTCCCTGCATGCCATGTGTTCTTTATCTCAGACCCATCCATTGCTCGCAATTGATAAGTTCACGATTTTGGTACTTCAATAATTTCATAAGGCCCGTCCCAATTTGGCATCAGCTTTCCCACGTTCTGAGGCATAGAAGCTTCCACCTCCTGAAGAACCAAATCGCCTACTTTAAACCTTCGGAGCTTCACCCCTTTGTTATAATACCTGGCCACTCGGCGCTGATATGCTGCAAGCTTCACCAAGGCTGCTTCTCTAACCTCTTCAAGCAAATCCAGATTGGCCCGAAGTCTTTCCTCATTATACACTTTCCGAAACTGACTGACCCGAAGAGACGGGGATCCCACTTCCACAGGAACCATCAGAACCATAAGCTAACCTAAAAGGCGAATCTCCCGTAGTAGTCCTTGGCGTGGTTTGATAAGCCCATAATACACTGAGTAACTCTTCAGGCCACCTTCCTTTTGCCTCATCAAGTTTTTTTTATACCATTAAAAAGGGTTCTGTTGGTCACCTCAACCTGCCCATTCGACTTTGGATGTGCTACCGAAGTCTTCCAATGCTGAATTCCCAACTCCTTTAAGAACGCCTCAAACTTCGATCCCACAAACTGTCGTCCATTATCGAAAACCACCACCATGGGAATGCCGAACCGAAACACCACACACTCCTTTATAATCTTCAAACATTTCTGCTCCGAGATCGTCCGAAGAGGTTTGGCATCCACCCATTTAGTCATATAATCGATTGCTACTATAACAAAACTGACCTACCCCTTAGCCTTTGGTAACGGACCTAGTATATCCACCCCCCAAACAGCAAAAGGTATGGGTGATAAAACCGAATACAACTCTTCCGACGGCTGATGTGGGATCGAACTATTCAACTGGAACTTCGAACACTTCTTCACATAATTGGTTGCTTCTTTAAAAATCATCGGCCAATAATACCCCTGCTGAAGTACCTTATATGCTAACGACTTCGCCACCATATGATCACTACTAATCCCTTCATTAATCTCCTGAAGAACGTACTCAGCTTTAGATGGAACCAAACACTTCAGCAAAGTAGACGAATAAGTCTGTCGATAAAGATCTCCATCAATAAGCACGAAAATCGAGCTTCTGTACTTAACTTTCTTTTCTAACATCCGATCCAATGGCAGTATGCCATCTACCAAATAATCGAGATAAGGAGACATCCAACAATTAGATCGTTCAGCATGCAACACCTCTATATGTTGAACACTCGGGTGATTTAAAACCTCCAAATAAATCGACCCGCTAAACGTATTTACTTTTGAGAATAAGCATGTGAATGATATTCCTATTTACATATGATTTGATTATGATATATATATATATATATGAATGAATATGCAAGTATGCTTGCATTAAGAAAAGTTGTAAAGTCCTATGATAGATAATAGAAACATATGTACAAGGACTTAGAATGAATTGATCAAATGTGTTAGGTTGATCCTACATAAGCAAAATAGCTTTGTAAAGTCCTTAAAAAGAAATGATGTACAAGGACTATAAATATAGTAAGATCAAGCATGTTAGGTTGATCTTATGATGTAATAGATAGGCTTATCTGATCGTTGAGCACTGCACTAGAAATCGTAGTCTGTCAGGAGAGTCAAGGAAAACTCGAGAGCTATCGAGGCAGAATCGTAGTCTGCAAGATAGTAGATCTCGGAGTTCGTAGACTTCCAGGAGAGACGAGGAAGGATCGTAGTGTGTCGAGGAGAACTTCCTCAAGGCCGTAGTCTACTGAGGAAGTCATGTTCAGAATCGTAGAGACAGCCTGCCTACGAGCCGATCGAGCATCTGCCAAAGCTAGTCAAGAATCGTAGACTACACTCGGAGTCGTAGAGTCTACTAATGTCAAAGCCAATTCAAGAATCGTAGACTGCACTCAGAATCGTAGAGTCTACTGATCGTATCAAAGGCAGAGATCGTAGTTGAGAAAGATCAGATGAAGACAACAAGCAAAACAAAAGAAATCGTAGTGTCAAGATCTGATCTCAAAGTCATAGTGTCTGCACAGCCGAAGCTGAATCATAGAATGCAGAGCTAAGACCTTAACAGATGTGCTCACAAGGCCATAGTAGAATCGTAGAGCAAACAAGATTCTTAACAATTGAGCACTCCCAGAATATCCAAAGGAATGAAGCCTCTGGTTGGTAATGCAAAGATACATCTCACATGAAGGAAACCAGAGAGCACTCAATGAATGGCATGCAAGCTAATAGAAGATCTAAGCATAAACTCAATCAGCATCCAGATTGAGTTGAGAAGCCATTCAAGGTAAAGTCTTCCACAAGATGATCATAAGAAGACTTCAGTAACTGACTAAGGAAAGTCAGCATATGTAGTGGCTGTCAAGAAGAAAGATGAAAACGATCCTGAAAGTAAACATGATCGTAGTGTTTTCCAAACAAAGAAGAAACTGATGGAGTATACACAAAGATACTGGTCAGCCTCTAAATAACAAGGCAAAAGTGATTAAGCATTGGGTCAGTCCATTGACGATAAGTGAACGGGAGATCACAAGGAGAAAGCGAGCTGGACACACCACAAATCTGAAGTGTTGTTATTCAGAAGGGGCCAGAGCAAGTAGTCAAGCCATCAGTATCTGAGAACATTCGAGGCAAACAGAAGTGTTGAAGCACTGCACTAAAAAAGGAAGAGGTGTTCCACATTGGAGATCTAATAAACACTCTTCAAGATAGTAGTGTTAACTCCACAAGTTAAGAAGCAACAGTCAAGAAGACACTACGATCAAGTCTAAGAAGATATGCATCAGAATCGTAGAGTTCGAACAATCAAGATTGAGGCATGGCAGCAGCTACCAATCAAGACTGATATTTGAACAGAGCTTATTGAGAGCATTGATGCAAAAGGACAACCTCTAATTTAGAAATCAGAAGGAAGAAATAAAGTTGACTACCTGCCCGAGACATTAAAGTGACAATTCTGATGAGGTAGGTGAAACAGTAGACTGCAGTGTCAGAAAGTCAGAAATAGGTGTTATGTCACATCTGCAGTCTTCACCAAATAACTCGAGATCTGCGAGGGAATTTGAACAGCTTTCAACGGCTACTTTCAAACGGGAAGATTGGGAAGGAGTATAAATCAACAGAGCTTTAAAGATCAAGAGTAGTTGATGATTGTGAAGTTGCAGAATCGTTGAGTTGGTGAATGCTATTGTTGACTCTACGAGTTCCACCAAAGATCAATAGAACAAGTCTCAGTGACAGTGAGACTACCAAGGTGGAAGTGAAGCAGCTTTGAAGAAGGACTCAAACAGATCAAAGCTTCACTCAACAAAGATGAGAATGCCACTAAAGATGGCAGCCAAGCTGAGAGCCGAGAAGGCCAAGAAGATAGCATTCAGAAAAATGGCTGAGTACAAAGAAGATCAAGAGAGCCACTCTACGAATCACCATGAACCGAAAGCTAAAACTGAACAAGTGAAGAACCATATCTGCAAAGTATTCAAAAAGGGTTCAGGGATTGCTAAGTGCCAGACAAAGTCTACCAAAAGCACAGAGACTTAGCAAACCCAAATGGTGATGGTGCAAAGCTGATACCAGATGAAGATGAGCAGAAAAGAGTGACGATCAGCTGCACCAAAGAAGATGTGGTCCAGACTCGAAGCAGAATGCATAGAGGACCACACCAAGCTGCTAAGTACAAAAGATGTTCAAAGCTTAATGACATCTTAGCAGCTCAGCACCAACAACAACAACAACTACAACAATAAGAAGCCAGGGCCTCAGGGGTCATTGTCCAGAGGGACTAAATGAAGTTCCAAGCCTGATGGGCTTAAAGAGTTCCTAGAGAACTAGAGAAGTTCCAAGGCTGCTGGCTTTGAAGAGTTCTTAGTGAACTGAAGTCCCAAGGCTGCTGGCCTTGAAGGAATCTTAGTGATTCAGGGTGCTGCCCTTCCTTAGTGGAAATCCTGCTAGTTGAAAGTAGAAGAGTGGATTAGGAGCTTGAGTCTCTGAACCACTTAAAACCCCTTGTGTCTTTTACTTTATGTCATTTACATTATGTACATTAAGCGCTATAAGCTGCTATGTATATGTTTTAACCGCTACTACCGAACTAACTCTACGAACAATGTATGTATGAGTATGAATATATCAATGAAGGGGATCTTTTACTTATTCCACTGCGCTTGAAAAGATTCTTATGTTTGTTACATGCTAAATTATTAGCAATACAAAATAAACTAGAAAAGTATTTGAAATTAAAAGGATCTATTCAACCCCCCCCCCCCCCTTCTAGATCTATTGTGCCTACTAGGAACTAACAATTGGTATCAGAGCAGGTTCTCATGCTATATTCGAAATCTAATCACTTTGACTCTGATCCTAGGCACAAACATTGTTCTAAACTTAGTTTAGTAGTAATTCACTTGTTATATACAGATGAGCTCACATGTTGGTAATATTGTGTACAGGCAAAAGTTCATATACACCTGAAGCTTCTCAAATTAGTCCATATTCTTGATTGCCATATCAACAAGACCAATCCCTGCTCACGGTCAATCTTGCAGTCTGAAGACCAGGAAAGAAAGCTTAGGAGACATCAACAGAAAAGAATCAAACATCCACCAGCCTAAAATGATGAAAAGGTCTAACATTCTAAACAATGCTTATCCAGAAAAGAAAGAATAACTTCTCAAACATGTGTCTGGCCAACCTGCAGATGGATGTAAACCTTGTGAACTAAAGGATGTCAAAGAACTAAATATGTTGATATTCTCTTAGCTTACATCTTCAAGACCATGACTGATTGATTGAAGGTCAATTAGAGCAGCTAACTGCCAGGAGAAATTGAGAAACTATGGACATCAATGCCTAAACTCAGTATGTCTTAGATAAATAACCGTTAAGAAACTGACAGTAAAAAGGTACGGTTCCTCACTTATATAAATATTTACATCATGATTGCATCCCTTATGAACTATAACAACATTCTTTCAGGGAATCATAATCTACCTAAAAAGGTGAAGAGAGAAAGTACACTGAGAGTGGAAACTCAAATGCCTATAAACTTTCTCTCCATCCAAGTTTTAGGTTGAAGATGACATCTTGAAAGAAATCTGAAATGGGTCACAGGTTAAAATAATTTTATGTGAAGTAATCTTTGCTGATGGGTTAGTATGTATGTAGAACCTATGGTCTAAGTGTTTAATAACACACAGAGTATGATCAGTTCTACAAGAGCATCTTGAAGATTCGTAGAAATTGATCACCTCCATGAATCAACCAGATACAAATAAATTGTAGAGTTGATTCTCACTCTGTGAACATTTAAACCCTGTGAACACAACCTAGCAAATGATGAAACCATCAAAGAAAAAGAGTGGTTTATTAAAATAGCAAAGCTCACACACTCACCATCATGCATCTGAAAATGTATTATCTAAATTAGTTACATTCATGAATATGACTGTTGGTGATCAATATGATGATTATCCAAATATATGAGGAACAGGGGTTTAAAAAACTAAACTAGCAGGACCCATTTAATCATGGGTACCAAAAATAGAAATTTATAACCTGCAGGTATCTGGTTCATCTGACCACACTAAGGAATGCTGAAGCAGAAGACTTCAGTCAAGAAAATTCAACCAGCAGAAGGCTTAAGACTGTTCATAAATAATTTTGATAAAACTCCTATTTGTCAAAGCCTGTCCTGGAAGACTTGCTGAGCTAATCTGAATGAAGCTCACATTGTTGCTGATCCTTATAAGGAAGCAAGTTATTCAACCAAAGATGTAAAATGGTCTTAGACGCTTAATCATTCAAATCAGGTCATAAGAGAAGACTCCTCACGGAAGCTCACCATAGAGGATCATCGAGCATCAAACATGAGGAACTCATTACGGGAGCAGAACTCCACAAGTACAAACTGTAAAAGAAGACTACGGATGCTTCCTTACATGCATGAAGAAAAGGAAATCACACCTCACTGAAAAGACATCATCAACCGTGGGAAAGTAGTGATCTTTCAAGGAACAACAACACAAAAATATTCTATGAAGCAGTGTACCAGCTACAGAGTCCCAAAACTTTGTGGCTGATGAACCAAATGAAGATCCATAGTCAATAGGAACCTCTCAAAACGTACTACTGATAACCTTTCAGCCACCCAACTCAAAACCGTGGAAAGCCTACGATCAAACATCTGATCGTAGTGGAATAGCAGAAGGACACCACGATTACAGCAAATGCAATTGTCTAAAGTTGGTAGAGGACCTCACCACCAGAAAAGGTCAAATGAGATATCAGTGCAAATCACTTCTAAAGTATTTCATCTGGAAAGTGCCTCAGGGACAAACCTAACCCTTAGCTCACTCTAAGAGGATGGCCCTTCCTGAGCTACCTTAACCCAGAAGAATTGCTTAATCAAGTTCATCTCAAGGACCAAGTCAGTCAACGATCGTAAAGTAAAGGTTGAAAAGAACTCCAGGATCGTAGTGCAACCTCAGTGATCGTAGAAGCAGACTCGACGATCGCAGTCCTACCAGAGGATACTCTAGCTCATGAGGAGCTCGGAAGAACTGGAAAATTGCCCAACCATTCAGATTGTGAGGAGATAAGTTCGAATGCTGGTTGGAAAGATGTCCTGCTAAAGAAAAATGCCCAAGCCTTCATAAAGTACATCAGTGGTTGAGCTATACAGTTTCAACATGAGGAGAAATGTCAAAACCATCCACTGCATCATCTCTCAAAAGTTAATCGTTGAGTCAACAAAGGAAATCGTAGAGTCCATAGCCGCCCTATCATGCTACTCACCGAACCAGAGAGGTTAACGGTCAATCCACGTCAATTAAACGTCTACTCTTCTAAAAGAGACATCTAACTGAAAAAGTTAATGGGGAATTACAGCTTGTTACTGGACATCGTGCAACAAATGACTAGTTGACACGTTATAACATATGCAGTGTGAGAAGAAACTGCCATAAAGACAAATTCAAAACCTACAAACAGTTACCAGAACCCATTGAACCTCTCTCCCTCCCTTTTTCAAACCCTAGAATCCTCTTCAAAGCCAAACCAATCAAACTTCCAAAACCCAAATCACACTCAGCTAAATCTCTCCGTACCACATACCATATACCTTGAACTCCTCAAATGGCAGAATGAAAAGTTGTAACGGGCATTAAACTCGGCTTTATAAAGTTTAAAAAATCAGAGACAAAGTTCAAGGACATACTTGAACTCGTAAAGGAAGCTGGGTTCTCTGAGTGCTTGGAAGCCAACACTCCAGTTTATACAGAACTAGTGAAGCAGTTCTACTCAAATGCTTCAACAAACTCTGGGCTTCTGACAACTAAGGTAAAAGGATCTAGTCTGAAGATAAGAGCATCAGACATCAATCAATGCCTAGGGTTTCCCAATGAAGGTCTGATAAACCTGGATGAAATCGACATTGAAGACGATAAGAGATTAATGCGGTACCAAAGAAACCCTAGTCTGAAGGACATGAAGAAAAAGGAGTTTCCAGAGGAATTCGAATTTCTTGCTGAGATAGTGGGAAAATGTATACTGTGCAAAGACACTGCACATGACACTGTACTCGACCAGCAGTTGAAGATTATGTCCACTATAGTCCTGAAGAAGAAAATTAACTTTGGAGCTATTCTGTTCGATTAAATCTCCAAATGGGTAGAAAAGGATGAGTTAAAGAAGTCTACAGAAAAACCTCTGACAAAAGTGTTTCATGGAAGATTGTTGAGCATTGTGCTAAAGAAGAAGTTCGGGAACAAAAAGGATAATGAAGGAGAGCCTCTAAATGTTCATAAAGTAATGTCAAGCATTGTTTCCATAATTGGAAGAAGAACCCAAAGGAAAAAGGAGGCTAACAAAAACCAAAGATCAGAAAAGTCTCTGCAAAAAAGAAAAAAAAGGAAGAAGAAAGCGAGTCGATGACTCAAGAACCTTGAAGAAAGAAGAAGCTAAGGTGATAAAGAAAGCAAGGTTTTCAAGCTTTGTCTCCTAATAAGAAGAAACAAGAAGAAGAAAACCAACATCAATCAATCGAAAAGAAAAAGAAAGAAGCAACAGATTGCTTCAAGAGCCTTCAAGAAAGAAAGTTAAGGTGATAAACAAACCACCCCAAGCCCCGAGAAAGTTCATCCAACAAAGAAGAACATGAAGAGTCTAAAGATGGGAAAGAACCGAAAGTTCAAAGATTGAACCCTCAAGGAGCAAGTTCAACAATGAAGAAGAAGTTGAATCTATGGAAGAAAGAACCAAGGTTGATGATGAAGAAAAGGAATATGCAAGTCTAATGACCAACTCTCGAGTACTCACTCACAAAGATAAAGAGAAGCGCAAAATGACCCATCGAGAATCTCCAAATGCAAAGTGCTCCAACAAGCCCTCATGATGGCTCAAAAGATGATGAATTCAAAAAAGAAACACCTGCCCTTGTCAATGATGAAAATCAAGGAAGCTTGCCTGTTAACTCCAAGGCCTCAGAGTCTAAAGAAGAAGAAGAATCTGATTTACCCATAGCTGAACCTCCAAGGAGGAGGAAGAGCTACAGACTACTGGCTAAATTTGCCTCTAACAAGAAAAATGATCACTCTACTGCAGTCATTGAAGTAAGTGATAATGAATCGGATGAAGAAAGTACTGAAGATGGAACTAGTAATGAATCCAAGGAAGATACTGTTGAAGAAGGTTCTGAAAATGAAATTCAACAAGAAGACTTCACTGATGAATCTGATGTAGGAAGCTAGCAAGATTCTGGATCAAAAAGGGAAGAAATAGAGAAAGATTCTGATTCTACACCTCAGGAATCAGAGGAACCAGAATACTATCCTGTTCTCTCTCCTGCTAGAATTAGCAGAAGAATTGTAGTGGAAGTCTTTGATGAACCACCAGCTGAACCAGCAGCAAGATGGATAAATCATGGAAATGAACAACTTCGAGTTGTAAGAATGACCACAGATGAAGTACTTCACAACTAGAAAAACATGGAATTAGACTGCACAACAATATTGTATAACTCTGAAGATCTTCTGATGAGATGGTTCTTTCAATGGATGCCTTGGCTAAAAGCACACAGTGAGAGAGATGAGAGTTACTTTAGCTGGTGCTACTCTCAGTTTCCAAATTTGGAACTTGTGTCACAAAACTTTCCCAGGGTAAAGAAGTTTACAGCCATGATGATCAATGACCAACCCCATTACAAAGTCTATCGATATGCTGGCAATCACTATATTCCCTACGATCGTAGAGTGGACTCTGAAGGTAGAAGGTTTATGACCAAGAAGATAATCATAGAGTCTTCTCACTCTATCACTGATAGTGTTCAAGTTCAAGATGAGAAGCCTTCATCTGCTCAAGCACTGTTGTCCAACATCCCTTCATCTTCCAATATCGATTGGTACTCAACGATATTTCAGATTGTAAACACTTTCAAAAATCTGTCCAAGGATGAAAATCGTAGAGTCCAAGCTAATGTTCAACAGAAAGTTGCCAGACCAGATGACCAAACTCCTATGGAGCAGGAGCTATTGAGGAATTCTGCTGAGCTGGTTGAGAAAATATTTCTAATTACTGAAGAGTCAAAGAGGTTGACAGAAACAGAAGATCACTCAGTTCAAGACAGAATCCAAGCCACCATGGCTGATGTATCTCTCAAAATCAAAGAGAGAGATCACATCTATCTGAAGGCCATACATGATCAAAAGGTTGAGGCTCTACGAGCACAAAAGACAAATGAAGAGAAACTCCAAGTTCTCTCTGACAAGATTGACAACATGAATCAGTCTTTCTCTATGCAACTTGAGTTAAGTCAACAAGAACTCAAGATTGAAGTTGGTAACTCCTCTTATTTGATGGAGCAGCTTATGTCCAACATGGAGCAGCTCTCCCAAATGATTAATGACAAAAATGGGGAGAAAAAGAGGCATAGAAAGAGGCAGAGTAAAAAGTATTCAAGAAAGGGCAAGGAGAGTAGAAGGAAACAAGACAAGAAGACAAAGAAGAAGACAGCAGAAAAAGAAGCTGATTCATCATCTGAGGGGGAGCTAAAAGATGATGAGCCTGTATTTACAAAGACTGAGGGGGAGCCAGAAGAAGAAGAGGAGCATACATCTGTAGAGAAGCAAACAAAAGAAATGAAGTCAACATTCCAAGGAAAGCAGAAGCAAAGAAATCAAACAGATGAATGGTTGGGTCAACAGACATCCTGGAAGCATACATGGAGCCTAAAGATGTACATCTCTAACTAGTTAGGTATGTTATGGATCTAGGATGTAAAATGTCAGTGTATTAAATTTCACATCATTATAAATGACATTCATGATTATCTGCTTTAGAAATACAGCTGCTCATTGTATATAAGATTCATTTATACTATGCATATGCACTTATTGTTTTTGTCATAATCAAATAGGGGGAGATTGTCAGGAATAAGCATGTGAATGATATTCCTATTTACATATGATTTGATTATGATATATATATATATATATATATGAATGAATATGCAAGTATGCTTGCATTAAGAAAAGCTGTAAAGTCCTTTGATAGATAATAGAAACATATGTACAAGGACTTAGAATGAATTGATCAAATGTGTTAGGTTGATCTTATATAAGCAAAATAGCTTTGTAAAGTCCTTAAAAAGAAATGATGTACAAGGACTATAAATATAGTAAGATCAAGCATGTTAGGTTGATCTTATGATGTAATAGATAGGCTTGTCTAGATCGTTGAGCACAACACGAAAAATTGTAGTCTATCAGAGAGTCAAGAAAACTCGAGAGCTATCGGAGGCGTAATCGTAGTCTGCAAGATAGTAGATCTGGAGTTCGTAGACTTTTCAGGAGAGAGACGAGGAAGGATCATGAGTGTGTCGAGGAGAACTTCCCTGTAGGTAGTAGTCTGCCGAGGAAGTCATGTTCGAGAATCGTAGAGACAACTTACGCCCACGAGCCGACCGAGCATCATTATTAAAGCCGGTCAAGAATCGTAGACTACACTCGAGTCGTAGAGTCTACTAATGTCAAAGTTAATTAAAGAATCGTAGACTTTCACTCGTAATCGTAGAGTCTCATCGATCAGATCAAAGGCGAGAGATCAGAGTCGAGCAAAGATCGATGAAGACAACAAGCACAACAATGTAAATCGTAGTATCAAGATCCGATCTCAAAGTCGAGTGTCTGCATGTAGTAAATTTGAATCGTAGAGTGCAGAGCTAAGACCTTAACAGATATGCTCACAAGGCCACAGTAGAATCGTAGAGCAAACACGATTCTCAACAATTGAGAACTCCCAGAATATCCAAAGGAATGAAGCCTCTGGTTGGTAATGCAAAGATACATCTCATATGAAGGAAGCCAGAGAGCACTCAACGAATGGCATGCGAGCTAATAGAAGAACTAAGCATCAACTCAATCAACATCCAGATTGAGTTGAGAAGACATTCAAGGTAAAGTCTTCCACAAGATGATCATAAGAAGACTTCAGTAGCTGACTAAGGAAAGTTAGCATATGCAGTGGCTGTCAAGAAGAAAGATGACAACGATCCTAGAAGTAACTTGGATCGTAGTGTTTTCCAAAAAAAGAAAAAACTGATGGAGTATACACAAAGAAACTGGTCAGCCTCTGAATAACAAGGCTAAAGTGATTAAGCATTGGGTCAATCCATTGACGATAAGTGAACGGGAGATCACAAAGAGAAAGTGAGCTGGACACGCCACAAATCTGAAGTGTCTTGTTATTCAGAAGGGGCCAGAACAAGTAGTCAAGCCATCAATATCTCAGAATAGTCTAGGCAAACAGAAGTGTTGAAGCACTGCACTAGAGAAGGAAGAGGTGTTCCACATTAGAGATCTAATAAACATTCTTCAAGATCGTAGTGTTGACTCCACAAGTCAAGATGCAATAGTCAACAGGACACTACGATCAAGTCCAAGAAGATATGCATCAGAATCGTAGAGTTCGAACAACTGAAGATTGAGGCATTGGCAACGGCTCAATCTGAAGACTGATATTCGAATAGAGCTTATTGAGAGCATCGATGCAAAAGGACAACCTCTGATTTAGAAATTAGAAGGAAGAAATATAGTTGACTACCTGCCCGAGACATGAAAGTGACAATTTTGATGAGGTAGGTGAAACAGTAGACTGCAGTGTCAGAAAGTCAGAAAAAGGTGTTATGTCACATCTGTAGTCTGCACTAAATAACTCGAGATCTGCGAGGCAATTTGAATAGCTTTCAAAGGCTACTTTCAAACGGGAAGATTGGGAAGGAGTATAAATCAATAAAGCTTCAAAGATTAAGAGTTGCTGATGATTGTGAAGTTGCAGAATCGTTGAGTTGGTGAATGCTATTGTTGACTCTACGAGTTCCACCGAAGATCAATAAACAAGTCTTAGTGACAGTGAGACTACCAAGGTGGAAGTGAAGCAACTTTGAAGAAGGACTCAAACAGATCAATGCTTCACTCAACAAAGATGAGAATGCCACTAAAGATGGCAGCCAAGCTGAGAGCCGAGAAGGCCAAGAAGATAGCATTCAGAAAAGTGGCTGAGTACAAAGAAGATCAAGAGAGCCACTCTACGAATCACCATGAACCGAAAGCTGAAACTGAACAAGTGCAGAACCATATCTGCAAAGTATTCAAGAAGGGTTCAGGGATTGCTAAGTGCCAGAAAAAGTCTACCAAAAGCACAGAGACTTAGCAAACCCAGATGGTGATGGTGCAAAGCTGATACCAGATGAAGATGAGCAGAAAAGAGTGACGATAAACTGCACCAAAGAAGATGTGGTCCAGACTCGAAGCAGAATGCATAGAGGACCACACCAAGCTACTAAGTACAAAAGATGTTCAGAGCTTAATGACATCATAGCAGCTCAGCACCAACAACAACAACAACAACTACAACAACAAGAAGCCAGGGCCTGAGGGGTCCTTGTCCGGAGGGACTAAATGAAGTTCCAAGCCTGCTGGTGTGACGCCCCCAAAATAGGTATACATCACCCATTCTGAGTTGTCAATACATGGTACAGAAACAACTACAACTTTATTATTACAACAGTAAAATTGTGAATTTGAATACAAATATTATCTTCTAGACAATATCTATACTCAAATAAATCCTCATCACATTTATTGATACATTATTTTATAAAAATGGTGAGGACTACTAAACAACTCTCTCTAGAACCTTCATCACATACCCCAACTCGCACTCGCTATATTCTCGCCTCCTGAGAAGAAAAATGGAACAAAAAGGAAAAGGGTGAGCTCAACTAGCCCAGTAAAGAATATTATGACTAAGATAATATACAACGAATTATCATTAGTCTTCAACAGGGAAAAATCTAATAGAATACAATAGACAACAAGTTTTTAAATCAATATTCGCAGCGGAAATAATAATTCATTAGAAGAGTTAAGTAGAGAATGCAAACTACTATCTTCTATGTATGAATTTAAAAGTCCATTGTCTATCTTTTATCCCTGTAACATCAATCAATATACATCCGAATCAAATATTCATCTTTGCACTCTGTGCCAAAGATATTCATCGATTGGTCATGTTCATCTAAACACTGCTCATCTTTGCACTACGGGCCAAAGATATTCATCGAAATCATTCATCTTTGCACTACTGGGCCAAAGATATTCAATAATATCATCATTTAAGACCGAGGATGATGAAAATATTTTTAAAGAAATGAATCCAAAGTGAAACAAAATGACAAGGATTAAGAATTAAGGATTCGTACTTTGTTTTATCCATGTCCAAAAATACCTCAAAAATAATCATAGTGGTGTAAAATTCAAGAATGATCAAAACATGAATATAATCAAAGCTAGTATCCACAATAGATATTTTAGATGAAAAGGAAAATTTTCATTTTTTGATGAATAGTGCCGTATTCGTGAATAAGATCAGATATCGTGAATAAAGGCCAGTATACGTGAATAGTAACTCGACACCAAAAGTTCCAAATTTGATAAAAACTTCAGATCAATATTTCAAAGATAATGATATTGAAGAACTAATATCATTA
The DNA here is from genome assembly GCA_020205615.1 of Panax quinquefolius. Taxonomy (NCBI): domain Eukaryota; kingdom Viridiplantae; phylum Streptophyta; class Magnoliopsida; order Apiales; family Araliaceae; genus Panax; species Panax quinquefolius. The sequence goes on from CM035156.1 coordinate 168,047,493, forward strand.
CATAAAAAAATAATAATATCCCTTACCTCGAAAGATCAAGACTTCTAAATTTAAACACCGGATTAAGGCTATGACTTGAACTTGCACCGTATAGCAATACTCAAAGTATACTCAAAATACTCACAAGAATACGCTCGATAATATAGAGAGAGAAAACTTCAGTTTCTGGTGTGATTTTCAATTCTAACCTAAGCACCCTATTTATAGGAAATTGCTTAGAACACCAAAGTAGAAAATTTAATATAATATTAATATATAAATAAATTTTCTTACGCCCACTTTGAATTCTCTAGCTTCAGCACTTTGCACATGTTTCATGAGGCCCACAAGTGTAAAAAAACGTTTTTCATATTTTAAATATTTTAAACTTCCAAAAATCAATTATTTCGAAGCTTCGAAACTTCAATAATTCATAATAAATAACCCTTTTATCAGAAAATTGAATCTCATTGAGTTTTTATAGGAAATTCAATTCTCTACAACTTTGCAGTAAGAAAGTTTTTCCCAATTCCAAACAAAAATTGACTGAAATCCATAAACCAAGCGATTTTAATGTGTTATAATCAAATTTCAACCAATAAATGGGGTCCATCGACATGTTTAACATGTTTTAAACATTTATTGCAACAAAAATACTCTTCCTCCTCGTATACTCATATATCCCACATTCGTTGTAAAAATATCACCATTATTATATTATTAAAATATAATAATATATTTAAATGAATTATTTTATCGAGAAAAGATAAAATTTCAATTTTCAACAATTGTCACATTAAAATTTTTCTCCATCTATATCCACGTAAAATCAATATTTTCCTCATCATATGAATCAATAATTAATTATTCACAAATAATATTACAGAATCACAATATCGACAACCGTGCGCTTCTCAGAAAAGAGGGCTTTCAATAAGAATTTCTCTCTTCTCGCCAAGCAATTAGGTGACCAAACCTCTCCTTAGATGTAACTTTCTAGACATTGTCAATAATGTTATCTAATAATATTATTTAGATAATATGAATTATTGCTTCGATAATGAAAAATCTTGTGTAATGACAATTATTGAAACAACAAAGAATATAAAATATCAACGCAAAGAATTATTAAATCAATAAAATAATCGAATAAAAGAATTATTATAACCATTATTGAGTAGTGCCTTCTTACATAAGAATCAATAATTGGTGCAATACCGGTATGCTATCGTGTTTTAACCACCGAGTATTTTAATAAGATTAATGTGAATAACTACGCCAAGTTACTTTTAAACAACTTATATTTGTCGCTTTCTTCATCCAATCGCTTTACGTTATGGGGCCCAAAAAAGATCAAGGCCGTCGCATTTAATATTCCCGACAAAGAAGAATATTCCACGACCAAACGAATATTCCCGACAACAATGAATATTTTATAACCACTTGTTTATTTTGAAATATTTGCGTATTTTACCCATAACTATCCACATTAATCAAATCAACCTCCTTACTATTTCAAAATAATAAATAGAGAAAATTAAATTTCATTAATAATAAGTTGGAGTCTTACAACCTCCCCTCCTTATGAAATTTCGTCCTCAAAATCGACGTGACGCACGCATCGGTGTTTCAAAAGGTGAGGATACCTCGCTTTCATTTCCGTTTCCAATTCCTGTGTCATTTCCTCTATAGCATGATTCCTCCACGTAACTTTAACTTGTGGTATGACCTTTCTTGGCGTAGGACATGCTCCTTCCTATCCAAGATCTTGACAGTACCTCCTCACACGTTAAGTCTTCTGGCTATCTCGTCTGGTTCTAACTCTATAACGTGGTTCGGGTCTTTCACATATTTACTAAGTATGAGATATTTGAAACACATTATGAACACGAGACATACTTGAGGTAATGCAAGTCTATAGGCTACATTTCCTACTACTCTGGTCAAGAATTTGAAATGGACTAATAAATCGTGGATTGAGTTTTCTCTCTTCCCAAATCTTGTAACTCCCTTCCATGGAGCAACTCGCAACAATACATGATCCCCTATACTAAATTCCATGTCCTTTCGATGAAGATCCGCATAACTCTTTTTGTCGATCTTGTGCCGCTTTGTATACGTTGTCGAATCATTTGGATCTTTTCGGTAGTCATAACGCATTTTAACTCGGGTCCCAACAATGTTGCTTCACCCACCTCATCCCAACATATTGGAGAACGACATTTTCGTCCATATAATGCTTCTAATGGAGCCACACCTATACTTGCTCGATAACTGTTGTTGTAGGAGAATTCCACCAATGGTAAATACTTATCCCAACCGCCTTGAAGTTCAGGACAAAGTCTTAATAGATCTTCAAGAGTTTGAATAGTCCTCTCGATTGTCCGTCTGCTTGGGGATGGTATGTCAACTAAATCGCAAATCCGTGCCCATAGCTTTTTGCAAGCTAACCCCAAAATCTTGAAGTGAATCTTGGGTCACGATCCGAAACTATGGATACTGGCATGCCATGCAACCTCACAATCTCATTCACGTACATACTAGCAAGACGTTCAAGGGAATAAGTCTCCCGTATCGGCAAGAAATGAGCAGACTTGGTTAATCTATCAACAATAACCCAAATAGCATTGATGCCTTGAGAAACCGTAGGAAGACCCAGAAACGAAATCCATGGTAATGTGTTCCCACTTCCATTTCGGAATCTCAAGTGGTTGCAATGGACCCTTAGGTACTAGATGCTCCGCCTTTACACGTTGGCAAGTTAAACACATCGAGATAAACTTTGCAATCTCTCTCTTCATATTGTTCCACCAAAATGTATGTCGAAGATCACGATACATTTTAGTACTTCCAGGATGGATTACAAATGGTATTGTGTGCCTCCATCATAATCTTGTACTTCAAATCGTAGTCGTTAGAACACAAAGTCTAGAGTGGACTCAAGTATTCCTTCTTCATCAATTCTCGCTTCCTAATAGCTCCTTCTTGTACTTTCTTCTTCATACACATCATCCCCGGTCGGTGGCTTGAGCAACCTTAACTTTTTCTATTAAAGTTGGCTCTATACGATACTTGACATCATCGCACTGCGTTCTCGTGATATGATCTTCTACTCAACGCATACGCCTACCACGCTCAAACTTTCCGGGATGGTATTGAATAGTGTGGTCGTAGTCTTCAATAGCTCGAGCCAACGTCAGCCGCCAGATGTTGAGTTCTTTTTGAGTGAAGAAATATTTAAGGCTTTTATAGTCCAATATATCTCCACTTTCTCCCATATAGATAGTGCCTCCATATCTTTAATAAAAACGCATTGCCGCTAACTCTAGATCATAGTAGGATAATTCCTCTCATACTCTTTAAGTTGTCGCGAGGCATAGGCTATGACTTTCCCACGTTGCATGAGGACAAATCCTAACCCTTTGCTCAAGCATCATCAGAGATAACAAATCCATCCCAACCAGATGGTATTGTTAGAACAGTCTTGAAATAAGTCTCCTCTTAAGCTCTTGCAAACTCTTCTCGCATTCTTCACTCCAAACGAATTTTATATCTTTCCGAGTCAGATGAGTTAATGGAGTAGCGATTCGAGAAAATCCTTCCACGAATCTGCGATAATAACCAGCTAAGCCCAAAAGCTACGTGACTTGGCCACCGACTTTGTTGTTCCCAACTTCAGATTGCGTCAATCTTCGCGGGTCCACGGATACTCCATGTTTTGACACCACATGCCCAAGGAATGCTACTTCCTCAAGCCGTAACTCGCATTTCTTCAATTTGGCATATAGTTTGTTTTCACTTGGCCTTTGAGTACCAAACTTCAAATGGTGCTCATGATCTTCATGACTTTTGGAATATATGAGGATGTCATCAATAACAACAACAACGAATCGATCCAAATATTCCTTGAATACTCGGGTTCATCATATCCATGAAAGTCAAGAGAGCATTAGTCATCCGAAAAGACATGACTAAGAATTCATAATGCCCGCATCGAAGTTCTAAAGGCGTCTTTGGAATATCCTCACTTCTAATCTTCAAATTGATGATATACGTAATCTAAGATCGATTTTTGAAAAGAATTGTGCCCCTTGCAACTAGTCAAACAAGTCATCAATACGAGGTAGAGGATACCTATTCTTGATGGTGACATGGTTCAATTCCCAGATAGTCAATAATAAAGTCGCGCTACTCCCGCTTTCTTCTTTACTTAATAAAACAGAGCACCCCAAGGAGATGTCTTTAGGACAAATGAAACCCGATGTCAACAATTCTCGTAGTTGGACCTTTAACTCACGAAGTTCAATAGAGCCATTCGATATGGGGTTTTAGAAATGGGCTTTGTATCAAAGTTCAAGATCAATAAAGAATTCAACTTCACGCTCGGGGTAGACCGGAAGTTCTTCGTGAAATACGCCGGAAAGTCAATAACAATAGGAATATTATTCAAATTCGACGCGTGTCTTTATTCAAATCCATAACATGGGCTAAGAAAGCTTGACATCCGCTTTTCAATAAACGAGTATCTTTATGATTAGATATGACATGTTGATTGATTTTAATCGTTTAGTTGCTTGAATTGCATAACAAAGTTGGTTAGGAATATGAAAACTAACAACCTTACGAAAATAATCAATTTTGGCATGATGAGTAGTTAACCAATCAATCCCTAAAATCACATCAAAAGCAAGTATCTTTAAAGAGATAAGGTCAGCGGGTAAGGTGATGGTGCTAACTTGAATCAAACAAGATTTATAAATGGTGGATGTGAGGAAAGTTTCTCCTAACGGAGTTTCCACAGATAGTCAAAGTCTAATTTTTTTGAGTCAAATTTAAACGTTGAGCACAAGTAGAGAGATAAATGAATGGGTAGCAGACCGGTATCAAGTAAGGTATAAACTTCGCAAGAATTTATAAATAGCTTACTCGTGATCACCTCGCTTGGGTTCCTCGATTTTGACCACCACAACAAACGCTCTTCCAGAACCGCTGACTTTGACTTTTCTCGGGACGATCTTTTGAGTCACCGTCCCATTGAACTAGGGTTTCGCTATCGCATAATCTCGAGCAATATGTCCTTCCTTTCCACAATTATATAGATTGAACTGTTAGGCGGTTTGGACCGATATGTCCCTCTTTCCCGCATTTATAAGATATGACCGGTGGTCGTTCTCCTCCCTTAGAACCGATTCTTCGCGCAAGATCGCTGCCTTCACATGGTCGTTGTTAAATCTCTCTCTTTTAAAATCTCTCCCGATTTCGCTTCTTCTATTTTCATGGCCATGATTACCACCAGAGTGGTTCCCATTTTTGTCCATCTTTTTCTTTCTCCATTGGTTATCGTTGTTTTGTTGATTACCATCTCCTAGATGATCCTCGGTTGTGGTCCTCAATTTGACCGCACTCGTTATCTCGCTTTAATAATTGAGCCCCATTTATAACATCCGAATAGAGAGAAAATTTATGAGAAATGAGATATCGACGTATGCGGGTTTCAAACCTCTAAGAAACATCCGCCATATCGCTCCTCATTCTCCACCAAATGAGGTGCAAAACTCGATAACTCGCAAACTTTGCCTCGTCATCGAGACACCGCCATGTTGTTCTACTCGGCCTAATAACCTCCACTTCTTTCATATGAAGAACACTTTCGGAAAGTATTTGTCATTAAATAGTTTCAAACGTCTCCCAAGACATGTTGAGTCCTATTTGGATGGGTACGCTTCACGACCCCACCAAGAGATCGCCGCCGCCACGGAACATAAAAGGTGGCGAATGGAACCTTCGTTCTCCGCATCCCAAGACATCGAATATCTTGGTAATTTGCTTGACCCATGTTTCACGCCATGATCGGATCTCGCTTTCCCTTAAATTCGGTGGTCCCAACTCTTTGAGGCGCTTGCATTGTGACAACCCGTGAATTGCTATCATTTCCTCCCGTATTTTGAACACGAGTCTCCTCATCCGATTTTTGTATGAACCGCAAAAAGCTTCTAAACATCCCTCGCTCATCATCGCTTCGGTGGTGGTTGTTCACAGGAGGAACATTGCCGACTTGTTGCACGTTCTCCTCGTTGGTGAGTATAAAGCGTCTCCACGATCTCATTTCCATTGTTAATATTCTCAATCGACATTCTCAAATACCGCCATAAAATAAGGGTTAATTAAGGAAATCAATATATCACATAATATCCTTATATCTCGACTCAACTAAAAAAATAAGCTTAGGTAGGACACACTAGCGAAGGATTTACTCGTCTCTCCCTCCTAGTTCTATTCCCGATCTCCGCCAGGAGATCATATCCCTAAGCTCGATACCAACCGTGACGCCCCCAAAATAGGTATACATCACCCATTCCGAGTTGTCAATACATGGAATGTAAACAACTACAACTTTATTATTACAACAAGAAAGCATGAGTTTGAATACAAATATTATCTTCTAGACAATATCTATACTCAAATAAATCCTCATCACATTATTGATACATTATTTTACAAAAATGGTGAGGACTACTAAACAACTCTCTCTAGAACCTTCATTCCATACCCCGACTGCGTACTCGCTTATATTCTCGCCTCCCGAGAAGAAAAATGGAACAAAAAGGAAAAGGGTGAGCTCAACTAGCCCAAAGAAAGAATATTATGACTAAGATAATATACAACAAATTATCATTAGTCTTCAACAGGGAAAAATCTAATAGAATACAATAGACAACAAGTTTTTAAATCAATATTCGCAATGAAATAATAATTCATTAGAAGAGTTAAGTAGAGAATGCAAACTACTATCTTCTATGTATGAATTTAAAAGTTCATCGCCTCATCTTTTATCCCCTGTAACATCAATCAATATATATCTCGGAATCAAATATTCATCTTGCACTATGTGCCAAAGATATTCATCATTGGTCATGTTCATCTAAACACTGCTCATCTTTGCACTACGGGCCAAAGATATTCATCGAAATCATTCATCTTTGCACCACTACGTGCCAAAGATATTCAATAATATTATCATTTAAGACTGAGGATGATGAAAAATATTTTTAAAGAAATGAATCCAGTGAAACAAAATGACAAGGATTAAGGATTAAGGATTCGTACTTTGTTTTATCCATGTCCAAAAATACCTCAAAAATAATCATAGTGGTGTAAAATTCAAGAATGATCAAAACATGGATACAATCAAAGCTAGTATCCACAATAGATATTTTAGATGAAAAGAAAAATTTTCATTTTTCGATGAATAAAGCCAGATTCATAAATAATCAGAGTATCGTGAATAAGGCCATATACGTGAATAGTAACTCCGACACCAAAAGTTCCAAATTTGATAAAAACTTCAGATCAATATTTCAGCATAATGATATTGAAGAACTAATATCATTACGAAAAATAATAATATCCATTACCTCGAAAGATCAGTACTTCTAGCTGAAACACCGGATAAAGGCTATGACTTGAACTTGCAATCAGATAGCAATACTCAAAGTATACTCAAAATACTCACAAGAATACGCTCGATAATATAAGAGAGAAAACTTCAGTTACGGTGTGATTTTCAATTCTAACCCAAGCACCCTATTTATAGAAATCGCTTAGAACACCAAAGCAGTAAAATTTAATATAATATTAATATATAAATAAATTTTATTACGCCCACTTTGAATCCTCTAGCTTCAGCACTTTGCACATGTTTCATGAGGCCCACAAGTGTAAAAAATGTTTTTCCTATTTTAAATATTTTAAACTTCCAAAATCAATTATTTCAAGCTTCAAACTTCAATAATTCATAATAAATAACCCTTTTATCAGAAAATTGAATCTCATGAGTTTTTATAGGAAATTCAATTTCTACAACTTTGCGAAGAAAGTTTTTCCCAATTCCAAATGTAAATTGACCAAAATCCACAAACCAGGCGATTTTATAAAGCTATAATCAAATTTCAATAATAAATGGGGTCCACCGACATGTTTAACATGTTTTAAATATTTATTGCAACAAAATACTCTTCCTCCTCAGATACTCATATATCCCACATTCGTTGTAAAAATATCACCATTATTATATTATTAAAATATAATAATATATTTAAATGAATTATTTTATCAAAAAAGATAAAATTTCAATTTTCAACAATTGTCACATTAAAATTTTTCTCCATCTATATCCACGTAAAATCAATATTTTCCTCATCATATGAATCAATAATTAATTATTCACAAATAATATTACGTAATCACAATATCGACAACCAAGCTAGTTCCTGGAAGAGGGGCTTTCAATAAGAATTTCTCCTTATCATGCGCCGCAATTAGGTGACCAAACCTCTCCTTAGGCGTAACTTTCTAGACATTGCCAATAATGTTATCTAATAATATTATTCAGATAATATGAATTATTGCTTCGATAATGAAAAATCTTGTGTAATGACAATTATCGAAACAACAAAGAATATAAAATATCAACGCAACAATTATTCAATCAATAAAATGAGCGAATAAAGAATTATTATAACCATTATTGAGTAGTGTGCTTTCACGTAAGAATCAATAATTGGTGCAATACCGTGCTACCGTGTTTTAACCACCGAGTATTTTAACAAGATAATCTGAATAACCACTAGCTATTTTTTAAACAACTTATATTTGTCGCTTTTCTTCATCCAATCGCTTTTCAGTTATGGGGCCCATAAAGCTCGCTATCGCATTTAATATTCCCAACAAAGAAGAATATTCCACGACCAAACTAATATTCCCAAACAACAATGAATATTTTATAACCACTTGCTTATTTTGAAATATTTCGTATTTTACCCGTGAGACCTCGATTTTATCAATAAAGATTTAAATTTTGTCGAAATAATTTTTAATATTATGGTGTGAATTTGAGATAATATTATAGTTGTGGGTAGTATTTATAAATTTTGTAAAGTATGCAAGTGGTTATATTATATTCGATTGGTCTGGGAATATTCGGTTTAGCAGGAATATTAAATAACTGGCTCAATCATTGGTGGACCCCATAATGTAATTCATATTTCGGATTGAGAAAACGACAAAAATATTTTATTGAAATAACGGCGGAAGTTTTACCGTGGTTACCGTTGAACTACCTTAGTAGTAAAAGTACGATGAATACGTGTGGTTGCATAAGAAGACACCTGCGGTATTGATTATCGATGCTTATGTGAGAAGTCACTCGGTTTGATTCCATTATTGTCGATTAATAATATGAATTATTATAGCGATAATGACGTTTTGTTTTATTCAGTATTATTAACGTAAATAAAACGTAAACATCTTTTATATAAAATAGAATACTTTATTAAAGTTATTCTATAAATGAATATATTATATTTTATTATGCATAGTGTTGCATAGTGTTTTGCATAGTATTATGCATAGTGTTGCATAGTGTTTGCATAGTAAAATGTTTTTATATAAATAGAATATATTATATTTTATTTAAAAGATTTTTCTTTAAATATGGACGTCACGATTAAAGTAAATCAACTGGACCGTTTCATGGATTAGTTACTATGCATTCCATTTTCCTATAAATAAGCTCATTCCTTCATTATTTTCTTATTTAATTCATTGAAACTCTAGAGAGAGAAATTATAGAGAGAAGCTATAGAGAGAAAATTATAGAAAGAAGAAGAGTATTCTCGCTACTTCACTACTTCAGTATTCAGGTTCTTTTTACTGGTAGTGGGTGTTATTCTTTCTTCTTGAAGAGAACTTCATTATTCCATTCACTATTATTCATTGGAATAACTCAGTAAAAGTGGCATACCCTATACATAACTCGTGACATGGCAGATACCCTTTACTTGGTGAAATCCTTATGTTATTCCATTGCTTATTATTCATTGGAATAACTTTGATCACGCTGGTTTACCCTATACTTGGTGACATTCTTCTATTATTCTCGTTGGAACATCCATGCGTGTGTTTTACAGGACTCGGTAAAATCTTTATTATTATTACATTGGAACATCACATGCATGTGTTTTACACAGGACTGGTTCCGCTTTATTATTATTACATTGGAACATCCTCATGCTCGTGTGTTTTACACAGGACCGGTTCCATCTTTATCATTCTCCGTTGGAATATCCTATATCGTGTGTTTTACACCGGATCCGGTTTCATCTTTATTATTCTGTTGGAACATCCCGCTTGTGAATTTCACCCGACCGGTTCTCGTTATTATTATTCTGTTGAATAACTCGTCTGTCTGGCACAAGTACCGCATGCATGGTGATTTCTTTTGTTATTCCATTCTTTATTATACCCAGTTGGTTAAAACTTTGAATTCTATACTCCATGAAATTAGTAGAATATCCTTGATATTTGCGTTTTATCCAAAGATCTTTCATGGAAATATTCTTTCGATCATTCTTGAATTTTACTCTCACTAAATGAAAGATCATGTCGACAATTTGGACGTTAATAATTCATGGATTAAATAATTCTTGAACTTGTTTTATTGAATTATTATGTCATTGTCATCATCCTCATGTTACATTATGTTATCTTTGGCTTACGTGCATAGATGAACTTAGTATGATTATGACCAGGATCATTCGGTATAATCACGACTTGATATAAATGATGTGACAAAAGTCCTCGATTATTCTGTAATGCGTTGATGGATAGTTTTTGGTATGATTATGACTGTGGGTGATTCGGTATAGTCATGACCATTGATAATTTGATGAAAATCCTCGATCGTGGTATGTGGATGATTAGATGTGGTGGTTTATTTATTGTCGAGTCTCAATGATAAAAATTGATGAAAACCTTTAAAACCTAAAAGATAGTAGACTTTATTCTCTACTTGATTTTTTAATGGATTGCTTATTCCACCGCAGATTAAACTGGTTGTCTATTGTATTTTATCAGTTTAACACTGTTGAAGGCTAATGATAATTTATTCTGCATTATCTTAGTCATAATATTTCTTACTGGGCTAGTTGAGCTCACCCTTTCTTTCACTGTTCTCTTCAGGAAATGAGAACATAGCTGGGACGAGTTGGGGAATGAAGTAATGGTCCAGAGGATAGCATTAGTAGTCCTCATTATTCTGTGAAATAGTGTGATAATAGTTGTAATGAGGACTCCTTTTGAGTTTGTATAATATCTAGTAGACAATATTTGTATTCAAACTCACAGTTTATGTCGATTGCATACTGCTACGCTTATATTAGTAAGTCGTATTTGAATTTATGTGTACCGTGTAAGTGGCGACCCAAGATGGGTGACGTATACCTAATTTTGGGGGCGCCACGGTTGGTATCGAGCTTAGGATATGATCCTCGCTAAGATGTGAGAATAGAACTAGAGGGGAGAGACGGGAATTCTTCGCTAGTATGACCTACCTAAGTTTATTTGGTATTTGATTGGTCGGTCAGAGTATAGTGATAATATGTTGCATGTCAATTAACCCTTATTTTGTGGCAGTGTTTGAAAATGGCATCCGAGAATGTTGAGAATAGCAATGGAGCACAGGAAACTGTTGATTCTCCACAGATCAATAATCTGGATAATGTGCAACAGGATGGCGATAATCCTCTTGTAAACAACAACACTGATCAATTGATGAATGACGGTACGTTTAAAAGGTTTTTAGAATTCATGCAACATCAGGCGAAAGCGACTCCTGTCCAAAACGTAGGTGGAAACACGGAAAACTCTCGGGCGGTCACCGCTAAACAATTCAAAGAGTTGGGACCACCGGAGTTTAAGGGAGAGCCAAAACCACTTCTGGCGGAAGCATGGATAAAGCAGATTACCAAGATATTTGATGTCTTGGGATGCTCCGAGGAGCAAAAGGTTCCTTTTGCCGCCTTTATGTTGCGCGGAGAGGCAGATTACTGGTGGGAATCGGTATAATCATAACCGTAATTGAAAACACAATTATCTTTGGCCGTAGTGCATGGATAATTTGTGATCGTGATACTAATGAATATCCTTAGCCTGTAGTGCAGGGATGATTCGACGATGTGGATTAATTATTGTCGAGTCTCAAAGAATGAAATATTAATTCATGGATGTGTTCAAAGTCATCCGTGGCTTACGTGCATAGATGGACTTGGTATGATTATGACCGAGGATTGTTCGGCATAATCATAATCAGTAATTGAAAACACAATTATCTTTGGCAGTAGTGCATGGATAATTTGTGGTCGTGATACTAATGAATATCCTCGACCGTGTAGTGCGGGGATGATTCGATGATGTGGATTAATTATTGAAATTTGAGTCTCAAAGAATGAAATATTAATTCATGGATGCGTTCAAAGTCATCTGTGGCTTACGTGCATAGATGGACTTGGTATGATTATGACCAGGGATTGTTCGGTATAATCATAACCGTAATTGAAAACACAATTATCTTTGGCCGTAGTGCATGGATAATTTGTGGTCGTGATACTAATGAATACACGATTATCTTTGGCCGTAGTGCATGGATAATTTGTGGTCGTGATACTAATGAATACACGATTATCTTTGGCCGTAGTGCATGGATAATTTGTGGTCGTGATACTAATGAATACACGATTATCTTTGGCCGTAGTGCATGGATAATTTGTGGTCGTGATACTAATGAATACACGATTATCTTTGGCCGTAGTGCATGGATAATTCGTGATCGTGATACTAATGAATATCCTCGCCTGTAGTGGGGATGATTCGATGATATGGATTAATTATTGAAATGAGTCTCAAAGAATGAAATATTAATTCATGGATGTGGTAAAAAGTCATCTTGGGCGTAGTGCATTGATAGACTTGGTATGATTATGACCACGGATTATTCGGTATAATCATGACCGTAATTAATTGAAAACACGAATATCCTTAGCCGAAGAGTGCATGAATAATTCATGGTTGTGATACTATTGTCGAGTCTCGTATTATTGGTTTTATATTGTATATCTTTTGGCTGTAGTAGCAAAGATGAATTGTTAATGAATATCTTTGGCGGATTGCAAAGATGAATTTAATGTTTTCAACGATAAAGGTATTCAATGTATCCTCACCTCTTTATCATATCAGTGCACGCACCTTAATTTCGAGGCTTAAATTCCATAAGGAGGGAGATTGTGAGACCTCAGATTTTATCAATAAAGATTTAAATTTTGTCGAAATAATTTTTTAATATTATGGTGTGAATTTGAGATAATATTATAGTTGTGGGTAGTATTTATAAATTTTGTAAAGTATGCAAGTGGTTATATTATATTCGATTGGTCTGGGGAATATTAGGTTTAGCAAGGAATATTCGTATAACTACTCAATCATTGGTGGACCCTAATAATGTAATTCATTCGGATTGAGAAAACGACATAAAAATATTTTATTGAAATAACGGCGGAAGTTTTACCGTGGTTCTTGTTGAACTACTCAGTAGTAAAAGTACGAAGAATACGTGTGGTTGCATAGTAGCATACCGGTATTGATTATTGATGCTTATGTGAGAAGTCACTCGGTTTGATTCCATTATTGCCGATTAATAATATGAATTATTATAAGCGATAATGACGTTTTGTTTTATTCAGTATTATTAACGTAATAAAAATGAAACATCTTTTTATATAAAATAGAATACTTTATTAAAGTTATTCTATAAATAGAATATATTATATTTTATTATGCATAGTGTACAGCATAGTGTTTTGTATAAGATATGCATAGTGTTGCATAGTGTTTGCATAGTAAAATGTTTTTATATAAATAGAATATATTATATTTTATTTAAAAGATTTTTTTTAAATATGGACCGTCCGATTAAAGTAAATCAACTGGACCGTTCATGGATTAGTTACTATGCATTCCATTTTCCTATAAATAGAAGCTCATTCCTTCATTATTTTCTTACGAATTCATTGAAACTCAGAGAGAGAAATTATAGAGAGAAGCTATAGAGAGAAAATTATAGAAAGAAGAAGAGTATTCTCGCTACTTCACTACTACGTATTAGGTTCTTTTACTAGTAGAGGGTGTTATTCTTTCTTCTTGAAGAGAACTTACATTATTCCATTCACTATTATTACATTGGAATAACTTTTGTAAAAGTGGCATACCCTATACATAACCTCAGATACGCAGATACCCTTTACTTGGTGAAATCTTATGTTATTCCATTGCTTATTATTACATTGGAATAACTCGTTGTATCATGATTTACCCTATACTTGGTGACATTCTTCTATTATTATTCGTTGGAACATCCCATCATGTGTTTTACAGGACTGGTTAAAATCTTTTATTATTATTCGTTGGAACATCACCGCTCATGTGTTTTACACCGGACTCGGTTAAAATCTTTATTATTATTCTGTTGGAACATCCGTCATGCGTGTGTTTTACACGGACTGGTTAAAATCTTTATCATTCTCGTTGGAATATCCTATCGTGTGTTTTACAACCGGATCCGGGTTCCATCTTTATTATTACGTTGGAACATCCCGCTTGGTGTGAATTTCACGACTTTGGTTCTCGTTATTATTATTCTCGTTGGAATAACCCGCTCATGCTGGGCACCGCATGCATGGTGATTTCTTTTGTTATTCCATTCTTTATTATACCCAAAGTTGGTTAAAACTTTTGATTTCTATACTCCATGAAATTAGTAGAATATCCTTGATATTTTGCGTTTTATCCAAAGATCTTTCATGGAAATATTCTTACGATCATTCTTGAATTTTACTCACTAAACAAAGATCATGTTGACAATTTGGACGTTAATAATTCATGGATTAAATAATTCTTGAACTTGTTTTATTGAATTATTATGTCATTGTCATCATCCTCATGTTACATTATGTTATCTTTCGCTTACGTGCATAGATGAACTTAGTATGATTATGACCGAGGATCATTCTAAGATAATCATGACTTGATATAAATGATGTGACAAAAGTCCTCGGTATTCTGTAATGCGTTGATGGATAGTTTTTGGTATGATTATGACCAGGGGTGATTCGGTATAGTCATGACCATTGATAATTTGATGAAAATCCTTCGACCGTGGTACGGGGATGATTAGATGTGGTGGTTTATTTATTGTCGAGTCTCAAACGATAAAAATTGATGAAAACCTTTTAAAACCTAAAAGATAGTAGACTTTATTCTCTACTTGATTTTTTTAATGGATTGCTTATTCCGCAGCTGATAAAGCTGGTTGTCTATTGTATTTTATCGGTTTAACACTTTGTTGAAGGCTAATGATAATTTATTCTCGCATTATCTTAGTCATAATATTTCTTCATCGGGCTAGTTGAGCTCACCTTTCTTTCTTTTATTCTCTTCGTGAAATGAGAACATAGGTAGAGACGAGTTGGGGAATGAAGTAATGGTCCAGAGGATAGCATTAGTAGTCCTCATTATTCTGTGAAATAGTGTGATAATAGTTGTAATGAGGACTCCTTTTGAGTTTGTATAATATCTAGTAGACAATATTTGTATTCAAACTCACAGTTTATGTCGTATTGTACACGACAGTTATATTAGTAAGTCGTATTTGAATTTATGTACCGTGTAAGTGGCGACCCAAGATGGGTGACGTATACCTAATTTTGGGGGCGTCACATTACCCATAACTATCCACATTAATCAAATCAACCCTTACTATTTCAAAATAATAAATAGAGAAAATTAAATTTCATTAATAATAAGTTGGGGTCTTACAGCTGGGCTTAAAGATTTCTTAGGGAATTAGAGAAGTTCCAAGGCTGCTGGCCTTGAAGAGTTCTTAGTGAACTGAAGTCCCAAGGCTACTGGCCTTGAAGGAATCTTAGATATTCAGGGTGCTGCCCTTCCTTAGTGGAAATCCTGCTAGTTGAAATCAGAAGAGTGGATTAGGAGCTTGAGTCTCTGAACCACTTTTTAACTGCTTACCACTGAACTTACTCTACGAACAATGTATGTATGAGTATGAATATATCAATGAAGGGGATTTTTTATTTATTCCGTTGTGCTTGAAAAGATTCTTATGTTTGTCACATGCTAAATTATTAGCAATAAAAAATAAACTAAACAAGTATTTAAAATTAAAAAGGATCTATTCAACCCCCCCTTCTAGATCTATTGTGCCTACTGGGAACTAACAATAACATTGAAGTCGATCCCTCAACTCTGCCATATAATTTACCATTTGCGCACCTCGAGCCTTATACTCCCCTTAAACCTGCTTGACTACCAACTGAGATTCACTGAAAATAACCAACCTTTGTACCTCAAGACTTTTTGCCAGCCGTAAACCTTCCAATACTACTTTGTACTCAGCCTCATTATTCGTCGCCCTGAACCCGAACCTGATCCACTGCTGCTCTTTAAACCCTTCCAGACTAGTCAAGATTATCACCGCACCACTAACATCCAAAGTGGTCGACCCATCTGCATACAATGTCCATGAATTTTTTACCTGCTGAAGTACTATGACCAGCTTCTCAGATCCTTTGACATGATCCAAACTACCATCTACTTCAGAAAATGAACATTCCACGACAAAATCAGCCAATGTTTGCCCCTTAATTGCCGTTCGAGGATGATATTCCAGAATAAACTGTGATAACTCCATTGTCCACGCAACAAGCCTTCCCGAAACATCTGGTCTTCCTAGCACCTTCTTCCATGGTTGATCTGTATACACCACTATTAACCAACCTTGGAAGTATTGTTGAAGCTTTCGACTAGTAATTATCAGAGCAAAGGTGAACTTCTCAAGGTTTGGATACCTTGTTTCTGCATCCCTTAGGGAATTATTCACATAGTAAACCGGGTGCTACTTAGCCCCAATCTCCCGTACCAAAACTGCTCCCACAGCTAATGAACTTTCCTCCAAATACAAGTATAGATGTTCAGCAGGAACCGGTTTCACCAATAAAAGAGCCGAAGAAAAATACCTTATATCCCCTGGAAGGCATCTTCACATTCTGAAGTCCACTGAAAACTCTTTGTATTCTTTGGCCCTTTCAACGTATCAAAGAACGGTAAGCACCTTTCTGCTGACTTAGACATGAACCTCCTCAAAGTTGCAATCTGACCCGTTAAACGCTGAACATCTTTATAAGACTGTGGGGACTTCAGGTCCAGAATTGCTTGAATCTTCTCGGGATTTACCTCAATCCCCTTCTTGCTGACCAAGTAACCCAAGAACTTCCATGCACCTAGTCCGAAGGTACACTTAGTCGGGTTAAGCCCCAAATTATAGTGTCGAATAGTTTGAAAGAAATCCTCTAAATCATCCAAATGACCCCAAACCGACATGCTTTTGACGATCATGTCATCCACGTAGACCTCCATACTTCGTCCTAACTGCTTTGTGAACATGTAATTCATCATCCTCTGATAAGTAGCCCTTGCATTCAACAAGCCGAAGGTAATCTTCTTGTAAGCATATACCGATGGATGAGTAATGAAAGCTTTCTTCGGGATGTCCTCCTCGCACATTGAAATCTGATGATATCCCGAAAAGGAATCCATAAACTGATTAATGTGTGGCAGGGAATAAAAGTCTTTTGGGAAAGCCTTGTTCAGATCGGTATAGTCTATACAAACTCACCATTTACCATTCTATTTCTACACTAGCACAAAATTTATCATCCACTCTCGATAGTCAATTTCAAATATAAAGTCTGCCTCCAGGAGTTTTGTAATCTCCTCATCAATTATTTTATGCCTCTCTAGTGCAAAAATCCTCATCTTCTGCCGAACTGGCTTCTTTGTTGGGTCCACATGCAGCTTATGTTTAGCAACCTTTCGATTTATTCCAGGCATATCACTGGGAACCCAAACAAAAATATCCGTGTAGCAGCGAATCAATTCCATCAGGTTCGTCCGAAAAGGTTCCGGCAGACCTGACCCGATCTTTACAGTCTTGTCCTTCTTCCCCGGGATCAATTCAACCACTTCGGTTTCTTCTGCAGGTATGACTAGAGGCTCAGTGCTACTTTCTATAAACAGCTCGATCTCAATAGTAACAGCTTGCTTCTGCTTACTAACCCCTACACCCGAAGTGATTAGAGCGTTTCTGTAGCATCTCCTCGCCAAATCCAAGTCTCCAGCTACTTGCCCAACCCCATGTGGTGTATAAAACTTTATTTTGAAGTAGGGAATCGATGTTACTTCCTGAAGAGTTTTCAGAGTGGGTCTACCTAGAATTGCATTGTATGCCGAATCCACATGCACCACATAGAACTTGCAGATGATTTCCACCTACTGTGGGGTAACTGACAGCTTAATAGTCCCTGCAACTTTGACCGGCTCATTGTTGAACCCATATAACGGAGACTCTTGCCCGATCTCCATTTTCCTCCCATCCAGGTTCATCCTTTGGTAAGCGTGGGCGTACAGGATATCCACCGAAGACCTATTGTCTATCATCATCTGTTTCATGTCCACTGAACCCACCTATGAAGTGATTACCAATGTTCCCTCACGTGGTTCGATCGGTTCTAAAGGGAAATATCATCAGTGAATGAGATCACCGAACCAAGGTATAATTTTTCATTCCTTGCAGGTTTGTCCGCCACTGACATTATCATATCCAGATATCCACGTCGCTTCTTGCCAGCAATTTTTCCCATATTTCCACCTGTAATCACATCCACAACCTGGCGTGTCACTTGAGTCTGAACTGGATGTTCGGGCTGGCTATTCTGAATAGGTGCACTATTCCCTTGTTGTGTTCTCGGAGCCTCCCGCCCTGCCACATACTGAACCAAGGCACCGTTTTGTACATTCTTTTATATCATCTCCTTTAAACCCCAACATCCTTCTATGGCATGCCCTACCGCCTGATGGTAATCACAATATCTACTGGGTTTCCCAAACCGGGTTTTATGTTGTCTCTGGATGGCTCAAAACATGGTTGCCCTCTTATCTACTCTAGTATGGTAGCCTAATCCGTATTAAGCTTCATGAAAACCTTATCCACCTTCTGATTCAGAAAAGGTGGGCGACTTCCTCTCGAACTCCCATTGTTATTGTACCTCTTCTAATACCCATAAGACTGATCATTATTACGAGCGTACCTCCTCTGGTTATCGTCTGATTTATCCTTATCATTTTCCTTTGGTTTTTCTGAAGAGCCCTGCTTTAAACTGCTCATGGCTTCCTCCACCACTATAAAGCCTTCAACTTTTTCAAATGCTTTGGCCAGGTTCGTCGGTTGATTGAACATCAGCTTCTTCACCAATTTCTCTGACTTTACCAGATCTAACCAATTCTAAAAGAGTCCTACCGCCTAAAGATCATTAAGATCTGTCACCTGCCCCACTGCCTCTCTGAACCTTTTCACGTACAGGCCCAGAGGCTCATTGGAATACTGTCTGATCTGTGTCAACAATCCCGTGGGCTTTCCTCTTCTCTTGTTGCTCCCAAACCGAGTGTGGAACTTGTCGCACAGCTCTTTCCATGATGAGATTGAGTTTGGGGCTAAGGTCACCATCCACTGTCTGACATCTTTCCTCATCATCGTCATGAAGGTCTGACACTTAGCTGCATCCGAGTAATCATAATAATCTATCAACCTATCATATGTCTGGTTATGGTCCTATGGATCTCCTGAGCCATCATAACTTTCCATATAGGGGAGCTTTTTACTGGGTTCCGCCTTCTCCCGAACGATTTCTGGAGAAAAAGGGGATGCCTTTTTGCCCGAACTCACCTTCCCTTGTTTGACTTTGGCCAACTCTTTCTGAAGGTCCTCCAACTTTATGGACAGTAATTCCATCCCGCCTATTTTTGTGGGCACTTCATTCTTTGGGGAGTCCTTCTTACTATGGCAGGATCGACCCTTTCTATCTGAACTATCTGCCCTGGAAGGGTTTCGTCTATCGTTCTTGCTGTGTCGAGACTCCACAGGGCGGTGTACCCTCTTTGGATTCTCTGGCATGTGACCTCTCGATCTGCTTTATCATCTATCATTCTCGCCATGTCAAGAATCCATAGGGCGATGTACCCTCTTCGAATTCTCGGGTGTGCGACCTCTTACTTTGCTTCGATCTTGAGAGCGGCTCTGAAGCCTGCTTTAAGATCGCCTTGAATCTTCACCCCTCCATGTCTTGGATCGTCTGTCTGGAGACCTATCATGCCTTCTGGATAGAGTATGGCCGGAGGCCTCGTCTTCCTGTTCGGCGATAAGGACCATCTGCTTAGCAATCTCTTCCTTTTGTTGCAGCAGTACCTTCAAAGCCTTATCAGTCTCCTGTGCCATCTTGGCAAGATTAGATTTTATGTTCGCCTGATCTTCTCGGTATTGGGTTCTAGGTGGTGTGCCTTTTACCCTCCTCTGATCATTTTCAGGCCCTTTACTGGCTGTGGAAAATAGCTTCCTCCTACCATCATCGTGATCTCTTGCTTGAGACCCTACTGAGGCACCTTGTGGTCCAAGCCGTTCATGGACGCTTTTTGATGGCCCCAGTCTATCTTTAATAGATCCTCTCTGGTACTGAGAAGAACCTCCTGCCGTTGGCTGTCCTGCACCTGTAACTGTCCTACTATTCTCCATAATCTCAGATGCAGTAAGTTGATGATTGTGATTAAAATCCAGCAACACTAGACAGCCCTCCTTCTAGCGCCAATGTTAATGCCAAGATCCGTCCATGCGCTCCAATCACCAAAGCACGTTCAATCCTGCACAGAAACGGGTAAACACCGAAAGCTTGACGGCTTGGGCCGTCGGGGGATAGCTCAGGTGTGAGAATAAATACAGGCCGATATAAGGTTAAGAATGGAGGCTTAACGCTCTAGTGCTGAAAATAATAAATTGCATGTACCTTAGAATCAGATAAAAGCCTCGTATTTATAATGTCTTCACCACCTTCATGTAATCCTTCTCCGAATCAAATTAAGGTTCTCACCCAAATAACCATTCCTTAATAGGACTGCACCAAATCTCCTAGATTTAAGGAAGTTTATCTATATCCCAACATTCCCTTTCATATCTAGAGATCAAATAGAATTAGAAATCTTAACCCACAAATCTTCCGTCCACCAAAACACCCTCTGGCCCAAGCCCACATGACCCAAATATCATGGGCCCAACAATTAGAACTCAAGTCGAAATCTTCTATACCAGTCAATGTTCTTAGACTCCAACCGGACATTAAATCCAAAAAGTTGTTGGGTGGATGGGTCGTCGGTTCAACCCGTGATCGAAGCATTATTAAATCGGTGATGTCATAAATATAAAAAAATATACATTATTAATAATTAATAAATTTTAAAATATCTTGTTTTTCATAAACTAAAATATAATGAATTTGTTTTACAATAGTACTAAAAATGTTTAATTTTTATATTAAAAATTGGATCACTAGGTCAATTTAACTGGTTTCACCAGTTGAACTACCGGACCACCGGTTCAATCCACCAAATTCACCGGTTAAATCTACCGGATTTCAAAACATTGGTACCAATACATGGTATAGGAGAGTTGACAGAGAATAAGATGATAAATTTAATTTCAGCTAAGTTTAATGTTTTTTTCTTCTATCTATCAGATTCAAAATTTAGCTCCTTCAATCATTGAACTTGAACATTGCCCCATCCTTAAGGATGGTGGGGTACATGGTTTTCCGTTTTCGAATTTGTACAAGGCAAATATAGGCTATTAATAATATCAAGAAGTACATTTATTTGAAAATAGTGACCAATATTCTTAATTTTTTTCTTATAGAAAAAGGTGGTGACATAAATATGTGCGGAGGGAGTGCTATTTGATAATAAATAAGAAGTTTCAACAATTGTATTTATGAAATAACAATGAAAGTTGTTTCATAATAATAATTACTATTTATACTACTTAAATCTTCCAAAAACAAATCAATCAAATTAAAAATTAAGCCCAAAACAATAATTAAGTAACTAACTAACTTATCTAAAAATTTAAGTTGTTATAAAATGCACCAATAAAGCTAATACTCTCCTCCTCTCCTCTAATAGGACTGAAAGATTTAAACCCAAAACTTTACTGGAAAACTTTACTGGTAAACTGATTCTTGCGTGTTCAAGAAAGAGGTTCAACTCCAATATGGTCTATGATATGAATGCTCTTGTATCTAAGGCTCATATTCAACTTCATACGAACTCCTTGCGTGCCAAGTTTCGGAATAGAGTTCAGGAAAATTCGCATTGAATTCAGATCGGTCGTCGTTTTATACATTTAAAAAGTTAACCATAAATCTATATAATAAAACAGAGCGGCTTCAACAAACAACGGTATTAATTAAAATTTTATCATCCAACGGTCAGTAATATATCTCTCATATATCTCTATTTTCCCCCAATTCAACCCATCGAGCATAAAGGAATTAGAGTTTGAGGATCATTTCCCCCCCAATTCAACCCAATTCAGCAAAATTAGAGTTTGAGGAGAGAGAGAGGAACCTTGAAAGGAGAAGGCTACGGAAGTTCAGCTCTCTCATCTCTCACTTCCCTCTTCTCCACCTGTTCCATCCGCTCTAACATAAACAAAAATATATGCATCTTTAGTTATTTTAAGTTGCAAAGATTCTTTATATAATATATTACTTTTCGAATTTTAATCTAATTTTTCGTTTCGCCATGCCTTCAGGCACAGACAATTATTAATAAATAATAATACATAACACGAAATAACATATGAGAAAGTGAATGAGATAGAAAATTTAAACTTGCGATAATTCTCTCTTTTTAAAGTTCAATATGTTATGTTTCTTTCTTTATATTTTATTTCGATCCCTTTTGGTGTGAAGGGTAAGCTCTATGTTTCTTCATTGTAAATTATTTGTCGGTATAGAATACAATGAAATCATATCCCAAAGTGAGTTTATTTTATTATGATCCGCACGATTATTTGATTGTTTGATTAAAAAATAAAATATACTCAAAACATGAGTACATCTAATTTTTTAGAGAACTTATATAACAGAAAGATGTAAAAATAAATACCGCCCTAAGGGGACTTATTAATAGGACCATATTAATTTTTAAGATAATCAGTACGAAACATTAATATAGTTTATATAGAAACGATAAAGTTCAAACTTCTCATAATATTACTCCGTCCTCTCCTCAAATTTAAGTGTCATTTGTCAATATATATATATGAGAAAAATACATATACACATTTGTGTAGTATACAGTCATCTATGACGACGATCTTTTTGAGTTATAGAGACGGTTCACCTTCGCTATCATATGTGATAGTGTACAAATAGTTGTACAAATGTTGTTTTCTTTTAACCTTTGGATCATTAAACGGACGATCAGATTTAGGTTGAATGGATGGAAGATTCCATCTAACTTTAGATGTTGAATCATTCCCCATATATATATATATATATATATATATATATATATATATATACTTATCCGGATGCTTATCTTGCACCCTTTATCTAGTTCATCTTGCTCACCTCTTTTAATGATTTGACGAGGCGACGATTTGGTCCGTCGCTATATTCGGTCCGTCGTTATATGTTGGGTCCGTCGCTATATGTTGTTCGTCGCTAAAAGTTAAGACGACAGTTCTACATATAGCGACGAATCTAATAATCGCCTATCTATTCGTCGCTAAATGGGGTGAGCAAGGTGAGCTACATAAGGAGTGAGCTTAAGATCCGGATCAGATATATATATATATATATATATATATATATATATATATATATATATGGGGTTTCATCCACAAGAAGATTCTTTGTGGAGCAACCCTTTTTTGGCTCATTGATTTTTATTTTATTTTTTTGCTCGGTAGAAATTTCAACAGCCAAAAAGGGTTGTTTTCCACAAAGAACCGAATGGATGGATGGATATATATATATATATATATATATATATATATATATATATATATATATATATATATATATATATATATATATATATACACACACACACACACACACTAGCTAGTAGGGAATAATGGAAAAGAAAGACGAGTAATTACTAAATTGCCCAATTTAAAAAAAAATTAAAAGCTCTATTAGCGGCTCCTGAAAAAAAATCCTTTAATACCCTTCGTATATTATTTATAAGCCTGATAACTAGGGGTAAAATGGGCTTTTCATATACTCGCTACTAAGACCAGCAGAGTGGAGCCCCTCAAATCATGGATCAGATTTGGGCAAAAAAACTAGTATGTACAATACCTCCTTTGTGCAGAAGTTGAAGAAATCCAGCTCCAGCGAGATCCTAACTAGTTTAAATTTAGCTTGCGAATTGGTTATTCCTCCAAATTTTGGTAAGTATCCTTTAATGGAAAGAATGTCTTATGTAAATATGTTTTATCTAGTTTTTCTGAATTTCTTGGTAGTTTATATTGTATAAATGCATCTAAGTTTGTTAATGTAGTTCAAAGTAGTAAAACTGAAATTGTTCCTTACAACGTTAATTGCCCTCTAGTTGAAAGAAACTAAAAAAATTTATAGAGACTATGGTTTTGAGATTAGAATTGCTACAATTCATAAACATATTCATACTAATGAAATCTCGTCTAGGTTATATGTATGTAAAGAAGCCGGTAGACAAATGGCTATAAATAGTTTACCAGATGATGAATGTGATAATGACAAAATAATCAGACAAAGTAACTCTATAGGGCGCACAATATGTAAAGTTAGAATATTTCTACCCTTGAGTTGAATCACAATCATCAATTAGTGACACCTACCAAAATAAATTTTATATATACACACCGGAATATTACTCCGATCGCTAGACAATTAATTAACACCTCAAATAAGACTAGTATTGGACCTAGTAGGATGATGAACGTGTTGAGCACAATGGATGGAGGGATGCAAAATGTATATAGGTTTTACTGATAATTATATTTGGAACGTGTACATGATATATGCAACCGAAGATAATCGGAGATTTAATGAAGTTGTCAACAATCGTCAGCTAAGGTCGGTAACACGTAGTTGCCAAATGTTTCCTCATTCAGGTGAAATTTGCAGGCACATTTTGAGATATGTCATGTTTAATAGTATTTCATAAATACCTGATGACATGATCCTTTCTGGGTGGACAAGAGATATTAACAAAAGTAATGGTGAGAAATACTCACTCTTCTAAGGATTGTTGACTTTAATTTGAACAAAATCAAATAATGTGGAACAATCATTTGCTACGTGATTTTCATGAGTAATTAGCTATTAAAGGTGCTTGCTCAGTTCGAGGCTACAAGAATGTTCTAGAACTTAATGCACGGGGAGAATCCCTAGTTGACCAATATAACCTAGATGAGAATATTGCTAACGTAGCCGACTATAAAATTGACTGCGCAATTGAAAATACACCTAATAATATGGGATTGGATGATTGTGATATCCCGAATTTTTGGAGATAATTAAAATAAAAGTTTAATTAATAAAATTCTTGTTATGAGACGTGTTTGTTTGTTATATATATATATATATATATATATATATATATATATATATATATATGGAGAGGATCTCCAACGGAATGGTCCGATTAACGGACCGATCTTTTATGCATAAACCGTCGCTAAAGCCCATATCATGTAATGTTATGAGTTTTAGCGACGGACAATCCGTCGCTAAACACTAGTCTATTAACGGACCAGTCCGTTGGAGATCCTCCCCGTATATATATATATATATATATATATATGTGTGTGTGTGTGTGTGTGTGTGTGTGTGTGTGTGTGTGTGTGTGTGTGTGTGTGATGGAATAAATATATGTGTATTTTATATTTAGGGAATTGATATTTTCACAAGGGAAATTGATATTTCCACAAGGTCTCACTCACATGAATATGGGTCCCGCTTACTATTCATGTGAGGGAAGTCTTGTGAAAATATTAATTCCCTATATTTATTATCGATTAAGTGGTGAGGAATGTAAATTAATAGTTGGTCAATGCTAATTAATTCAATTAGTTTGAACTAACTAAAGAAAAACGAATAATTGTATAAAAGACAAGAAAGGAGGTTAAAACTCGAATTGGAGTTCAGAATTGAATCTTGAGACGCGGATAGGATATTTGAGTCCGGAACGTTGAAATTAGTAAGAATAAATCATAAACACTATTTTGTGCCGGGGTTAACTTTTTGGTCAAAGTTAATGTTTGAATTTTTGATAAAAAGTCAAACTCAAAATTTGGAGATGAATTTGATGAAATGGATATTTTCATGATGTCAGGGATGTCAAAATTAGTAAAAATCAATTGTAAATATGAAAATTTTACTTTTCGAGTCAAAAATCAAAGTATGGGTCAAAGCTGGAAAAAAAAAACTTACCCATTACCAAACTAAGGAGCCACATGAGAGAGAAGGGAGGGGACATCTGGGTAATGAGAGGAAATAATTTCCTTATTTCCTTATACTTCCAAATTTTCCTTATTTTCTGATTAGTGGGTTTTAGACCTACGAATCGGATTCTAATTCGAGCTTAAACTATGTTAATTCTTTATATTTATGTTCGTTTTTATTTGTTTATTGTTGTTTTATGTTTAGGTGTGGTGGCGTAGCATGTGTGGCTTAAAAGGTAGTTTTGTGGAGGAAATTGGCAACTAAATGAGAAAAATGTGGCTTTTGCAGAAAGACCCCCCGCCAGGGCGGACTATTTACAAGCAAAACCCCCGCCGGGGCGGGGGTACTTGAGCAAAAATAGAAGGACCCCCCACCGGGGCGGGCCTATTGAGAAGAAAAACCCTCGCCGGGGCGGGGGTACGGGGCAAGACCAAGAATCCTGTTTCAATTGTAATTCTGTAGCAGCGTGAAGGCATCAAGTTGGTATGGTTTAGGACTGTATTTGGCGTTAGTTTGTTGACAAAATACGTATCGGATGCTGGATAAGAACATAACAACGAAAGGGGATTATCAACATCGAATCAATTGATAATTTTTAGCCCTAAATTGAGAAAATTGCCTTAGAAGAAGGATTGAAAGTCAGAGTCACGAAGATTGCAAGTTGAAGCAGAGAAGAAGGGTGGTTTTGTATTCATTCTACTTCTTCAATTGATGATGGATTCTTTTATGATTTCAATTTTTATTTTGTTTATGCTGAACTAATTTACTTATTAGGCTTATGATGGATCTTTCTTGTTGAATGTTGATTATCATGCCTTGATTTGGGTTTAATAAATTATCAAATCAATTTATCTATTGTGATTTATCCGTTAATTTATGAATTACTTGATCACCAATTCTATGTGGATTTGTATGGATTCGAGAGATGATGTATGAATCTAGACTTAGTCACTTTAGCATATGTTCTTGAATTTTATGTTTGAATGGAATCTTGATGAATGGTAGGGTAGAGATATGCTTAACATCTCATGTAATCGGATAGAGAACTTTAACTTAAACCTTATCTGATTGTAATTCACATAGATATATAGTGAATTAGTTGATTAGGGTGTTTGGCTTAATTCTATCTAATTTGTGGATTTAAGTTAATATGGTATTAGTGCATCGAGATATGGTTAATTCTACCCAAATCACAATAGATAAATTGAGATAGTGAGTTAAACTAGATAGTGAGTTAAACTAGATAGCAAGAACACTAATACCACATCTATCTCAGTTTATAAACTGAGATAGTGAGTTAAACTAGAATAAGGTGTGATAATTAGAGTGAGACTTAAAGTGAAGTTGCAAGTCTAATTCTCCAATATTTGCTTGAAGTTGCGGGTTTTAGTTGTGATTGCTTGTTTGGTATATTTAGTTTCTTAGTTTGTTAGTTTTTATTAGTTATAATCATTATTTTGGTTAGTTTAATAAAATTTGGATTAATAGGAAGCTGGTAATTTTTAGGGTTAATTTCTTGTTAATCTCTGTGGGAACGATACTTGTACTTATCATTATATTCTTGTTGACCACGTGCACTTGTGTGTGAGCGTAATTAGATTTCGACCAACAAATTTTTGGCGTCGTTGCCGGGGACAATATAGATTTTAATATTTTTTAATATCAGTTTAATTAGTCCAGTTTTACTTAAACAATTTTTCTTTTGTTTTGTTCTTTCTTGTTTTAGGTTCTTGGAGTTAGTTTATGCAAACTCGGTCTAAGAAGCCAGACTTGTTTCATTTTGAGGACGATATCGAGAAACGGTTTCAAAGGAAAAGTAAGTAGATTAAAGAGACTAGGGAAAACTTTGAGAACTCTGAGAAGGAAGAAATAATGGCTGCAGATGATCAAAAAGCGTTGAGGGATTATGCTACTTCTAAGGTGACTAAGCTTCAGTCGAGTATCACCAGGCCAGCGATTACTGCAAATACTTTTGAGATCAAGCCTGGGACTATTCAGATGATTCAGAATTCAATTCAGTTTGGGGGATTAGCCAACGACGATTCGAATGAACACTTGGTCAGGTTTTTGGAGATATATGACACCTTCAGATACAATGGGGTGTCAGATGACGCGATCAGACTTAGCTTATTCCCATTCACCTTGCGGGACAAGGCGAAGAGTTGGTTACATTCTCTACCACCAGGATCGATAACTACTTGGGACGACCTCGCTCAGAAGTTCCTGGCTAAGTTATTTCCACCAGCCAAAACGGCAAAGATGAGAAATGAGATCACCATGTTTGAGCAGCTGTGACGCCCCAAAAATAGGTATACATCACCCATCTTGAGTCACCAAATACATGGTACATAATACAAATACAAACTTAATTATACAACCATCGTGTAATATACGACAAAACATAACTGAGAGTTTAAACAGGAATGTTGCCTTCTAGACAATATCCACTCTCAAATAGAGTCCTCATTACATTTATTGTCACACTATTTTATAGAATAGTGAGGACTACTAATACACCATCTCGGACCATCACTCCGTTCCCCGACTAGTCCCGGCTACGTTCTCATTTCCTGAAGAGAATAATGAAAGCAAAAGGGTGAGCTCAACTAGCCCAGTAAGAAATATTATGACAAAGATAATGCAGAATAAATTATCATTAGTCTTCAACAATGTTAAACTGATAAAATACAATAGACATCAAGTTTAACTGCAGCGGAATAAGCAATCCATTAGAAGAGTCAAGTAGAGCATGATATCTACTATCTTCTATGATTTAAAATGTTTTCATCAATTTTTATCATTTGAGACTCAAATTTTAATAAATAAACCACATGATCGAAGTCATCCCGCACTCACGGCCAAGGATATTCATTAAATCATCAATGGCCATGACTACTATACCGAATAATCCTCGGTCATAATCATCAAAAAGCGCCCATCAATGCACTACGTGCCACCGAGGACTTTTACCACATCATTTATAACATTACAGGTCATGATTATACCGAATAATCCCTGGTCATAATAATACCAAGTCCATCTATGCATGTAAGCCAAAGATGACTTTCATCACAATATAAGCATGAGGATGATGACAATGACATAATAATTCAATAAAACAAGTTCAAGGATAAATTTTAAAGATTTAAAATTTTGGTTTATCCAGAAATCAATAACGTCCAAATTGTCAACATGATACTTCTTTGTGGAGTAAAATTCAAAAATGCTCAGAAGAATTCCCATGAAAAGATACTGGATGAAGCGCAAATATCCAGTATATTCTACTAATTTCATGGAGTATAGAAGCCAAAACTTTAACCAACTGAGTATAATAGAATATATGAAACTGCAAATGGATTTTCGCCCGCCATGCGGTAATCCACGTAGATAAATCATTTCCACAACTTAATAAGGAATGAATATGAAGGATCATTCACCATGCATGCGGTAATCCACATAGACAGGTTATTCCAACAAAATAATAAAGAATGGAATAACAGAAGAATTCACCTGGCATGCGATAGACCGCATAGATAGGTTATTCCCAACAGAATAATAAAGAATGGAACTAGGTCATGCGTAATCCGCACAGACAAGATATTCCAATGTAATAATAAAGAATGGAACCAGTCGCGCGTAATCAAACATGCATGGGATGTTCCAACACAATAATAAAGAATGGAACCAGGTCACGCGTAATCCACACGCATGGGATGTTCCAACGTAATAATAAAGAATGGAATAACAATGTAATTCACCGTGCATGCGATGAGATAATATGCATGAGTTATTCCAATGTAATAATAAAGAATGGAATAATAGAAGAATTTCACCATGTATGCGGTACTTCGCATAGATAGGTTATTCCAACATAATAATAAAGAATGGAATAACAACTCTTACGAGTATTGAAGGAAAATAACTCTCTTCAGGAATACGAAAGAATAATACCCCTTACCTTAGAAGAAACAGGATATTGGAATAGTGAGGTAGCAGAATTCTCTTCTTCTTTCTCTCTATAATTTCTCTCTATAATAATTACTCTAAAGCTTTAGTGAATTGGTGAGAAATGAAGGAAGAATGAGCTTCTATTTATAGAAAAATATAGTTTCGATAATTGCACGTTTTGGGGCTCGAAATATTACAGTACAATACCTTCAACTTTTTTTTTTATTTTTAATTTAGTCCTGCAAGTATTATCAAACTTGCACCACCTCCCCTAATAGTAAATAATGTGAATCAATAGTTCAATCATGTGAATCAATAGTTATAATCATGTAAAAATATGAATTACAGTATAGTACCTCCATCTATACCTCTATTTTTAACTTAGTCGTGCAAGTATTATCAATCTTGCACCAACTCCCCTAATAGTACAAGAATGTGAATCAATTGTACACACATGTAAACAAATAGTTATAATCATGTGAATTAATAGCAATTAATTGCTCATTTATCCGATTAATTACCCGACTGTTCAGTAAAACTTCCAGACATCAATTAATATCGGAATAAATGTCGATTTCCACTAACACTAATAATTCAAACACAATAGAACTATCAATTTCATCTTTAATCAACACGAACTTATTCATCATTAATATTATAACTCACAATATTTAACAACCAGGTCGTTCCAAGGAAAGAAGGGGCTTTCCGATAAGGATTTCTCCTTATTAGCGCGCAATTAGATGACCAAACCTCACATTAACAGAACTTCTAGACATTGTAAATATTGCAATTTAATAATATAAATAACTTTGTCGTCTCAATTATTGATTTAATAATATAACATATTATGCAGATGATACTGTAACAATAATCGAATCAATAATATGAGAGATATGATGCATCAATTACTGTAGCAATAATTGAGTATAACTAAGTGACTTCTCACGTAAGCATCAATAACCAATACCGTGTGCTACTATGCAACCACGCATATTACTGTACTTTTACTACCGGGTAGTTCAACAGTTTTAATGGTAACACTTCCGCCGTTATTTTTATAAAAAGATAACTATGTCGTTTTCTAACTACGACAATACTTCCGTTGTGGGGTCCACCAATGATTGTGCCGTCGTACAAATATTCTCTGTTAAAATGAATATTCCCCGACAAATCGAATATTATATAACCACTTGCTTACTTTGCAAAATTTGTAAATATTACTCACAACTATAACATTAAATAATAATCCACACCATAATATTCAAAAATATATTTCAAGAAAATTATTCTTTATTCATAAAAGTTGGGGTCTTACAACCTCCCCTTCTTATGAAATTTCATCCTCGAAATTAGGGTGCATACCTGGTATGTCGAAGAGGTGAGGATACCTTGATTTCATCTCAGATTCTAACTCCCAGGTCATTTCCTCCACATCGTGGTTTCTCCACAAAACTTTGACTTGAGGTATAACTTTAGAGCGTAGAATATGATCCTTCTTATCCAAGATTTTAACAGGTAACTCTTCATACGTTAAATCTTCCTCTATCTCGTCTGGTTCTAATTCAATAATATGGTTCGGGTCTTTCACATATTTACGTAACATAGATATGTGAAAAATGTTATGAACACGAGACATACTTGGTAGTAAAGCGAGTCTATAGGCCACAGTTCCTACTCAATTGAGGATTAAAAATGGGCCAATGAATCGAGGATTGAGCTTTCCTCTCTTTCCAAATCTTGTAACTCCTTTCCATGGAGCAACACGTAATAACACATGATCTCCAATATTAAATTCCACGTCTTTTCGATGAAGATCACCATAACTCTTTTGTCGATCTTGTGAGGTTTTTATACGTTGTCGGATTGTTTGAATATTTTCCATAGTCATACGTACCAAATCCGGTCCCAACAACGTTGCTTCACCCACCTCATCCCAATATACTGGAGAACGACACTTTCTTCCATACAACGCCTCAAATGGAGCCATGCCAATACTTTCTTGATAACTATTGTTGTAGGAAAACTCCACCAATGGTAAGAACTTGTCCCAACTTCCCTTGAAGTCAAGGACACAGAGTCTTAATAAATCTTAAAGAGTTTGAATAGTCCTTTCCGACTGCCCATCCGTTTGAGGATGATATGCCGAACTAAATCGTAAATCTGTGCCCATAGCTTTTTGCAAACTAACCCAAAATCTTGAAGTGAATCTTGGGTCTCGATCAGAAACTATGGATACTAGCATACCATGCAATCTTAAAATCCCATTTATATACATACTAGCAAAACTTTCAAGTGTATAAGTTTCTCGTATTGGTAAAAAATGAGCAGACTTGGTCAATCTATCAACAATGACCCAAATCGCATCTATGCCTTGAGAAACCTTGGGAAGGCCAGTAACGAAATCCATGGTAATGTGCTCCCACTTCCATTCTAGAATTTTAAGTGGTTGCAATGGGCCTTTTGGCACTTGATGCTCCACCTTGACTCATTGACAAGTTAGACACCTTGAGATAAACCTCGCTATCTTTCTCTTCATATTGCTCCACCAAAATGTATGTCGAAGATCACGATACATTTTGGTACTCCCATGATGGATTGCAAACGGTGTGTTGTGCGCCTCCATCATGATTTTATACTTCAAGTCAGAATCGTTAGGAACACAAAGTCTGGAGTTGACTCGAAGTATTCCTTCTTCATCGATTCTTGCTTTTGAAATAGCACCTTCTTGCACTTTCTTCCTCATACGCAACAACTCCAGGTCTGTAGCTTGAGCATCTTTAACTTTATCGATTAAAGTCGGTTCCACTCGTATATTCACCATCATCACATGGGTCCCTGGAGTCTTTAACTCTATTTCCATCATTTCCAAGTCAGACATTGGGCCTTTGTGTTGACAATATTGCACTTGTACCCGCATATGATCTTCTACTCAATGCGTCAGCTACTATGTTCACTTTTCCAGGATGGTATTGGATGGTATGATCATAATCTTTCAACAAATCAAGCCATCGTCATTGCCGCATGTTGAGTTCCTTTTGAGTGAAGAAATATTTGAGGCTTTTATGATCTGTATAGATCTCCACCTTCTCTCCATACAGGTAATGCCTCCAAATCTTAAGCGCAAAAACAACTGCTGCCAACTCTAGATCATGAGTAGGATAATTCCTCTCATATTCTTTGAGTTCTCGTGAGGCATAGGCTATGACTTTCCCATGTTGCATGAGAACACATCCTAACCCTTTGCCTGAAGCATCACTGTAGATGACAAATCCCTCCGAGCTAGTTGGTATTATCAGAATAGGTGCTAAAATGAGTCTCCTCTTGAGTTCTTGAAAACTCTTTTCACATTCCTCACTCTAATCGAATTTTGTATCTTTTCAAGTCAGCTGAGTTAATGGAGTAGCGATTCGAGAAAATCCTTCCACGAATCTCCGATAATAACCAGCTAAGCCGAGAAAGTTACGTATTTCGGTCACTGACTTAGGTTGCTCCCAGCTTTGAATTGCTTCAATCTTTGTCGGGTCAACAGATATTCCATGATTTGATATCACGTGCCCAAGGAATGTAACTTCCTCAAGCCAGAACTCACATTTCTTTAACTTGGCATAAAGCTTGTTTTCACGAAGTTTTTGAAGTATCAGCCTCAAGTGTTGCTCATGGTCTTCACGGGTTTTGGAGTATATGAGGATGTCATCAATAAAGACGACCACAAAGTGATCCAAATATTCCTTGAATACTCGGTTCATCATGTCCATGAAGGCAGTAGGAGCATTAGTCAATCCAAAAGACATGACTAGGAATTCATAATGCCAGTACCGAGTTCTGAAAGCAGTCTTTGGAATGTCATCAGTTTTATTCTTCAACTGATGATATCCGGAACGAAGATCAATCTTTGAAAAGAATTTGGCTCCTTGCAACTAGTCAAACAGGTCATCAATGCGAGGCAACGGGTACCTATTTTTGATGGTGACATGATTCAACTCCCGATAATCAATACAAAGTCGCATACTTCCATCTTTCTTCTTCACGAATAGAACAGGAGCACCCCAAGGAGACGTACTAGGATGAATGAAACCGATGTCTAACAATTCCTGTAGTTGGGTTTTTAACTCCTGAAGTTTAATAATAGCCATTCGATATGGGACTTTGGAAATAGGTTTTGTATCGGATTCAAGGTTGATAAAAAATTCAATTTCACGCTCTGGGGGTAGGCCAGGAAGTTCTTTAGGGAATACGTCAAGAAATTTATTAACAATAGAAATATCATTCAAATCTGACGTATTTTTATTTAAATCCGTGACATGGGCTAAGAAAGCTTGACATCCGTTTTTCAATAAATGAATAGTTTTATGACTTGTTATGACAATGATTGATTTTAGTGGTTTGGTTGCTTGAATTCGCATAATAGGTTGGTTAGGAATATGAAAGCTAACAACCTTACGAAAATAATCGATTTTAGCATGATGAGTAGTTAACCAATCAATCCCTAAAATCACATCAAATGCAAGTATTTTCAAGGAAATAAGATCGACAGGTAACGTGCGGTTACCGATTTGAATCAAACAAGACTTATAAACCGTGGATGTAATGAAGGTTTCTCCCAATGGAGTTTCAACAGATAAGTCAAAGTCTAATTTCTCCGAAGTCAAATTTAAACGTTGAGCGCAAGTAGGAGAAATAATGGAATGGGTAGAATTGGTATCAAATAAATTATAAACTTCGCTAGAGTTTATGATTAGCTTACCCGTGATCACCTCGTTCGGATTTCTCGCTTTTTGGGAGGTTACGACAAACGCTCTCCCTTGAACTACCGGTTTTGTCTTATCTAGGACACCCTTTGGTGCCTCCATCCCAGCTGGACTTGACTTTGGTGCACGATAAAATCGGGCTAGGTGACCTTCTTTTCCATAATTGTAACATGCTTTGGACTGCATCGTGCAGTTTGGACTTATGTGTCCTTCCCCTCCACATTTGTAATATACGACCGGTGGTCATTCTCCTTCCTTAACAACAGGTGCTGGTGCTGACGTTTTTCCATCATTATTGAATCTCCTCTTCTTGAAATGTCCACTCTTATTGTCATGGCCATGATTACCACCGAAGTGATTACCATTTCTGGCATATTGATTCCCTCCACGTTTGTTGTCACCACTTCGATGACTGCTACCACTGGTATTATCGACTTTCCGGTTGCTCTCTCTTGGTTGGGTTGACTCATTATCGCACTCCAATAATTGAGCCCTATTCACAACATATGAATACAAACATAGTTTATGAGAGATAAGGTATTGTCGTATCTCGGGTTTCAAACCTCTTAGAAACATCCGCGTCATTCTCTCCTCATTATCAACCAAATGGGACGCAAACCGAGACAACTCAAAAAACTTAGCTTCGTATTGTGCCACGGTCATATTGTTTTGCTCAAGCTTGATGAACTCTACCTCCTTCATGTGATGAATACTTTCAGGAAAGTACTTATCGTTGAACAGTTCTTGGAACTTCTCCCAAGACATCTTCAGTGCGGTAGGTTGAGTACGCTTTACAGATTTCCACCAATAATCTGCCTCTGCTCGCAACATGAAGGTGGCAAAGGGAACCTTTTGCTCCTCGGAGCATCCCAAGACATCAAATATCTTGTTGATCTGTTTTATCCACGTCTCTACCTTAAGTGGCTTTGGCTCTCCAAAAAACTCTGGTGGTCCCAGCTCCTTGAATTGCTTAGCGGTGACCTTCCGAGAGTTATCAGTGTTTCCACCTGCATTTTGGACAGGAGCCGCCTTCGCCTAATGTTGCATGAATTGCATAAAACCTCTGAACATCTCATCATTCATCATTTGATCGTTGTTGTTTACCTGAGGATTATTGTCTTCCTGTTGCACATTATCCTGGGTATTAATCTGTGGTGACTCAACGGTCTCATGTGCTTCATTACTTATCTCAACATTTTCGGGTGCCATTTTCAAATACTGCCACAAAACATTGTTAATTATCATATCACATATTATCCCTATACTCTGACCGAACAATTAAATACCAAATAAACTTAGGTAGGACATACTAGCGAAGGAATTCCCCGTCTCTCTCCTCCTAGTTCTTGTCTCACATCTCAGCCAGGGATCATATCCCTAAGCTTTGATACCAACTGTGATGCCCCCAAAATAGGTATACATCACCCATCTTGAGTCGCCAAATACATGGTACAAAATACAAATACAAACTTAATTATACAACCATCGTGTAATATACGACAAAACATAACTGAGAGTTTAAACAGGAATGTTGCCTTCTAGAAAATATCCACTCTCAAATAGAGTCCTCATTATATTTATTGTCACACTATTTTATAAAATAGTGAGGACTTACTAATACACCATCTTGGACCATCACTCCGTTCCCCGACTAGTCCCGGCTACGTCCTCATTTCCTGAAGAGAACAATGAAAGCAAAAGGGTGAGCTCAACTAGCCCAATAAGAAATATTATGACAAAGATAATGCAGAATAAATTATCATTAGTCTTCAACAATGTTAAACTGATAAAATACAATAGACATCAAGTGTAACTGCAGCGGAATAAGCAATCCATTAGAAGAGTCAAATAGAGCATGATGTCTACTATCTTTTATGATTTAAAATGTTTTCATCAATTTTTATCGCTGAGACTCAGCTTAATAAATAAACCACATCATTGAGTCATACCTGTACTACGGGCCAAGGATATTCATTAAATCATCAATGGCCATGATTATACCGAATAATCCCTGGTCATAATCATACCAAAAATTATCCATCAATGCACTACAGGCCACTGAGGACTTTTACCACATCATTTATAACACTACAGGTCATGATTATACCTAATAATCCCTGGTCATAATCATACCAAGTCCAATAGTAGCCATTCGATATGAGACTTTGGACGTTATAACATTACAGGTCATGATTAACTCCTGAAGTTCAATAGTAGCCATTCGATATGAGACTTTGGAAATGGGTTTTGTACCGGATTCAAGGTTGATACAAAATTCAATTTCACGCTCTGAGGGTAGGCCAGGAAGGTCTTCAGGGAATACGTCAAGAAATTTATTAACAATAGAAATATCATTCAAATTTGACGTATTTTTATTTAAATCCAGGACATGGGCTAAGAAAGCTTGACATCCGTTTTTCAATAAACGAATAGCTTTATGACTTGTTATGACAGTGATTGATTTTAGTGGTTTGGTTGCTTGAATTCGCATAATAGGTTGGTTAGGAATATGAAAGCTAACAACCTTACGAAAATAATCAATTTTAGCATGATGAGTAGTTAACCAATCAATCCCTAAAATCACATCAAATGCAAGTATTTTCAAGGAAATAAGATAGACAGGTAAAGTACGGTTACCAATTTTAATCAAACAAGACTTATAAACCGTGGATGTAATGAAGGTTTCTCACAATGGAGTTTCAACAGATAAGTCAAAGTCTAATTTCTACGGAGTCAAATTTAAACGTTGAGCGCAAGTAGGAGAAATAAAGGAATGGGTAGAACTGGTATCAAATAAAGTATAAACTTCGCTAGAGTTTATGATTAGCTTACCCGTGATCACCTCGTTCAGATTCCTCGCTTTTTGGGAGGTTACGACAAACGCTCTCCCTTGAACTACTGGTTTTGTCTTATTTGGGACACCCTTTGCTGCCTCCATCCCAGCTGGACTTGACTTTGGTGCACGATAAAACCGGGCTAGCTGACCTTCTTTTCCATAATTGTAACATGCTTTGGACTACATCGTGCAGTTTGGACTTATGTGTCCTTCCCCTCCATATTTGTAACATACGATCGGTGGTCATTCTCTTTCCTTAACAACAGGTGCTGGTGCTGACGTCTTTCTATCATTATTGAATCTTCTCTTCTTGAAATGTCCACTCTTATTGTCATGGCCATGATTACCATCGAAATGATTACCATTTCTGGCATGTTGATTCCCTCCACGTTTGTTGTCAGCGCTTCGATGACTGCTACCATTGGTATTATTGACTTTCCGATTGTTCTCTCTTGGTTGGGTTGACTCATTATCCCGCTCCAATAACTGAGCCCTATT
The DNA here is from genome assembly GCA_020205615.1 of Panax quinquefolius. Classification (NCBI taxonomy): domain Eukaryota; kingdom Viridiplantae; phylum Streptophyta; class Magnoliopsida; order Apiales; family Araliaceae; genus Panax; species Panax quinquefolius. The sequence goes on from CM035156.1 coordinate 168,085,790, forward strand.
CACAACATCTGAATACAAACACAGTTTATGAGAGATAAGGTATTGACGTATCTCGGGTTTCAAACCTCTTAGAAACATCCGCGTCATTCTCTCCTCATTATCAACTAAGTGGGACACAAACCAAGACAACTCGACAAACTTAGCTTCGTACTGTGCCACGGTCAAATAGTTATAATCATGTGAATTAATAGCAATTAATTGCTCATTTATCCGATTAATTACCCGACTGGTCAGTAAAACTTCCAAACATCAATTAATATCGGAATAAATGTCGATTTCCACTAACACTAATAATTCCAACACAATGGAACTATCAATTTCATCTTTAATCAACACAAACTTATTCATCATTAATATTATAACTCACAATATTTAACAACCAGGTCGTTCCCAGGAAAGAGGGAGCTTTTCGATAAAGATTTCTCCTCATTGGCGCGCAATTAGATGACCAAACCTCTCATTGACAGAACTTTTAGACATTGTAAATATTGCAATTTAATAATATAAATAACTTTGTCGTCTCAATTATTGATTTAATAATATAATATATTATGCAGATGATACTATGACAATAATCGAATCAATAATATGAGAGATATGATGTAGCAATTACTGTAGCAATAATTGAGTATAACTGAGTGACTTCTCACGTAAGCATTAATAACCAATATCGTGCTACTATACGAACGCACACGATATTATCGTATTTTTACTACCGGGTAGTTCAACTATTTTAACGGTAACACTTCCACCGTTATTTCTATAAAAAGATAACTATGTCATTTTCTAACTATGACAATACTTCCGTTGTGGGGTCCACCAATGATTGTGCCGTCGTACGAATATTCTCTGTTAAAATGAATATTCCCCAACCAATCGAATATTATATAACCACTTACTTACTTTGCAAAATATTTAAATATTACCCACAACTATAACATTATATTAAATCTACACCATAATATTCAAAAATATATTTCGAGAAATTATTCTTTATTCATAAAAGTTGGGGTCTTACAGCAGCAGCATAGGGAGTCCTAATATGAGGTATGGGAATGATACAAGGAACTACTCAGAAAGTGCCCTCATCATGGACTACCTAAATGGTTATAGATGAATAAATTCTACAACGGATTGATTGGGAATCTCAAGACAAACATAGATGCACCTTCGGGTGGAGTATTTATGGCTAAGAGCTATGAGGAGGCTTATGAGCTAATTAAAACAGTGGCAGCTAATAAATGCTAGTGGCCTACAGTGAGGATGACACAGCCCAAGGTAGCTGGGGTATTATAGGTAGATTGTGGTAGCGGTGTTGCAAAAGATGATTTGCCTTTATCAAAGAAAATAGATGCTTCGACGGTGCACAACCACAAACGGTGGCATATGTTCATGAAGTTATGTGCAGGAGAACACCCTACAGAACAGTGTGCCATCAACCCAGCATCAGTACAGTTAGTGGGCAGCTACAATAGGGTTCCGTAGAACATGTATCAAAATGCCTACAACCTAGGGAATAGGAACCATCCCAATTTTTTGTGGAGTAACAATCAAAACCAGCAAGCTCCACGACCTTCTTATCCCTCGGGGTTCCAAAATTAGCATCAGCACGTAGCTCCGCATCATGAGAAGAAGACAGATTTGGAAGAGCTTTTGTTGAAATATATAACGGGAAACGAGGCAGCGATGAAAACAAAAGCGATGGCCATCAAAAAATTAGAAAATCAGATGGGACAGCTGGCCTTAGCGTTGAATAATAGGCCGCAAGGGACTCTACCTAGTGACACAAAAAAGAATCTGAAGGGAAATCATGAGCAGTGTCAAGCAATCACTTTGAGGAGTGGAAAGTATCTTGAAGGTTAAAGTACAGAAAATTCAGTTAAGAAGGATGTCAAAGAAAATGAAGACAAAGTGGTTGAAGAGAAACATGAGGAGGAAAAGCAAGGGCATAAGAGCAAGTCAAATGTTGAGCCAGTTGTGTATCCTTCACCACCGTTTCAGCAGAGAGTCCAAAAGCGGAAATTAGACAAGCAATTCGCCAAGTTTTTGGAAGTTTTCAAGAAACTTCAAATTAATATTCCTTTCGCAGAAGCCCTAGAACAAATGCCTAGTTATGCCAAATTCATGAAGGGTATTCTGTCAAGGAAGAAAAAGTTAAAGGATTACGAAAATATGGCTTTGACGGAGGAATGCAGCACAGTTTTACAAAGAAAGTTACCTCCAAAGTTGAAGGATCCAGGGAGTTTCACCATACCTTACACAATCGGTAACATGGCCTTCAAAAAGTGTTTATGTGATTTGGGGGCAAGTGTAAACCTCATGCCATTATCTATTTATACTGAATTGGGTTTACCTGCTCCGAAGCCTATAAGCATATCATTGCAGTTAGCAGACCGATCAATAACTTATCCAAGAGGAATTGTGGAAGATATTTTGGTTAAAGTGGATAAATTTATTTTTCCAGCAGATTTCATAATTTTGGATTATGAAGAAGACAAGAACATCCCCATCATTTTAGGGAGACCATTTTTGGCTATGGGTAGGACTCTCATTGATGTTCAAAAAGGGGAATTAACCATGAGGGTTCAAGATCAAGAAGTCACGTTCAATATATTTAAAGCCATAAAGTTCCCTACTGATAAAGAAGACTATTTTCAGGTGGATGTCATCGACCGGATAGTTAATGATGATATGGTAAAAAGTTTGGTCAATGATCTGTTAGAAACCACACTACTGGGGGATGAGGATTTGGATGATCCAGAATTCGTAGATTACTTACACATGCTGGATGCTTTGCCTCGAGTTAGTAGATTCAAGGTTTCGTTCGAGCCATTACACACGGAAGAAAAAACTTCAACTTGGATGAAACCATCCCTTGAGGAGCCACCCACTCTTGAGCTCAAACCGCTTCCTAAACACCTTAGGTGTGCTTATTTGGGTGATTCAAATACTTTACCTATTATTATTGCATCTGCACTTAACAAATTGCAGGAAAGTAAATTGCTGAGGATTTTGAGAGAATACAAGTCTGCAATAGGCTGGACCATTGTCGATATAAAGGGGATCAGCCCCTCCTTTTGCATGCACAAGATTCTCATAGAAGAGGAAGCAAAACCAATAGTGGAGCAACAGAGATGGCTAAATCCAATCATGAAGGAATTGTATTCACAATTCAATGTAAATGAGTCTACAAAAAGAATAGTTAGCAGAGTAAGTGTCTAAATTCTAAAGTTATATAACCAAGCTATGCCATGATATAGAGTATTAAGGGGACTGTTTTGTCCTTGTATTAAGGTATGATAGTGGTAATATAATATAAGTGAGTTAGTAAACTCTAAAATAAAGCTAGCATGGATGGACATTTAATATTGGAATTAGTAAGCCATGATAGGACTATTAAAGCTTCAAAGGGTTATTTTGGCATTATGAAGGAAAACAAGAAATTGAAAATAAGAGACAGTTCATAATACCTAAAAGCATACAAATTGAACTAGAAATCATGGGAAAGACTAAAAGTTAACCATACAAATTGAAAATACCTCAAAGCATAAAATAAACTATGAAGACACCTTGTATGCTAAAAAGTCAAGTAAAGAAAGTATGAAATGACCATGTACTAAGTTACTAATAGGGTGTAAATGATAATTGCAATGTGTTGCATATGATAAGCATACCAAACCCTATTAAAGAGAAACATAGCTATTTTAAGAATATGGATGAGTTATTTAAAAAATGTATACAAATATCTCGAAAGTAAAAACCCAAACTAAAGATATAATCAATGTGATTATGTGATATGTGAACATACAAGCTATGTGACTTGGATATTTGACTAATATGCTTGTAAATGCAAATATAATTGTGTAGGCTCTGTGAGAACAAGTTAGGCTAATTTTTTGTCAAATAGCTCACAGTCAAGGAAAGTATCTAAATCTTACTCTTTAGTGAGCAAGTATTTTGGATTTATTCATATGTGGGCAAGTTCTCTAAATTATGAACTGTCTCTTATTTACTTATGAATAATACAAGGTAGTAAAACCTTTTTATTCCAATCAGCTTCAAAAGATTGGGTTATGTATTTTCATGTATATCAAATGAAATTCAATATGCATGAACAGATTTCAAGGAAGTCTAACCATTAATTCTGGCTAGACATAGATGTAAAATATTTTAATTTCTTTATAATAAGTCTTGAAATATTATTGTGCCATGATTTAAGTTATCCAGCTATATTGTTATAGTTTGGAATCCAGTCTGAGAATGAACAATCCCTGAATTAGAATATTTTATATTGCACTCTGGGAGTGGTGACGTTGAACATCAAAATTATTCTATTTAAGATAGTATTTATCAATACAGGGCATAAAGGGTTGAACACCCACCCTGCCTGTAAGATAAGATGGTTCACGGATAAATTTCTGATAAAACATTTTCAAGAAAAGAAAAAGCATGTTCATGGTCTTATGACCTCTCAGCTATTCAATATTGATATGATGATCCAGGAATATGAATAATTTAAGGTTTATTTGCTTTACGGTTTCATTTCACTGTCAAAGCATGCTCCAAAGAAAACATTTATTCCTTGTTAAGATATTTACGAATGTTATTACTTTCTAAGCAATTGAATGCTCATTTTTGCTTAGTTATAAATGTTTTCAGTTACTTAGTATCGAGTAGAGACATCTGGTAAGGATAAAGGGAAAGGAAAAGTTGCTGAGTGACTGAGATGTTATGTAATAGATAGTTTGTATATTGTAAATATTTAACTATCATGTAATAAGAATTTAAAGGTCATTGTACCTGGGTAGTCAAACTCTGATGTAATAACTTTATTAAGTTTGATTTTATAATATGTTGAATGTTTGATATCGTGAAGCACTGAATAAGGTTTTCAAGTACCCGAATTTGGGGGCGTCAATATTGAAGGACGTGTTATGTTAATATCAACACTTATGTGCAAAACTAAAGATGAAATGTTCTAAAATTGAACTGCTGTAGATTTTAAGATTATGTTATTCATGAAAAGTGTTTAAAGTAAAAGGAAATTTTTACTCCTGCTTGTTTAAGTTACTTCACAATTATTGTTCAATTGTTGAAGATTTTAGAAGATTATTATTCAATTCATGAGATAGTTGTTCATTCACTTGGTTATACTTGTTGGGAAATTAAATGCTCACTCGTGCAAATTCTAAAATTTTTGCAGTTAGAGTAGGAGAACCTGAAAGGTTAGAAGAATGTAAGGAAAAAGAAATGTTAAGACAGAAGAAATAAAATGTATAGAAGTACATAATGCGTTGTAATATTATATATATATATATATATATATATATATATAATGTTGTAATATTATTTGAGATAGATATATAAAGGTATGAGAACCTTGGGATTAGACTGAGGTGTAATGTAATAATATAGATATTACATTTGTATCATTAAGAATTGTTTTGATTGACTAGTACAATGACGAACCAGACCTGAGGTTCAAGGGATCCAAATTTGGGAGTGGTACAATGATGATAAAGATGAGTTTGAAGTACTGAGATGAGTGCACTTGAGAAAATTGTGTGTACTAAACTTGATCGAAAATGTGCAATTGGCATATTTAAAACTGACCATGATAAGCTTAATCAATGTAGAGTGTTAAAACTCTAACCCTTAAAAATAAAATAGTGATAGCATGATTCAATGTCATATTTATGCTTGAGTTTTACATGTTTTTTATTGTCATGTAATTAAGTATTTAGATGTTTAATATGGCTATTATTTGCAACTAAACAATGTATTCTTCTAAATGTTTTTAGCTTCTATGTCTCGTCATTTTGATCTCACTCCGGGTGCACCTTTGTCTAACCCTGATTTCTCCTCAGAAATGACAAAATGATATGTTGTTCATAGAAAGTGGATGTGGGCGCATTTTAAAGTTTTTAAATATTTTGTATGTTTGCTGCAGTGATTGTATAAGTATTGCTGGAGAACCTATATATATATATATATAATATAGTAGTTAAAGTCCTATTCAGTTCATAAAGTGAAATGCATATATAATCAAAATATAAACAAAATACTATTTATTGAAGTATTATATTATTAAATAAATAGTATTAATTTAATAAATTCCAAAAAAATGTAAACTATGCTATTATAAAATAGATAGTATTAATTTATTATTATAAGAAAAATTATAACTATTATACTATTAAATAAAAGGTATTAACTTTATACCATTGAGAAAATTATAAAATATTTAATTCTTAAATAAGTAGTATAAATTTATCATTAAAAGAAAAATGAAAACTATTAATATTATTATATAATTATAAAATATTTAATTCTTAATAAATATTTAATGTCATATTATTACATTTTTATTATTATAAACAATATTACATTTTTATTATTATATAAAGCTATAAATAATATTATCTTGTTGGTGTTTGGGAGTGACTAAGATTTGGGAGAGAAAGACGCTGATATTGTCGCTAGTAGGACTATGATGCAGGAGGATCTGAGACCGAAGACACTGAGTTGTCGGATAGTAAATTGATGGCCTTAGAATATCATGAGTTGAAAGAACGTCGCAGGCGTGACAGTTATTAACGCATTCAGCTTATCATCAACGTCTTCGACTTCGGACTAGAGGATAGGCTTCGAGAGATTGTTTGTCTTCGGAGTTCGTGGCGTTATTGACTTCGGAAGAGCGACACAGAATAGTCATTATTATTATTAGTTATTATTATCTTTTATGGTAGTAGAATTTTTTTCTTTTAATAGTAAGAAGTTTGTTAGGATTTAATTTTTGTATCTCTAGGAAGATTTGTTTCTGAATCACTAGGAAATCTGTTATGTAAAATCCCAAATTTTATGAATAAAGATTTAAATTTCTCGAAATATTTTTTTGAATATTATGGTGTGGATTTGATATAATGTTATAGTTGTGGGTAATATTTATAAATTTTGCAAAGTACGCAAGTTGTTATATAATATTCGATTGGTCGGGGAATATTCGTTTTAGCAGGGAATATTCGTACAACGGCACAATCATTGGTGGACTCCACAACGAAATTATTGTCAGATTGAGAAAATGACAAAAAATATTTTTATGAAAATAACGGCGGAAGTTTTACCGTTAACTGTTGAAACACCCTATGTTAAAAGTACTGATGAATCTGGCATTGGTTGCATAGTAGCACTACGGTATTGATTATTGATGCTTACGTGAGAAGTCATTCGGTTTTGTTCAATTATTATTAAAGAATTGTGTTGCACAAGTATGTAAGACCCCAACTTTTTTTTTTTAATAAAGATGATTTTTCTATAAATATCATTTTTAAATATTATGGAATGAATTTGATATAATGTTACAGTTGTGGGTAATATTTATAAATTTTGCAAAGTACGCAAGTTGTTCTATAATATTCGATTGGTCGAGAAATATTCATTTTAACAGGGAATATTCGTACGACGACACAATCATTGGTGAACCTCATAACGGAATTATTGTCGAATTAAGAAAACGACAAAAATATTTTATGAAGATAACGGCAGAAGTTTTACCGTTAACTGTTGAAACACCCGGTGTTAAAAGTACAGTAATACGCGTGGTTGCATAGTAGCACACAGTATTGATTATTGATGCTTACGTGAGAAGTCACTCGCTTTTGTTCAATTATTGCTTGAAGAATTGTTGCATAATATCTCACGTTATTTGATTCAATTATTGTCGATATTTTATATATTATTAAATCAATAATTGAGATGACAGAGTTATTAATATTATTATTTGTAATATTAACGATGTCTAAAAGTTCTGCCAAGAAGAGGTTTGGTCACCTAATTGCGCGTCAATAGGAAGAAATCTTTATTGGAAAGCCCCCTCTTTCCTGGGAACGACCTGGTTGATTAATATTGTGAATTATAATAATGATGATAAAAGTTGTTAAGAATATTAAGGTGATTTTTATGAAGTATTTGTTGAATTTTTGGACCCCCCATTTATCCATTTTTAAATTTATCGGTGAAAAGTTATCTCAGTTTTTGTTTTATATTTATATATATATATATATATATATATATATATATATAAGAAATTTGTCACATGGATTGATAATGGGGAGGTATTTAAGGGACACGGAGGAGTACTATTATATATATATATATATATATATATATATATATATATATATATATATATATATATGTCTTAGTCAAAATGGGTGGGGAGGGATTTGATTTATCATATACAGGAAGGAGCACTATCTTATTATTTATATATATATGAGGTATAGCATTTGTCGTGTAGGAAAGCATGGATTCATGGGGTATATCTCGTGAACTAACATATGTTATGTATATATATATATATATATATATATATATATATATATATATTATTTAAAGTTTCGTTTTATTAGAATATTTTATTGCATAGTATCCTTTCCATTCTCCTATAAATAGGATGCTTAGTTAGAATTGAAATCACACCAGAAATTCAGAGAATTCTCTTCTATAATCTTGAGCGTATTTCTTTAGAGTTTTAAGAAGCTTTGAGCGTAGTGCAAGTTTTCTTAAAGAATATCCTCGCCCCACCAGTAGAAATACTCTTCTTTTACGGTAAAGGGTATTATTTCTTTCGTATTCATGAAGAGAACTTCTGTTATTCCATTTTTTATTATTCTATTGGAATAACCTGTATACGCGGGCTACCCTATACTTGGTGAAATTCTTTTGTTATTCTATTTTTTATTCTTATATTGGAATAACCTGTCTATGTGAAGTACCGCATACATGCTGAAATTATTCTGTTATTACATTCTTTATTATTCTGTTGGAACATCCTGTTTGTGCGTTTACGCATGACCTGGTTCCGTTATTTATTATTCTGTTGGAACATCTTGTCGGTGCGAATTTCGCCTGACCTGGTTCCGTTATTTATTATTCTGTTGGAATATCATGTCTGTGCGTTTACGCATGACCTGGTTCCGTTATTTATTATTCTGTTGGAATAACCTGTCTATGCGGTCTATCGCATGCCTGGTGATTTCTTTTGTTATTCCATTCTTTATTATACTCAGTAGGTTAAAGTTTTGTCTTTTATACTCCATGAAATTAGTGGAATATTCTTAATATTTGCGCTTCATCCAGTATCTTTTCATGGAAATATTCTTCTGAGCATTCTTGAGTTTTACCCCATAAAGCAATATTATGTTGACAATTTGGACGTTATTGGTTCCTAGATAAATTAATTCTTGAATTTGTTTTATTGAATTCTTATATCATTGTCATCATCCTCATGTTTATATTATGTTGATAGTCATCTGTTGTAAGACCCCAACTTTTATAAATAAAGATGAATTTTCTATAAATATTATTTTTGAATATTATGGAATAAATTTGATATAATGTTATAGTTGTGGGTAATATTTATAAATTTTTCAAAGTAAGAAAGTTGTTATAAAATATTACGTTGGTCGGGGAATATTCTTTTTGTCGAGGAATATTCGTGACGACGGCTCAATCATTAGTGGACCCCATTAGCGGAAGTATTGTTAGTAGTTAGAAAGCGACAAAATAATCTTTCTATAAAAATAACGCAGAGGTGTTACCGTTAAAACCATTGAACTTCCCAGTAGTAAAAGTACAAGAATGTCTGCTGTGTAGTTGATAAGAAGACACGATATTGATTATTGATGCTTATGTGAGAAGTCACTCATTTATGCTCAATTATTGCTACAGTAATTGCTGCATCATATCTCTTATATTATTGATTCAATTATTGTCACAGTATCATCTGTATAATATGTTATAGTATTAAATTAATAATTGAGACGACAAGTTATAAATGATTAATAATTGTTGAAAGATTAAATATGTGTTGATTAAAAATAAAATGATTTGTGGTAATATTTATTCAATCCTTGATGTATATAAAGAGTCTGTTATGAGACATTTGTGGTAAGTTTGATTATTTTATGGGGGGCCCATATGTCATCATCTAAGAGTCTCTTCGTCAATAGTAATTACCTTCGTCAATAGTAATTACCTTTGTGAATAGTAATTACCTTCGTCAATAGTAATTACCTTTACCAGACGTCGAACCACTTGTCGTTTCACATTATTAAAGCGCCGAACCACTTGTTGTTTCACATTACACAGCGTCGAACCACTTGTCGTTTCACATTACAAAAGCGTCAAACCACTTTTTCTTTTCACATCACATACGATGCCAAGCCACTTGCTTTTTTCATATGGCAAAAGCTAAGCTAGAAATCTTCTATAAATAGAGGCCTAGTGCTTCATTATTTTTCACGAATTCATTCAAGCTTATAGAGAGAAAGTATAGAGAGAATAGAGAGAAAGAAGAAGAGTATTTTGTTATTACACTACTCGCAAAGATTCAATCTCCTACCAAAAGTAAGGGTGTTATTCTTTCTTATTCATGAAGAGAATGTTGTTATTCCATTGTTTATTATTTCGTTGGAATAACTCGTGATACGCTGCATTTACCCTATACTTGGTGACATTCTTCTATTATTACGTTGGAACATCCCGTCTGCATGTGTTTTACGCCGGACTGGTTCCATTCTTTATTATTCTGTTGAATATCACATGCATGCGTTTTACGCCTGGGAATTGGTTCCGTTATTTATTATTCTGTTGAAATAACTTTTGCTGTGTAAGGCCTATCGCATGAATGGTGATTTCTTTTGTTATTCCATTCTTTATTATACCCGGTTGGTTAAAACTTTGACTTCTATACTCCATGAAATTAGTGGAATATCCTTGATATTTGCGCTTCATCCAAAGATCCTTTCATGGAAATATTCTTCTCAAGATTCTTGAATTTTACTCTACAAAGCGAAGATCGTGTTGTCGATTTGGATGTTATTGGTTCCTAGATAAATTAATTCTTGAACTTGTTTTATTGAATATCATTGTCATCATCCTCATGTTTATATTATGTTGAAAGTCATACGTGGCTTCAGTAGGCATAGATGAACTTGGTATGATTATGACCAGAGACTATTCGGTGTAATCATGACCGTAATGTTACAAATGATGTGGTAAAAATCCTCAGTGGCCCGTAGTGCATTGATGGACAGTTGTTGGCATGATCATGACCATTAATGAATACACAAATATTCTTGGCCCGTAGTGCATGAATAATTGTGGGTCGTGATACTAAAGAATATCTTTGGCCGTAGTGCGGGGGTGATTCGATGATGTGGAATATTTATTAAAGTGAGTCTCTATTTATAAAGATGATGAAAAACCTTTTAAATCATAAAAGATAGTAGATTTTATTTTCTACTTGACTCTTTTAATGGATTCTTTGGTTCCATTTTGTAGTTAAACTTGATGTTCATTATATTTTATCTGTTTAACCTTATCAGAGGCTAATGATAATTTATTCGCATTATCTTAGTCATAATATTTCTTCTTGAGCTAGTTGAGCTCACCCTTTCTTTCACTTTTCTCTCGTGAAATGAGAATATATTGGGACTTAGTCGGGGAGCGGAGTAATGGTCCAGAGGATAGCATTAATAGTCCTCACTATTACGTGAAATAGTGTGATAATAATTGTAATGAGGACTCCTTTTGAGTTTGTATGATCTCTCTAGTAGACAATATTTGTATTCAAACTCACGTTTATGTCGTATTGTATACTGAAAGCTATATTAGTAAGTTGTATTTAAATTCTGTACCATGTATCTGACTACCCAAGATGGGTGATGTATACCTAATTTTGGGGGCGTCACATTTGTGGCCTGTAGTGCATTGATGGACTTGGTATGATTATGACCAGGGATTATTCGGTATAATCATGACCGTAATGTTATAAATGATGTTGTAAAAGTCCTTATTGGCTCGTAGTGCGTTGATGGACAGTTGTTGGCATGATCATGACCATTGATGAATACACGAATATCCTGGCCCGTAGTGCATGGATAATTTGTGGTTGTGATACTAATGAATATCCTTGGCAGAAAAGCGGGGATGATGTGGATTATTTATTGTTGAGTCTCGGCGATAAAAGTGATGAAAACCTTTTAAATCATAAAAGATAGTAGATTTTATTCTCTACTGACTCTTTTAATGGATTCTTGTTCACCGCAGCGATTAAACTTGATGTTTGTTATATTTTATCAGTTTAACACTATTGAAGGCTAACGATAATTTTTTCTGCATTATCTTAGTCATAATATTTCTTACTTGGGCTAGTTGAGCTCACCCTTTTGTTTTCATTGTTCTCTTCAGGAAATGAGAACGTAGCAGGGACTAGTCGGGGAACGGAGTGACGGTCCAGTTAATAGCATTAGTAGTCCTCACTATTCTATGAGATAATGTGATAATAATTGTAATGAGGACTTATTCTGAGAGAGAATATTGTCTAAAAGACAATATTTGTATTAAAACTCACAGCTCTTGTTGTATATTTAAGTTTGTATTTGTATTCTAAACCATGTATTTGGCGACTTAGAATAGGTGATGTATACTTATTTGGGGGCGTCACAGTTGGTATCAGAGCTTAGGGATATGATCCCTGGATGAGATGTGAGACAAGAACTAGGAGGGGAGAGATGGGGAATTCCTTCGCTAGTATGACCTACCTAAGTTTATTTGGTATTTAATTGGTCGGTCAGAGTATAGGGATAATATGTGATATGTTAATTAACACTTATTTTGTGGCAGTATTTGAAAATGGCATCCGAGAATGTTGAGATTAGCAATGGAGCACAAGAGACCGTTGAGTCTCCACAGATCAATAATCAGGATAATGTGCATCAGGAAGGCGATAATCCTCATGCAAACAACAACACTGACCAAATGATGAACGATGGAATGTTCAGAGGCTTTAAGAAATTCATACAACATCAGGCAAGAGTGGCTCCTGTCCAAAATGCAGGTGGAAACACTGGCAACTCTCGAACGGTCACTGCTAAGCAGTTCAAGGAGCTGGGACCACCGGAGTTTTTTGGAGAGCCAAAACCACTTAAGGCAGAGATGTGGATAAAGCAGATCTGCAAGATATTTGATGTCTTGGGATGCTCCGAGGAGCAAAAGGTTACCTTTGCCACCTTCATGTTGCGAGCAGAGGCAGATTACTGGTGGGAATTTATAAAGCGTACTCAACCTTCCGCACTGAAGATGACTTGGGAGAAGTTCCAAGAATTGTTCAACGATAAGTACTTTCCAGAAAGTATTCGTCACATGAAAAAAGTAGAGTTCATCAAGCTGGAGCAAAACAACATGACCGTGTCGCAGTACAAAGCCAAGTTTGTCGAGTTATCCCGATTTGCGTCCCATTTGGTTGATAATGAGAAGAGAATGAGGCGAATGTTTCTAAGAGGTTTGAAACCCGAGATACGTCAATACATCATTTCTCATAAACTGTGTTTGTATTTAGATGTTGTTAATAGGGCTCAGTTATTGGAGCGCGATAATGAGTCAACCCAACCAAAAGAGAGAAGCTGATAAAATGATAATACCAGTGATAGCAGTCATCAAAGCGGTGACAATAAGCGTGGAAGGAATCAACATGCCAGAAATGGTAACCACTTCGGTGGGAATCATGGCCAAAACAATAAGAATGGACATTTCAAGAAGAGGAGATTCAACAATGATGGAAAGACGTCAGCATCAGCACCCGTCATTAAGGAAGGAGAACGACCACCTATCATATGCTTTAAATGTGGAGGGGAGGGACACATCAGTCCAAACTGCGCGATGCCATCCAAAGCATGTTACAATTTTGGAAGAGAAGGTCACCTAGCCTGATTTTATCGTGCACCAAAGTCAAGTCCAGCTGGGATGGAGGCACCAAAGGGTGTCCCAGATAAGACAAAACCGGTAGTTCAAGGGAGAGCGTTTGTCGTAACCTCCCAAAAAGCGAGGAATCCGAACGAGGTGATCACGAGTAAGCTAATCATAAACTCTAGCGAAGTTTATACTTTATTTGATACGGTTCTACCCATTCTTTTATTTCTCCTACTTGCGCTCAACGTTTAAATTTGACTCCGAAGAAATTAGACTTTGACTTATCTGTTGAAACTCAGTTGGGAGAAACCTTCATTACATCCACTGTTTATATGTCTTATTTGGTTCAAATCGGTACCCTCACATTACCTGTCGATCTTATTTCATTGAAAATACTTGCATTTGACATAATTCTAGGGTTTGATTGGTTAACTACTCATCATGCAAAAATTGATTATTTTCGTAAGGTTGTTAGCTTTCATATTCCTAACCAACCTATTATGCGAATTCAAGCAACCAACCCATTAAAATCAATCACTGTCATCTCAAGCTATAAAGCTATTCGTTTATTGAAAAACGGATGTCAAGCTTTCTTAGCTTATGTCACGGATCTAAACAAAAATACGTCAGTTTTGAATGATATTTCTATTGTAAATGAATTTCCTGAAGTATTCCCTGAAGAACTTCCTGGCCTACCCCGAGAGCATGAAATTGAATTTGGTATCGACCTTGAACCTGGTACAAAACCTATTTCCAAAGCCCCATATCGAATGGCTCCTATTGAACTTCAGGAGTTAAAGACCTAACTACAGGAATTGTTAGACATCGGTTTCATTCGTCCTAGTACTTCTCCTTGGGGTACTCATGTTGTATTCGTGAAGAAGAAAGATGGGAGTATGCGACTTTGTATTGATTATCGGAAGTAGAATCATGTCACCATCAAAAATAGGTACCCATTGCCACGTATTGATGACCTGTTTGACCAGTTGTAAGGCTTCAAATTCTTTTCAAAGATTGATCTTCGTTCCAGATATCACCAATTAAAGGTTAGAACCGATGACATTCCAAAGACGGCTTTCAGAACTCGGTACGGGCATTATGAATTCCTAGTCATGTCTTTTGGATTGACTAATGCTCCTGCTACTTTCATGGATATGATGAACCGAGTATTCAAGGAATATTTGGATCACTTTATGGCCGTCTTTATTGATGACATCCTCATATATTCCAAAAGCCGTGAAGATCATGAGCAACACTTGAGGCTGATACTCCAAAAGCTTCGTGAAAACAAGCTTTATGCCAAGTTGAAAAAAATGCGAGTTTTGGCTTGAAGAAGTAGCATTCCTTGGGCACGTGGTATCAAGTCATGGAATATCTGTTGACCCGACAAAGATTGAAGCTATTCAAAGCTGGGAATAACCTAAATCAGTGATCGAAGTTCGTAGCTTTCTCGGCTTAGCTGGTTATTATCGGAGATTCGTAGAAGGGTTTTCTCGAATTGCTATTCCATTAACTCAGCTGACTTGGAAAGATACAAAATTCGGTTTGAGTGAGGAATGCGAGAAGAGTTTTCAAGAACTCAAGAGAAGACTCATTTCAGCACCTGTTCTGACAATACCATCTAGCTCGGAGGGATTTGTCATCTACAGTGATGCTTCGGGAAAAGGGTTAGGATGTGTTCTCATGCAACATGAGAAAGTCATAGCCTATGCCTCTCGACAACTCAAAGAATATGAGAGGAATTATCCTACTCATGATCTAGAGTTGGCAGAAGTCATCTTTGCACTAAAGATTTGGAGGCATTACTTGTATGGGGAGAAAGTGGAGTTCTTTACGGATCATAAAAGCCTCAAATATTTCTTCACTCAAAAGGAACTCAACATGAGACAGTAACGTTGGCTTGAACTGTTGAAAGATTATGATCATACCATCCAATACCATCTTGGAAAAGCGAACGTGGTAGCTGACGCATTGAGTAGAAGATCATATGCGGGTACGAGTGCGATATTGTCAACGTAAAGGCCCATTTTGTATTACTTGCAAAGGATGGAGATAGAGATAAAGACTCCAAGGACCCACGTGATGAGGGCGAATATACGAGTAGAACCGACTTTAATTGATAAAGTTAAAGCACCTCAAGCTACAGACCTGGAGCTGATGCGTATGAGGAAGAAAGTACAAGAAGGTGCTATGCCGGAAGCAAGAATCGATGAAAAAGGAATACTTCGAGTCAACTCCAGACTTTGTGTTCCTAACGATCCTAAGTTAAAGTATAAAATCATGATGGAGGCGCACAACACACCGTTTCCAATCTATCCTAGGAGTACCAAAATGTATCATGATCTTCGACAAACATTTTGGTGGGGCAGTATGAAGAGAAAGATAGCGTTATTTATCTCAAGGTGTTTAACTTGTCAACGAGTCAAGGCGGAGCATTAAGTACCAAAAGTTCTATTGCATCCACTTAAAATTCCAGAATGGAAGTCAGAGTATATTACCATGAATTTCGTTACTGGTCTTCCCAAGGTTTCTCAAGGCATAGATGCAATTTGGGTCATTATTAATAAATTGACCAAGTCTGCTCATTTTTTACCTATACGAGAAACTTATACACTGAACGTCTTGCTCGTATGTACATAAACGAGGTTGTAAGATTGCATGGTATGCCAGTATCTATAGTTTCTGATCGAGACCCAAGATTCAAAGTTGGGACAAGTTCTTACCATTGGTGGAGTTTTCCTACAACAATAGTTATCAAACAAGTATTGACATGGCTCCATTCGAAGCGTTGTATGGAAGAAAGTGTCGTTCTCCAGTATGCTGGGATGAGGTGGGTGAAGCAACGTTGTTGGGACCAGAGTTAGTACATCTGACTATGAAAAAGATACAAACGATCCGACAACGTATAAAAACCTCACAAGATCGACAAAAGAGTTATGCTGATCTTCATAAAAAGGACGTGGAATTCGATATTGGAGATCATGTGTTGTCACGTGTTGCTCCATGGAAAGGAGTTACGAGATTTGGAAAGAGAGAAAAGCTCAATCCTAGATTCATTGGCCCATTTTTAATCCTCAATCGAGTAGGAACTATGGCGTATAGACTCGCTTTACCGCCAAGTATGTCTCGTGTTCATAACGTTTTTTATATATCCATGTTACGTAAATATGTGAAAGACCCGAACCACATTATTGAGTTAGAACCGGACGAAATAGCGGAAGATTTAACGTATGAAGAGGTTCCTGTTCAAATCTTGGATAAGTAGGAACATATTCTACGCTCCAAGGTTATACCTCAAGTCAAAGTTTTGTGGAGAAACCACGATGTTGAGGAAATGACCTGGGAGTTAGAATTTGAAATGAAATCAAGGTATCCTTACCTCTTCGACATACCAGGTATGTACCCTAATTTCGAGGGCGAAATTTCATAAGAAGGGGAGGTTGTAAGACCCCAACTTTTTTTTTTAATAAAGATGATTTTTCTATAAATATCATTTTTAAATATTATGGAATGAATTTGATATAATGTTATAGTTGTGGGTAATATTTATAAATTTTGCAAAAGTACATAAGTTGTTATATATAATATTCGATTGGTGGGGAATATTTGTTTTAACAGGAATATTAAACGATGACACAATCATTGGTCGAATTATTAATGGAATTATTGTCGGATTAAGAAAAGCGACAAAAATATTTTATGAAAATAACGGCGGAAATTTTACCGTTAATCGTTGAAACACCGATGTTAAAGAAAAGCGATGTCTGGCGTGGTTGCATAGTAGCTACGGTATTGATTATTGATGCTTACGTGAAAAATCACTCAGTTTTGTTTAATTATTGCTTCAGTAATTGTTGCATAGTATCTCACGTTATTTGATTCAATTATTGTCGATATTTTATATACTATTAAATCAATAATTGAGATGATAGTGTTATTAATATTATTATTTGCAATATTAACGATGTCTAGAAGTTCTGTCAAGGAGAGGTTTGGTCACCTAATTGCGCGCCAATAGGGAGAAATCCTTATTAGAAAGCCCCCACTTTCCTGTGAACGACCTGGTCGATTAATATTATGAATTATAATAATGATGACAAAAGTTGTTAAGAATATTGAGGTGATTTTTATGAAGTATTTGTTGTATTTTTGAACCCCATTTATCCATTTTTAAATTTATCGGTGAAAAGTTATCTCAGTTTTTATTTTATATATATATATATATATATATAAGTATTATATATATATATATATGTGTGTGTGTCTTAGTCAAAATGGGTGGGGAGGGGATTTTGGTTATCATGTATAGGGAGCACTATCTTATTATTTATAGTATATCATTTGTCAAGTAGGAAAGCATGGATTCACAGGGGTGTATCCCGTGAACTAACATATGTTATGTATATATATATATATATATATATATTTTATTTAAAGTTTCGTTTTATTAGAATATTTTATTGCATAGTATCCTTTCCATTCTCCTATAAATAGGATGCTTAGTTAGAATTGAAATCACACCAGAAATTCAGAGAATTCTCTTCTATAATCTTGAGCATATTTCTTTAGAGTTTTAAGAAGCTTTGAGCATAGTGCAAGTTTTATTAAAGAATATCCTCGCCCTACCACTCGGAATACTCTTCTTTTACGGTAAGGGGTATTATTTCTTTCGTATTCATGAAGAGAACTTCTGTTATTCCATTCTTTATTATTCTGTTGGAATAACTTGTATACGCGGGCTACCCTATACTTGGTGAAATTCTTCTGTTATTCCATTCTTTATTATTATGTTGGAATAACCTGTCTATGCGAAGTACCACATACATGGTGAAATTCTTCTGTTATTCCATTCTTTATTATTCTGTTGGAACATCTTGTTTGTGCGTTTACGCATGACCTGGTTTCGTTATTTATTATTACATTGGAACATCCCGCTTGCGTAATTTACTTTGACACTCGGGTTCCGTTATTTATTATTCTGTTGGAATATCATGTCTGTTCGTTCTATCGCATGCCTGGTTAAAGTTTTGGCTTTTATACTCCATGAAATTAGTAAAAATATCCTTGATATTTACGCTTCATCCAGTATCTTTTCATGAAAATATTCTTCTGAGCATTCTTAAGTTTTACCCCATAAAGCAATATCATGTTGACAATTTGGACGTTATTGGTTCCTGGATAAATTAATTCTTGAACTTGTTTTATTGAATTCTTATATTATTGTCATCATCCTCATGTTTATATTATGTTAAAAGTCTTATGTATTCTGTAGTGCATAGATGGACTTGGTATAATTATGACGAGGATTATTCTTGTATAATCGACCGTAATGTTACAAATAATGTGGGTAAAGTCCTCATTGGCCCGTAGTGCATTGATGGAAAGTTGTTGGCATGATCATGACCATTGATGAATACACGAATATCCTTGGCCCGTAGTGCATGGATAATTTATGGTCGTGATTCTAATGAATATCATTGGCCGTAATGCAGGGATGATGTGGATTATTTATTAAGCTGAGTCTCAGAGTGACGAAAAACCTTTTTAAATCATAAAAGATAGTAGATTTTATTCTCTACTTGACTCTTTTAATGGATTGCTTGTTCCGCTGCAGTTAAACTTGATGTTTGTTATATTTTATCAGTTTAACACTATTGAAGGCTAACGATAATTTTTTTCGCATTATCTTAGTCATAATATTTCTTACTAGGCTAGTTGAGCTCACCCTTTTGCTTTCATTGTTCTCTTCAGGAAATGAGAACGTAGCAGGGACTAGTCGGGGAACGGAGTGACGGTTCAGAAGATAGCATTAGTAGTCCTCACTATTCTATGAGATAGTGTGATAATAATTGTAATGAGGACTTATTCTGAGAGTGAATATTGTCTAGAAGACAATATTTGTATTACAACTCACAGCTCTTGTTATATATTTAAGATTGTATTTGTACTTTGTACCATGTATTTGGCGACTCAGAATAGGTGATATATACCTATTTTGGGGGAGTCACATAGTATCTCACGTTATTTGATTCAATTATTGTCAATATTTTATATATTATTAAATCAATAATTGAGATAACAAAGTTGTTAATATTATTATTTGCAATATTAACGAGGTCTAGAAGTTCTGTCAAGGAGATGTTTGGTCACCTAATTGTGCGCCAATAGGGAGAAATTCTTATTGGAAAGCCCCCTCTTTCTTGGGAACGACCTGGTCGATTAATAGTGTGAATTATAATAATGATGATGAATTTGGTTTTATTATTATTATAAATGTAATAAAACATAAAAAATTTTATATAAAACAGAATACTTTTTATAAAGTTTTGTTTTATTTGATTATAAATAGAATATAATATATTTTATTATGCATAATGTTTGCATAGTAAAATCTTTTTATATAAAACATAATACTTTTATAAAGTTATTTGTTTTATTAGATTTTAAATAATATATATATATATATATATATATATTATAAATAGAATATATTATATTTTATTGCATAGTATCCTTTTCATTCTCCTATAAATAGGATGCTTAGTTAGAATTGAAAACACACCAGAAGTTCAGAGAATTCTTCTTTTATAATCTTGAGCGTATTTCTTTAGAGTTTAAGAAAGCTTTAAGCGTAGAAAATAATATAAGTTTTCTTCAAGAATATCCTCGCCCTACCAGTCGGAATACTCTTCTTTCTAAGGTATAAGGGGTATTATTCTTTCGTATTCATGAAGAGAGTTATTTTCTTTCAATACTCGTAAGGGGTATTATTCTTTCGTATTCATGAAGAGAGTTATTTTTTTTCAATACTCATGAGGGTTGTTATTCCATTCTTTATTATTATGTTGGAATAACCTGTTTATGCGAAGTACCGCATATATGGTGAAATTCTTCTGTTATTCCATTCTTTATTATTCTGTTGGAATAACCTGTCTGTACAGTCTATCGCATGCCTAGTGAATTCTGTTGTTATTCCATTCTTTATTATTCTATTGGAATATCTTGTCTGTGCGAATTATGCATGACCTGGTTCCATTCTTTATTATTATGTTGGAATATCCTATCTGTGCGGATTACGCATGACCTGGTTCCATTCTTTATTATTCTGTTGGAACATCATGTCTGTGCGGTTTACGCATGACCTGGTTCCATTCTTTATTATTCTGTTGGAATAACCTGTGTGTGCGGATTACGCACACCTGGTGAATTCTTCTGTTATTCCATTCTTTATTATTCTGTTGGAATAACCTATCTATGTGGATTACCGCATGCATGGTGAATGATCCTTTGTATTCATTCCTTATTAAATTGTGGATATGATCTGTCTACGTGGATTACCGCATGGCGGACGAAAATCCATTTGCAGTTTCATATATTCTATTATACTCAGTTGGTTAAAGTTTTGGCTTCTATACTCCATAAAATTAGTAGAATATCCTGGATATTTGCGCTTCATCCATTATCTTTTCATGAAAATCTTCTTCTGAACATTCTTAAATTTTACTCCACAAAGAAGTATCATGTTGACAATTTGGACATTTTTGATTTCTGGATAAACTAAAATTTTAAATCTTTAAAATTTATCCTTGAACTTGTTTTATTGAATTATTATGTCATTGTCATCATCCTCATGCTTATATTGTGATAAAAGTCATCTTTGACTTACGTGCATAGATGGACTGTTGATTGGTATGATTATGACCAGGGATCATTCGATATAATCATGACCCGTAATGTTACAGATGATGTGGTAAAATTCCTCAGTGGCCTGTAGTGCATTGATGGATAGTTTTTGGTATGATTATGACTGGGGATTATTCGGTATAGTCATGACCATTGATGATTTAATGAATATCATTAGCCTGTAGTGCAGGGATGACTCGATGATGTGGTTTATTTATTAAGCTGAGTCTCAGCGATAAAAATTGATGAAAACATTTTAAATCATAGAAGATAGTAGATATCATGCACTACTTGACTCTTCTAATGGATTGTTTATTCCGCTGCAGTTAAACTTGATGTCTATTGTATTTTATTAGTTTAGCATTGTTAAAGACTAATGATAATTTATTCTGCATTATCTTAGATATAATATTTATTATTGGGCTAGTTGAGCTCACCCTTTTACTTTCATTGTTCTCTTCAGGAAATGAGAACATAGCTGGGACTAGTCGGGGAACGGAGTGATGGTCCGAGATGGTGTATTAGTAGTCCTCACCATTCTATAAAATAGTGTGACAATAAATGTAATGAGGACTCTATCTGAGAGTGGATATTGTCTAGAAGGCAACATTCCTGTTTAAACTCTCAGCTATGTTTTGTCGTATATTACACGACGGTTGTATAATTAAGTTTGTATTTGTATTCTGTACCATGTATTTGGCGACTCAAGATGGGTGATGTATACCTATTGTGGGGGCGTCACAGTTGGTATCAAAGCTTAGGGATATGATCTCTGGCTGAGATTTGAGACAAGAACTAGGAGGGGAGAGACGGGGAATTCCTTCGCTAGTATGACCTACCTAAGTTTATTTGGTATTTAAATGGTCGGTCAAAGTATAGGGATAATATGTGGTATGTCAATTAACCATTGTTTTGTGATAGTGTTCAAAAATGGCATCTGAAAATATTGAGATCAGCAATGAAGCACACGAGACCGTTGAGTCACCAACAATCAATACCCAAGATAATGTGCAATAGGAAGACAATAATCCTCAGGTAAATAACAACACCGATCAGATGATGAACGATGGGATGTTCAAAGGCTTTATGCAATTCATGCAACATCAGGAGAAGGCGGCTCCTGTCCAAAATGCAGGTGGAAATACTGACAACTCTCGGACAGTCTCCGCTAAGCAGTTCAAGGAGCTGAGACCACCTGAGTTTTTTGAAGAGCCAAAACCACTTAAGGCGGAGACATGGATAAAGCAGATCTGCAAGATATTTGATGTTTTGGGATGCTCCGAGGAGTAAAAGGTTCCCTTTGCCACCTTCATGTTGTGAACAGAGGTGATTCATTGGTGGGGGAATCAGAAGCGTCTTGAACTCGCCCAGATCGAAGATGACTTAGGAGAAGTTCCAAGAATTATTCAACGACAAGTACTTTCCCGAAAGTATTCATCACATGAAAAAAGTAAAGTTCATCAAGCTGGAGCAAAACAACATGAATGTGTCTCAGTACGAAGCCAAGTTTTCTAATTTGTCCCGGTTTGCGTCCCATTTGGTTGATAATGAGGAGAGAATGACGTGAATGTTTCTAAGAGGTTTGAAACCCGAGATACGTCAATACCTCATTTCTCATAAACTATGTTTGTATTCAGATGTTGTTAATAGGGCTCAGTTATTGGAGCACGATAATGAGTCAACCCAGCCAAAAGAGAGCAGCTGACAAAATGATAATACCAGTGATAGCAGTCATCAAAGCGGTGACAATAAGCGTGGAGGGAATCAACATGCCAGAAATGGTAACCACTTCGGTGGGAATCATGGCCAAAACAATAAGAATGGACATTTCAAGAAGAGGAGATTCAACAATGATGGAAAGACGCCAAAGATCAAGACCCGTCGTTAAGGAAGGAGAACGACCACCTATCATATGCTTTAAATGTGGAGGGGAGGGACACATCAGTCCAAACTGCGCGATGCCATCCAAAGCATGTTACAATTGTGGAAGAGAAGGTCACCTAGCCCAATTTTGTCGTGCACCAAAGTCAAGTCTAGTTGGGGCGGTGCCACCAAAGGCGGATACGGACAAAACAAAGTCGGTGGTTTCAAGAAGAGCGTTTTTCATGACTTCTCAAAAAGTGAGTAACCCAAACGAAGTTAGCACGGGTTAGTTAATTATAAATTTTTGCGAAGTGTATACCTTATTAGATACCGGTTTTACCCATTCTTTTATCTCTCTTTCTTGCGCTCAACGTTTAAATTTAGCTACGGAGAGATTAGACTTTGACTTATCGATTGAAACTTCGTTAGTAGAAACCTTCGTTACCTCCACTGTTTATAAATCTTGTTTGATTCAAATCTACACTTTCACGTTACCTGTCGATCTTATCTCTTTGAAAATACTTGCCTTTGATGCGATTTTGGGAATCGATTGGTTAAATACACATCATGCTTTTTGTAAGGTTATTAGCTTTCATATTTATAACCAACCTATTATGTGAATTCAAGCAACCAAACCACTAAATTTAATCACTATTATATCAAGCCATAAGTAAAGAACCCCGATCCTTTCGTTGTTAACTTCCTTGTGTGGAATGCACCGAAGCCAGACTTTCTGTAGGCGACGTCGTGAATAACGGTGGCAAGTTGATAGGTATCAATGTGACGTGCTATCCAAGTATTGGATGAGGGTCACAGTTTTAAATGATATTTCTATCGTTAATAAATTTCTTAATGTATTTCTGAAGACTTATTGGGCTACCCTAGAGCGTGAAATCAAATTTTGTATTGACCCCAGTACAAAACCCATTTCTAAAACCCTTAAATATTTCTTCAACATATAATGCGCCAAAGAAGTTGGCTCAAGCTGTTGAAGATTACGATTATACCATTCAATATCATCACGGAAGAGCGAACGTGGTAGCTGACGCGTTGAGTAGAAGATCGTATGCGTTTACGAGTGCGATGTTGTTAACAACAAAAACCCATTTCGTATAACTTACAAATGATGAAGATAGAGTTAAAGACTCTAGAGACCCATGTGAAGATAGCGAATATACGAGTAGAATCGACTTTAATCGATAAAGTTAAATCCGTTCAAGCTATACACTCAGAGCTGATGAATGTGAAGAAGAAGGTACAAGAAGGCGTTATTCTAGAAGCAAGAATCGATGAAAAGAGGAAATCCCAACCCTCAATTTAATTGGCCCATTTAAAATCCTCGATTGAGTAGGAATTGTGGCCTATAGACTCGTTTTACCGCCAAGTATGTCGCGTGTTCATAACATTTTTTTTATGTATCAATGTTACGTAAATATGTGGATGACCAGAACCACATTATTAAATTAGAACTAGACGATATAGCAGAAGATTTAACGTATTAAGAGATACGTGTTAAAATCTTGGATAAGAAGGATCGTATTCAACACTCAAAGGTTATACCTCAAGAGTTAAAATCTGACGAAGTGTCCTCATTTGTTCGGCATACCAAGTACGTACGTAAATTTCGAGGGCGAAATTTCATAAGGAGGGGAGATTGTAAAATCCTAAATTTTATGAATAAAGATTTAAATTTCTCGAAATATTTTTTAGAATATTATGGTGTGGATTTGATATAATGTTATAGTTGTGGGTAATATTTATAAATTTTGCAAAGTACGCAAGTTGTTATATAATATTCGATTGGTCGGGGAATATTCGTTTTAGCAGGGAATATTTGTACAAAGGCATAATCATTGGTGGACCCCACAACGGAATTATTGTCGGATTGAAAAAATGACAAAAATATTTTTATGAAAATAATGACGGAAGTTTTACCGTTAACTGTTGAAACACCGGTTGTTAAAAATACGATGTCTGGCGTGGTTGCATAGTAGCACACGGTATTGATTATTGATGCTTACGTGAGAAGTCACTCAGTTTTGTTCAATTATTGTTACAGTAATTGTTGCATAGTATCTCACGTTATTTGATTCAATTATTGTCAATATTTTATATATTATTAAATCAATAACTGAGATAACAAAGTTGTTAATATTATTATTTGCAATATTAACGATGTCTAGAAGTTCTGTCAAGGAGAGGTTTGGTCATCTAATTGCGCGCCAATAAGAGGGAGAAATTCTTATTGGAAAGCCCCATCTTTCCTAGGAACGACCTGTTCGATTAATAGTGTGAATTATATTAATGATAATGAATTCGGTTTTATTGTTATTATAAATGTAATAAACAAAATTTTTTTATATAAAACAGAATACTTTGTATAAACTTTTGTTTTATTTGATTATAAATAGAATATAATATATTTTATTATGCATAGTATTTGCATATTATTCTGCATAGTGTTAGATAGTAAAATTTTTTTATATAAAACAAAATACTTTTATAAAGTTATTTGTTTTATTAGATTATAAATAGAATATATTATATTTTATTATGCATAGTGTTTGCATAAGTACTGCATAGTATTTGCATAGTAAAATCTTTTTTATATAAAACAAAATACTTTTATAAAGTTATTTATTTTATTAAATTTTAAATAAAATATATAAATATATATATATATATATATTATATAAGCAGAATATATTATATTTTATTGCATAGTATCCTTTCCATTCTCCTATAAATATGATGCTTAGTTAGAATTGAAAACACACCAGAAGTTCAAAGAATTCTTCTTCTATAATCTTGAGCGTATTTCTTTAGAGTTTAAGAAAGCTTTGAGCGTAGAAAACAGTATAAGTTTTCTTCAAGAATATCCTCGCCCTACCAGTCGGAATACTCTTCTTTCTAAGGTATAAGGGGTATTATTCTTTCGTATTCATGAAGAGAGTTATTTTCTTTCAATACTCGTAAGGGTATTATTCTTTCGTATGAAGAGAGTTATTTTCTTTCAATACTCGTGAGGGTTGTTATTCTATTCTTTATTATTATGTTGGAATAACCTGTTTATGCGAAGTACCGCATACATGGTGAAATTCTTCTGTTATTCCATTCTTTATTATTCTGCTGGAATAACCTGTCTGTGCGGTCTATCGCATGCCTGGTGAATTCTGTTGTTATTCCATTCTTTATTATTCTGTTGGAATATCCTGTCTGTGCGGATTATGCATGACCTGGTTCCATTCATTATTATTATGTTGGAATATCCTGTCTATGCGGATTACGCATGACGTGGTTCCATTCTTTATTATTCTGTTGGAACATCCTGTCTGTACGGTTTACGCATGACCTGGTTCCATTCTTTATTATTCTATTGGAATAACCTATTTGTGCGGATTACGCACGCCTGGTGAATTCTTCTGTTATTCCATTCTTTATTATTCTGTTGGAATAACCTATCTATGTAGATTACCGCATGCATGGTGAATGATCCTTTGTATTTATTCCATAAAATTAGTAGAATATCCTGGATATTTGTGCTTCATCCAGTATCTTTTCATGAAAATATTCTTCTGAGCATTCTTGAATTTTACTCCACAAAGAAGTATCATGTTGACAATTTGGACATTTTTGATTTCTGGATAAACTAAAATTTTAAATCTTTAAAATTTATCCTTGAACTCGTTTTATTGAATTATTATGTCATTTTCATCATCCTCATGCTTATATTGTGATAAAAGTCATCTTTGGCTTACGTGCATAGATGGACTGTTGATTGGTATGATTATGACCAGGGATCATTCGGTATAATCATGACCCGTAATGTTACAGATGATGTGGTAAAAGTCCTCAGTGGCTTGTAGTGCATTGATGGATAGTTTTTGGTATGATTATGACCAAGGATTATTCGGTATAGTCATGACCATTGATGATTTAATGAATATCCTTGGCCTGTAGTGCAGGGATGACTCGATGATGTGGTTTATTTATTAAGCTGAGTCTCAGCGATAAAAATTGATGAAAACATTTTAAATCATAGAAGATAGTAGATATCATGCTCTACTTGAATCTTCTAATGGAATGCTTATTCCACTGCAGTTAAACTTGATGTCTATTGTATTTTATCAGTTTAGCATTGTTGAAGACTAATGATAATTTATTTTGCATTATCTTAGTCATAATATTTCTTACTGGGCTAGTTGAGCTCACCCTTTTACTTTCATTGTTCTCTTCAGGAAATGAGAACGTAGCTGGGACTAGTCGGGGAACGGAGTGATGGTCCGAGATGGTGTATTAGTAGTCCTCACTATTCTATAAAATAGTGTGACAATAAATGTACTGAGGACTCTATTTGAGAGTTGATATTGTCTTGAAGGCAACATTCCTGTTTAAACTCTAAACTATGTTTTGTATTATATTTTACTGCGGTTGTATAATTAAGTTTATATTTGTATTCTGTACCATGTATTTGGCGACTCAAGATGGGTGATGTATACCTATTTTGGGGGCGTCAGATGTTATATCTTTGACAATTTGGGAAGAAGGTTATAGCTTGGGTAAAAGGTTTTGTTAGCTATATCAATACGGAATTTTGATTGAATTGAATAACTTTTGATTTGACAAATATAATATACAAATCAGAGAAGTTTCTCTATGTTTTTCCAGTAAACTTTTTATTCCTTCACCTATGAATTTATTTATTACCTGGCCCGCAGGATAATCGTTATCCTACCCCGACATCAATTGGTATCAAAGCACAACATCTTTCTGGGAATAGACTTCATCAGTTTCAATGGCTGGTGGTCGGTCGTAGAGGGCAGATTCTGGCTGAGGAAGTCCCGCACCGTGATCGTAACATTCAGGACGTGATGATTGAGGATTTACAAAGACAAGTTATAGAGCTAACCCAGCACCTAGTAGCGCAAAATCTGGGTCGTCGTGGACAAGTTCTAGAGGAGAAAGTCCCGCATCTTGAACACGTTGAAGAATCTTATGATTCTAAATCGAGTTTGGATAATCTTTACCGCCATATGAGACAGCTATGAGAACGGCGTGACCACGAGGACCATCATAGTAATTTGGGTTTTAGAATGGTGCTATCGAAATTTTTTGGTACACTACAAGTAGAAGAATTCATTGACTGGCTAAACGAAGTAGAGCGCATCTTCGAGTATAAGGAGGTATCAGATGGCGCTTAGGTGAAATTGGTTGCAATCAAACTGAAGGGCCGAGCATTTCCTTGGTGGGAATAGATGAGGCGTTCAAGGGAGAGACAAGGACAGGCCAAAATCACCAAGTGGGAGAAAATGAAGAAAAAAATGCAGAGTCATTTTCTTCCTTTTGGATACACGTAGTCCCTGTTTAAGAGATTGCATCTGCTAAGACAAGGAACTAGGTCCGTAGATGATTATAGTGAAGAGTTTTATCAGTTGATAGCGCGGAATGATCTATCGGAAATAGAGGAACAAATGGTAGCAAGGTATTTTGGAGGACAAAGACAATAGTTACCAGATGCGCTCAGTCTCCATTCGATATGAACGGTGTCTAAAGCTTACCAACGGGCTAGAGAAGTGAAACAATAAAACAGAAAGTCAATGCCGAGAAGTAATATTCCACCCAACAGGTCGATACAGCCTCATTAACTTCATCTTATACTCCAAAAACCACAAGGTAATTTAAATCCAAATATTAAATGCTTCAAATGTGGGGAACCAGGTCATCGGACGACGGAGTGGCGAAAGCCTGCTAGTCAAAAGGGAAGGAATTTTTTAATGGAGGAAGATGTGCTAGTTTATACAGAAGAGTTTAATGAATCAGTATATGATGAGTATGAAGATGATGGAGATGCACTTTATGGTGATGGGAATGAAACTTTTGTTATTCGTACGATCCTATTAACCACCAAGGATACATCCGAAGATGACTGGCTGAGAACCAACATATTCCACACGACTTGCATGGTAACCGATAAAGTCTGCAAGATGATTATTGATATTGGAAGCTGTGAGAATGTGGTGTCGAAAGAAGTTGTTCGAAAGTTATATTTGAAAAAGGATCGGCATCTAAAACACTATAAGCTGTCATGGTTGAATAAAGGCAGTGAAGTAACCGTTGATAGAAAATCTTTAGTATCATTTGTTAGGTTTGTAATATTCAAGAACGCAATCAAATTGCAAAAATAAAGCGGAAGCGAGATAAATCAGAGTTTAAAAAATTTTACAAACCATATACCCGGATCACCCTTTATGCACAATTATTAATTAAACGTAAAGATAAAGAATAAAATCATACCCTTGAAGATCGAGCTTCCGAAGTACAAGTTTACCTCCAAATCCTTTCGCGTTCAACTTGAATCCACAGGGGTTTTGTTCCTTCCTTTGATCGGCGTTAGCCACCCATATGTTTGGCCTCAGAGGTGATCCACCAAGGAATAATAATGATTTAAGAAGAAGAAGGATATTGGCTCAACCCTAGTTTTCTATCTCTATATAGAAAGGCGTACTCTCCAACAAATTGGAATTATTAAATACATCAACGATATCCGATATAAGACTACTCTTATAAAGATATCGGGTAACCTTATTTAATAAAATAAAGTATTATTTAATTAAACTCTTTTAATTAAATGGGCTCCCTAATCTTATTAGGGATAATTAATTAAACTCCTTTAACTAATTTTCCTCCTAATCCTATTAGGAATAAATGAGAGTACTTATATTAAATTAATTCCTAAACTCTTTTAGAAATTAAAATAATAATAATTGTAATAATATTAATAAGACTCCTCTTATTAATTTATATTTAATATTTCTAAAATATTAAATAATAAATATTAAGTTATTTAATTTATTCTATCACCATAGATTAAATTAAATATACTTAATATATTATTACGATTATGCCATTAACTTCTTAAATAATTATTCTTCCTTTTATGGTGTGACCCTTTAGGTTCTCCATATTAAATGAGTTGTGAATAAATCAATTAGAACAATTCTAATCTTATTTAAATAAATAAATTAAACAATTAATTTATTTAAATAAATAATATTTATTCTACAATAGGGATAAGCCTCCCTAGCGATCAGCGACTTTCCGGATAATAAAGATTTCAACATTAATCATTAAAGAACCTTTGAGTAAATAGTTACCGCACAATTCAATCCTTCCACCATACAATGTCCCAATTAAATATAAGACATGGAATTATGTCAAGTCTTATTTTATTTAATTATATGTATTTCGACTCTTAAATGCACAACTCAAATAATGCAAATTAGAAACTCCTTTCTAATTTCATTCGCCGCCAAGGACTCTTTGGGTTGTCATTTATCGAATCACATAGGACATTTCTCTTCTTTTATTAGAAGTGGTAGATTCTTTATTGATCATACATTATCTCCATGTACAACTTATTATACCCAAGCAAACCCTTTGATATACCCTAAGGGTCTTAAGGAATAAGTCAAAGTATAACTCATCATACACAAGATACTATGATGATCTCAAGTCCAAGGATCACTTGTCTTTACTATCACTACTGAATTCCTATTGACAGCAAGTAAAACTCCATTAGGTATTCCTTAGCGAGCCAACGCTCAATTGAACTTATTCTCTAATAAGCACCTACATACTTGCTTTAGTGTCTCCACATAAATGATCATGAGATCAATCATCCTCATCCAATGAGCGAAAACAACGTATGTACCAATCTATCCGGATTCACTAATCCCCAATTTAGTAATCCGATGATTGGGAACTATTTTAGTTTTAAGCTTTCTAAGAATTTAGATCTCATTAGAATGATCATCATCATTATTCTAAAAGCATTGCTTAAAACTATGGGTTTATCACATATTATAAAACAAAGATCATGTAGATAATTAAAAGCCTTTAATAAATTAATACTTTTATTGATAAATGAATAAGATTGTTACAAAGTATATGCTTTATCATCAAACATGATTGGCTTGTGTGCATACTACTTTCAATCTCCCACTTGCACTAAAGCCAATCGTCATGGTATCTCATACTCTTCTTTTCTAAGTGACGATTATCCTGCTGTTGGATAAGCTTTAGTTAATGGATATGTAATGTTGTTCTTGAGAGTCCACCATCTCTATAGTGATTTCCCATCTTTCAATGATTCTTATAATCAAATGAAAGTGCCACAACACATGTTTAGATCCAAGATGAGACTTAGGAACTATTCCTAGTTTCGTAATGAACTTTAATCCAAACAATCAACTTGCGACTTCATTTATAGCTATTTACTTTTATCTTTATCACTAAATCAAGAACTCTTTCTTGTTTGGAACCTTTCCAATTCAACGTACCCTTTATTCAAGATAACGCTTTACCTTAAAGTGGATTTTTTTACGTCATCTTGGTGCGTCGAAAAACTTGAGTCTGTTAAGCCCTCTAGTTTTAATTTAGACCCACCATGAATATGATCACATCCTTAGTGTCGGTTAAGCACTTTAAGATGTTTTTCACCGTCGATGATGATCTTCTCCGAATATGGTGATCAACATCGGTCTCGTACATTTCATTGCATACATGATTGTCACTCATGCGACCTCTCTTTTCGAGAGTCTGTGGGGACTATTAAAGAGATACACTCCATAGCTCATCGACATGAGACATCTCTTGAGTTTGCCATGCTAAACGACTTTAGCATCAAATGAATATACGTTCCTTGGGTTAAGTCGAGCATCCTCTTAAATCTATCTATATAGATTTATATCCCCAATTAAGATACTCTTCCAAATCATTCATGGAGGAATGTTTGACAACTTTATCTTTCTTGATTGTAGCATTGGTATGTAATTCCTCATCCGTAGTATATCAACATATAATACTAGAAATTTCACGACGCTCCCACTGACCCTTTTGTACACACTAGAAGTCTTACCTCATCGAATGTAACTATGGATCATCATCTTCTATGATGTGTACCTCATCATCATCATCCATGATAAATCCATACCTCCTAGGTATCTTTGGTACTATTCCAGATTTATGATTCGGTTGTGGTACAATAGGTCTATCTACAGGTTCCTCTTATTTAACTTATAGTGTTTTGTGGTTCTTGAACTCTTCAAGATCAATTATCCTCCCACTAGCCCCTTTTAATGATAAACACCTTTATCTTAGAAGGCAACGTGTTTCGTAACAAACACCTTTTGCTAAGTAGGATTATAGAACATATACCCTAAACTTACTTTAGGATGTCCCACAAATCAGACTTGTCAAATCTTGTCCCAAGCTTATCCTTTGAAACCTTTTCACATAAGTTGGACAAACCCTTATCTTAACATACTTAAGATTAGGAATCCTCCCCATCCATAACTTTTATGGAGTCTTGGGTAGGATTTTGAGGTTACCTTTTTCGTGAGATATGCGACCATTTCTAGGACATGACCCAGAAGGATAATTGTAATGTCGGTAAAATCATTATGGACCGCAACATGTCCAACAAGGTATAATTTTTCATTCAGATACATCAATCAATTATGCGTGATCGGGATGTGTCCATTATGAGAAAACCATTTGAGATGATCCGAGAAACTTATTGCACAAGTATTTATTCCTTGATCTAAACAAAGAATCTTAATACATTGCCAATTTGTTTCACTTCGAATTCTTTGAACCTTTCAAATAATTCACACTCATATTTTAGCAAATACACACATTCAACTCTTTGAATGATCATCTCCTTTTCTTATACTAATTTGTTCAATATGTAAAATTATTTTCATGTAAGTCAAGTATACAAAATTTATTAAGTAATATTACGATTCTATACAAAACATTATTATTATAAATAGAACAACAATTGTTCTTAATTATAATACCAAAGATTTCATTGTCCAACAATAAAATGGAAATAATATTTTTAACAAGAAGCTGGAATACAATAACAACTTATCGACTTAATAGATTTGCTCGTAGGCATTGCTAAACTATAAGTTTCTATGGCTAATATGGCAACCTTTGCTACATTTCCGCATATAGGATTACTTATATTTGTTTAGCTTTCTAATTTCGCTTGGTCCTTCATAAATCTATATTTATGATAACCAAAGTCGGTATCCAATACCCAAGTAGAACCTTGACTTAAAGAAAATTTATTTTAAATCATGAACAAATTTGTATTTTTGTAATCGAAACTTCACTAAGCTTCTTTGGTAAGCCTCTCGCAAGATGCTTCTTGCAGTTTCTTTCCAATGGTCGGGCTTATTGTAGTGGAAGCAAACTCCTTTCTTTATCCGTATCGCTTTTGTTCTTATTATCCTTTGTTTTTGCCTTTCTATATACCTTCTTTGAATCGTTCTTCTTTTCGGAAAATACTTTGGCCCCTACCAAGAAGACTTGGTCTTTCTTGGTTGGAAAGTGACTCTCAACATTTTCAATATGTTAAGCAAATCAATGAGGGCGATATCTAGCTTGTTTATATGAAAAATTCACAACAATTGTGAAAGGAGTCCCGGAGTGAGTGTAAGATCAAATCTTCGCTCAACTCTCCATCCATGACAAAACTCGTTGTCCTAATTAATCAATCAAATTGATAATGTTAAGGACTTTTATCATCTTGTGTAGTGTCATCTGTCATTCTAGATCGGAAGAGCTCCTTAGATATCTCGATATCTATCTCGTCTCTACTTTCCTCACCATCAACTACTTGATGTGCGGGAAATATAGAGAGCATCCATAGTTTCATCTTGTGTTCAAGCTCGTTACTCATGGATGCGAGCATGATGCATTGAGCTAATCAGTGTGCATCATCATCTTGCCACTTTCTAAAAGTAGCAATCTCTTCCTCGAGGCATTATGCTCAGTAACCATTGCGAGGATAGGCGTATAAGGACATAAAATAGCTTTTCACCTATGAGAACTATTCTCAAATTACTTAACCAATCCGTTTAATTGATTACGGTTAATTTAGCATCTAATATGCTTCGCAGATGATAGTAATTTTAGACATTGTAAAATTTCGTAAATGAATTTGTAATTAACAACATTTAACATACATTCTTTTATTAATTACCAAAATAAATTAGGTCTTGTTTTAAATTGGTATCTCCCACTATTTTCTTCAAACTATATTACCCTCACTTATATAGTTAAACAAAATCTAATTAAAGATTTGTTAGTGAGAATAAGGATCCCATTTCAAATGTATATAGCCTTGTGGTGAACAACAAACTATATATAAATAAATAGGTAGACAACTTTTTCAATTCAATTACAAAGAACTATGCAACTCCTTTTCTTTAGCCTCTTAGATTATTTTGATCAAGTGGTGGCACATCCGAATCAAAATTATCCAAGTTAAGTCCGACCTAGCACTCCATATATTCAAAAAAGAAAAATATCATCCTTGTGGTGACACAACAAAACAATATTGTTCAATTTTCTTTATAAGCATCAAATGTGATAAATTAACATCTTAAATACTTAATACTTGCCTTGTGGTGACACAACAAACTCATATTAAATATTTAATACTCTATTAATTTTATCATGCTAGAAGGCGACGTTCGATATTCCAAATATCTTTGAACGCTTGGGACTTAATATAAAAAAAATTGAGGGGTTTGTTATTAATTTGTCTCATCTTTTGTTAAGCAAGCATGCATTATATATATATATATATAAAATACGCGTCATATTAATGAACATGCGAATCATGTTTGCATAATATATAATATATATAGTATAAGCATGCACATATAGAATACTATATTCTACCTGGATTGATTATGAACTTTTATTCTAGTTTGGTTCACTAGAGCCACCAAGTGAACCAAATGGTCAAATCTAGGGTGCAAGAAATAATATTTAAATATAACTATTACATTTAAACTGGGGCTCCATTACAAACTGTCTTCAAGCGCTCCTTGCTCCTTGATCTCCAATTTTTTAAAATTAATTCTAACTATTCCTATTACAAAACTATTTAAAATAAATAAAAACCTTGATCAAGATCGAGGGAAGTACATAGGAGGAGTTAGAATTTACATTAAGAAAAATTAGAGAAGACGAGGTCTGTGCAGACCCCATTTAATAAAACCCATACATTCATGCATCCGACTAAAATAAAATCCAATCGCATTGGTGATAGTCATAATCAATCCCATTTATTATCATACACATCACCATATGCATCAATAAATAACATTCATCTTATGAATAATAAACATTTAATATATATATTGATATCATTTAATGGGCAAATTTAGTTAGTATAAAATCTATTTTTGAATCAAAATAAACTCCTTTATTTTAATCCAAATTTAAATCAAAATAAAACTATTTTATTTTAATTTATCTAATTTTAAATAAAATAAACTATTTTATTTTAATCAAAATCTTTAATCAAAATAAACTAATTTATTTTAATTAATTATGGAATCCAATTCCATGAAAAAAAAATCTTTATTAAAGGAAACACGGATATTCTTTCCTATTCACAAATAAACTCATTTATTTTGAATAATATGAAATCTTATTCCATATTTAAATAAACTCTTTTATTTAAGGAAATTAGGATTCACTTTCCTATTCACAAATAAACTCTTTTATTTTGAATAATATAAAATCTTATTTCATATTTAAATAAACTCCTTTATTTAAGGAAATTAGGATTCTCTTCCTATTCACAAATAAACTCTTTTATTTTGAATAATATAAAATCTTATTTCATATTTAAATAAACTCCTTTATTTAAGGAAATTAGGATTCTCTTTTCTATTCACAAATAAACTCTTTTATTTTGAATAATATAAAATCTTATTTCATATTTAAATAAACTCCTTTATTTAAGGAAACATGGAATCCAATTTCAACTCCAATTAGTTATCATGGAATCCAATTCCAACTCTAATTAGTTAGCATGAAATATAATTTTAAAATTAAATTAAACTTTTTATTTTAAAATTAAAATAAACTTTTTATTTTAAGATTAAAATAAATATTTTATTTTAATTATATAAAATTATTATATATATATAAATATATATTACGTAATATATATTATATATATATATAATCACCACTTGTTTCCTGTTAACATTTGATTTCCATGCACTCAATTCACGTGGTACCCTGTAAGACACCAGAACAAGTATTCCTTCCTTGCAATTCCTCATTTAAGAAGAAATCAAACATGTACTCCAGGAGAAACAAATCTCCTTGATTTCCGTTTTTTTTTTTTAATTATATAAGGCATGGTCACTCTTGTTTCCTTTTAAGCCATGAGGCATACTAATATATATATAATATATCATATATCATATATATAATATACAATACTATATACTATACAGCACTAGAAAACCGGACTTCAATAACAGGATTCGTTCAATAACAGGATTCGGCATTTTTTTATTTTTATTTTTATTTTTATTTTTTAATAAATTTTGCCCAATTAAATTATTCTAAACACATATCAATATAGATATTAAATTAAAACAATTAATAATTTACATAAAGGTTTGGCTCTGATGCCACTGTTAGGTTTGTAATATTCAAGAACGCAATCAAATTGCAAAAATAAAGCGGAAGCGAGATAAATCAGAGTTTAAAAAATTTTACAAACCATATACCCGGATCACCCTTTATGCACAATTATTAATTAAATGAAAAGATAAAGAATAAAATCATACCCTTGAAGATCGAGCTTCCTCAGGTACAAGTTCACCTCCAAATCCTTTCGCGTTCAACTTGAATCCACCGGGGTTTTGTTCCTTCCTTTGATCAACGTTAGCCACCTGTAAGACCCCAAACTTTTATAAATAAAGATGAATTTTTTTATAAATATTATTTTGAATATTATGGAATAAATTTGATATAATGTTATAGTTGTGGGTAATATTTATAAATTTTGCAAAGTATGCAAGTTGTTATAAAATATTCGTTTGGTGGGAATATTCTTTTTGTTAGGGAATATTAAATATAATGGCTCAATCATTGGTGGACCCCATAATGTAATTATTCATCGGATTCGAGAAAGCGACAAAAATATTTTATAAAAATAACTACGGAGGTGTTACCGTTAAAAGCTGTTGAACTACCCGGTGGTAAAAGTAAAAGCGATATCTGGCAGAGTTGACAAGAAGACACTCAGATTGATTATTGATGCTTACGTGAGAAGTCACTCACTATGCTCAATTATTGCTACAAGAATTCACGCATCATATCTCTTATATTATTGATTCAATTATTATCACAAAGTATCATCTCGTATAATATGTTATAGTATTAAATCAATAATTGAGACGACAAGTTATAAATGATTAATAATTATTGAAAGATTAAATATGTGTTGATGAAAAAAAAATGATTTGTGGTAAGTTTGATTATTTTATGGGGGCTCATATGTCATCATCTAAGAGTCTCTTCGTCAATAGTATTTACCTTCAATCAATAAGTAATTACCTTCGTCAATAGTAATTACCCTTGTGAATAGTATTTACCTTCGTCGATAAGTAATTACCTTCACTAATCGATAGTAATTACCCTTGTGAATAGTATTTACCTTCGTCAATAGTATTTACCTTCGTTAATAGTAATTACCTTTACCAGACGTCGAACCACTTGTCGTTTCACATTACAAAAGGCCGAACCACTTGTCGTTTCACATTACAAGCGGCAAACCGATTAATCAAGCCACTTGCCTTTTCACACGGGCGGTGCTAAGCTAGAAATCTTCTATAAATAGAGGCCTAGGGCTTCATTATTTTCACTTAATTCATTCAAGCTATAGAGAGAGAAAGTATAGAGAGAATAAGAGAAAGAAGAAGAGTATTTTGTTACTTTACCTTCGCTGCGAGATTCAATCTCCTACCAAAGGTAAGGGGTGTTATTCTTTCTTATTCATGAAGAGAACTCGTTGTTATTCCATTGCTTATTATTCTCATTGGAATAACTTTGTATAAGTGGTTTACCCTATACTTGGTGACATTCTTCTATTATTACATTGGAACATCACTGCTCATGTGTTTTTTAGGACACAGGATTCGGTTCCGCCTTTTATTATTATTCTGTTGGAACATCACATGGTTTTGTGTTTTTACACGGACCTGGTTAAAATCTTTATTATTCTGTTGGAATATCCTATCGTGTGTTTTACACCGGATCCGGTTCCATCTTTATTATTCTCGTTGGAACATCTCGCTTGGTGTGAATTTCACACGACTGGTTCCGTTATTTATTATTCATTGGAATAACTCTGTATGCATGCGATTCTATCGCATGCATGGTGATTTCTTTTGTTATTCCATTCTTTATTATACCCAAATTGGTTAAAACTTTGATTTCTATACTCCATGAAATTAGTAGAATATCCTTGATATTTGCGTTTCATCCAAAGATATCTTTTCATGGAAATATTCTTCCGATCATTCTTGAATTTTACTCTACAAAACAAGATCATGTTGACAATTTTGACGTTAAAAATTCCGGATAAAATAATTCTTGAACTTGTTTTATTGAATTCTTATATCATTGTCATCATCCTCATGTTTATATTTTTTTTAAAGTCAATACGTGGCTGTAGTGCATAGATGGACTTGGTATGATTATTGACCGAGAGACTATTCTTGTAATCACGACCGTAATGTTACAAATGATGTGGTAAAAATCCTCGATTGGTAGTAGTGCATTGATGGGCCGATTGTTGGCATGATCATGATTATTAATGAATACACAAATATTCTTGCCCGTAGTGCATGAATAATTGTGGTCGTGATACTTAAAGAATATCCTCGCCAGAAAGTGTGGGGTGATTCGATGATGTGGAATATTTATTAAAAGTCGAGTCTCACCTATAATAAATGATGATGAAAACCTTTAAAACCTAAAAGATAGTAGACTTTATTTTCTACTTGACTCTTTTAATGGATCAGATATTCCGCCGCAGATTAAACCCGGTTTATTATTGTATTTTATCGTTTAACATTATGAAGACTATTGATAATTTATTTCGCATTATCTTAGTCATAATATTTCTTACCGGGCTAGTTGAGCTCACCCTTTCTTTCTTCTTTCTTCGTGAAATGATAATATAGTTTGGGACGAGTCGGGAAACGCAGTGATGGTCCTCAAGATAGCATTAGTAGTCCTCACTATTCGTAAAATAGTGTGATAATAATCTGTAATGAGGACTTTTTGTTTGAGTTTGTATAATATCTAGTAGGCGATATTTGTATTTAAACTCACAGTTTATGTCGTATTGTACACGACAGTTATGTTAATAAGTTGTATTTAAATTCTGTACCATGTAAGTGTCGACCCAAGATGGGTGATGTATACCTAATTTTGGGGGCGTCACACCACCCATATGTTTGGCCTCTAGAGGTGATCCACCAAGGAATAATAATGATTTAAGAAGAAGGGATATTGGCTCAACCCTAGTTTTCTATCTCTATGTAAAGGCGCATTCTCCAACAAATTGGAATTATTACGTACATCACTGATATCTGATATAAGACTACTCTTATAAAGATATTAGGTAACCTTATTTAATAAAATAAAGTATTATTTAATTAAACTCTTTTAATTAAATAGGCTCCCTAATCTTATTAGGGATAATTAATTAAACTCCTTTAACTAATTTTCCTCCTAATCCTATTAGAATAAATGAGAGTACTTATATTAAATTAATTCCTAAACTCTTTTAGAAATTAAAATAATAATAATTGTAATAATATTAATAAGACTCCTCTTATTAATTTATATTTAATATTTCTAAAATATTAAATAATAAATATTAAGTTATTTAATTTATTCTATCACCATAGATTAAATTAAATATACTTAACATATTATTACGATTATGCCATTAACTTCTTAAATAATTATTCTTCCTTTTATGGTGTGACCCTTTAGGTTCTCCATATTAAGCAGGTTGTGAATAAATCAATTAGAACAATTCTAATCTTATTTAAATAAATAAATTAAACAATTAATTTATTTAAATAAATAATATTTATTCTACAATAGGATAAGCCTCCTAATGATCAACGACTTTCCAGATAATATAGATTTCAACATTAATCATTAAAGAACATTTGAGTAAATAGTTACCGCATGACAATTCAATCCTTCCACCATACAATGTCCCAATTAAATATAAGCATATGGAATTATCATCAAGTCTTATTTTATTTAATTATATGTATTTCGACTCTTAAATGAACAACTCCAAATAATGCAAATTAGAAACTCCTTTCTAATTTCATTCGCGCTTATTGCCAAGGACTACTGGGTTGTCATTTATCGAATCACATAGGACATTTCTCTTCTTTTATTAGAAGTGGTAGATTCTTTATTGATCATACATTATCTCCATGTACAACTTATTATACCCAAGCAAACCCTTTGATATACCCTAAGGGTCTTAAGGAATAAGTCAAAGTATAACTCATCATACACAAGATACTATGATGATCTCAAGTCCAAGGATCACTTAGACTACTATCACTACAGAATTCCTATTGACTGTGCAAGTAAAACTCTATTAGGTATTCCTTAGCGAGCCACGCTCAAATGAACTTATTCTCTAATAAGCACCTACATACTGCTTTAGTGTCTCCACATAAATGATCGTGAGATCAATCATCCTCATCCAACGAAAGCAAGCAACGATGTACCAATCTATCCGGATTCACTAATCCCCAATTTAGTAATCCAATAATTGGGAACTATTTTAGTTTTAAGCTTTCTAAGAATTTAGATCTCATTAGAATGATCATCATCATTATTCTAAAAGCATTGCTTAAAACTATGGGTTTATCACATATTATAAAACAGCATCATGTAGATAATTAAAAGCCTTTAATAAATTAATACTTTTTATTGATAAATGAATAAGATTATTACAAAGTATATGCTTTATCATCAAACATGATTGGCTTGTGTGCATACTAATTTCATCATTTTCAATCGGTAAGAAATACTTTGATAATACATAGTGTGATGTAGTATCCATGGATGTGTGTCATGTGTTGTTGGGCCGACCTTGACAATACGACAGAAGAGTAATTCATGATGGTCAGGAAGAACACGTATTCCCTCAGTACAAAAGGGAAAAAGATTGTGTTAGCCCCTTGGAGGAAGGAAAGTGGTTCAGTTCAGACCATCAGAAACCCGAACCTATTATCAATGACAAGATTTTAAACAGATGTTGACCGTAAAGGTGTAATGTATGTGTTGCTTCCTTTTGAAAGAAACTCGGAAGAATGGCACACAGAAGTATCAACCGATGCACAAGAATAACTCTCCGAGTATATTAATCTCATACCCCAAGAGCTTCCCCCAAGACTACCACCATTGAGAGATATTCTGTATAAGATAGATCTTATTTCAGGGTCAAGTCGTCTACCTAACAGACCAGCATATCGACTCAGCCCCAAAGAGTTTGACGAGCTGCAGAGACAGGTAGTTGAGTTGATGGAAAAAGGTTACATTCGTCATGAGAGTATGAGCCTATGTGTCGTACCAGCTCTGTTAGTTCTGAAGAAATATGGATCATAGAGGATGTGCATCGACAGTAGAGTAATTAATAAGATCACCGTGAAGTATCGGTTTCTGATACCTCGCCTGGACAATATTCTAGATCAGCTGTTCGAAGAAAAAGTTTTCTCAAAAAATGATATGAAGAGTGGATACCATCAGATAAGAGTGCGTCTTGGAGATGAATGGAAAATAGCGTTCAAAACTCAGCATGGGTTATATGAGTGGATGGTTACTCCCTTCGATCTTTCTAATGCCCCTAGCACATTTATGAGATTTATGCACCTGATGAGTGCATAGTATTCATTTATTTTGTTTCCTTTATGTTTAGTTTTATTGCATGTTTCATGTGTATATGAGCTTATTAAGGTGTTTAATGATTTCAGGAAGAATTGGAGATGAAATGAGGAAAAAGGAAAAATTGCATGGTTTTTAGCATTAAGTTGGATGCATGGTCTTAGCTTTGGACTTGGATTTTATTGTAGATCTCTTCCTTATCTTTCCGGAACATCTTGAATCGTTCAAAACGGAGTTCATATGAAAAAGTTATGATATTTTTACTAAACGGACGTTGAACCTCAAAGTTTGGAAGTTGCAATTTACACAGCAGTCACTTGGAGCCCGATTTCGACCTTGATGCATAAATATTATGTCGAATCTCAAAGAATAAAAGTTGTATATCTCGTCAAAATCTTCGTTTTAATAGGTATCAGGCCCCATAACTCCTCCCGGATAAAAGGTTATGCTCATTTTACCAAAGGACGTCGTAGCAGGAAATGGAAATTCGCCCTAGCGAATTTGAGCGGGAAAATTGAGAAATCTTGAATTTTTGGAAAGTTTCTAAATGCAAATTTTGGTAGACTTCTACATGGAATTGGATTGATATTTCTATTAGATTTAGGATATCTTTTAGACTAAGATTTATTTCCAAATTAGATTCTATTTCTTTATGGAAACTAGTTATGATTTGTAATACCTTTTAGGATTTAGATTTCTACTTCCTATAGGATTTAGGACTTTGTCTAGCATTATAAATAGAGGATAAGAGTCAGGGTTTTATTCATTCAACAATCAACTATCATCTATTAGAGTGTAGACTCAAGAGCATGTCAGGCTAGTTCTTTTCATTCAGTTTTAAAGGGAGGTGAATCCTTGTTACAAGTAATTGATTAATTGAGTATTATTATTTATTCCTTCTTGTGTGAAATTTCTTCTGATAATCTATTTTCATTGATTGCATGCTAATTTATCTAATTGATTTAATATGGCCAATTGGGTTAATTTGATCATTATCATCTGCTAGATTAAGATTGGTATTATGTATAATTGATATCTTTCTTCATCACAAGTAGCAACTTGGTAATACTAATTGTGGACAAGCTTTTGTGTATTGCTAAGATTATCAAAAAACAAGTTAAACAAATTGAGCTTATGTGTTTGTTGCTTGGATTAGCCTAATTCTATATTTCTTAATGTTTCTATCATATTAAATCTAGAGAGCTTGTTCTAGGTTGTATGCTAGTTAGAATCTGGTGAAGAGCTTGTTTCATACAGTGATAATCTAAGGAGAATTTCGGATAGCAGAGCTTATTGTTATCTAGGGCTAATAATTTCATTGAAGGGAAAATAATAATTACTTGATTAATTGATTGTTGTACTTGGTGAAACCGAATCGCAGAATCAAGTTTTTACATATTTGGTTAATTTCATCATTAATTCTTGTTCTCTTAGTTTAAAAACAATTTTCAAAATCCCCCATCTTTATTTTCTGTTGAAATAGTAGAATAATTATAAAACAACTTTACTCTCTGTGGGATCGATCCTTACTTGCTACTGTGCTAATTATTATAAATTGTGAAGTGAAAGTGAGGTTAATTTAGGAGTGTCAACGACAGCTCCCAGTACCAAGTTTTGCGACCGTTTATGGGGAAGTATGTCTTAGTTTATTTCGATGATATTCTGATCTATAGTCCGAACAAGGCATTACACCATGAGCACCTCCGAACCGTCTTTGATGCATTGAGGAAGAAACATTTGTTTATCAATCATAAGAAAAGTTCTTAATTATTTCTCAACTTTGGTAACTTTCTTTGGCTTCCTTGTCTCTACCGAAAGAGTCTATGCCGATCATCAAAGATCGATGCAATCTCGGCATTTGTGACACCCCCAAAATAGGTCCAATCCATCTAATTAACCTATTCTGAGTCGCCAAATACATGGTACAGAAAACAAACTACAACTTCAATAATATAATTGTCGTGCGAAATACGACAACACATACTGTGAGTTTTAATACCAACTGTGACTCATGTCCCAACTATGGACAGCACCTCACATTTATACATTACATAAAGGTACAGTCAATAACTGTTTTAGAAATTAAAATCTTTGGGAAGTGCTCAAGGAAACCTTCGTACATAGGAGGCCATGAATCTAAGTTATGATAGATATCATATGTCCAGAGAATTATCCTTGGTTGATCCAATAAACCCCAAAGAAAAACGAGAAGATTACTATCATGTTCCTTCTAATGGTGAGTCTTCTCTTGACATATAACTATCTCTACCATCTGCAATTGAACGTTATGTTTCAACCAAACTCCGAGATCATATAGGTAGTGTTCGTAGATATACTCAGCAAGTGGATGTGCACAACCCTGTCTTATGATAACACGAGGTTGTATGTCATTAGACATCTTGTATGATAGTGGCAAAACACCCTTCCAAAGTTGGGTTCACTTCACCCTATTCCGTTCACCAAAATTAAATATCAAATGACGTATACAATACGACACACTTATCTAAAGTTCTCAATAAAATTATTTCTATACTATTTAGGGAGAACCTCAACAGCTATAGACCACCGTTTTATTCCCCTGTTATCCCCGCTCGACCCAGCTATACTCTTATTACCTGAAAGGAATTGTGAAGCAAAAGGGTGAGCACAACTAGCTCAATAAAGAATATCATGACTAAAGATAATTAAATTATCAATAGCCTTCATCAGTAATAAATCAGAGATTTAGAACATATG
This sequence comes from Panax quinquefolius, assembly GCA_020205615.1. NCBI lineage: Eukaryota > Viridiplantae > Streptophyta > Magnoliopsida > Apiales > Araliaceae > Panax > Panax quinquefolius. The sequence continues at coordinate 168,130,646 of CM035156.1, forward strand.
GTAGATGATAAAACTTTTCAACCATAGTTGTAGTGGAACGAGCAATCAATTAGAAGAGTCAAATAGACCATAATGTCTATTATCTTCTCTATGTTAAAAGTCCACCAACAATATTTTATCCCTCTAACATCAATCAACAGTTCCTGTCCACAATCATATGAATAACTCATAATCATATTTGTGGGTCTAAACTCCTTTTCTCATCCAGGACAAAGATAATTTATATCACCTGTCTTTACCTGAAACATCAAAGATCGTGGTTATACCAAATCATAGTTCCTGTTCATAATCATACTAATAAATTCATCTTTGCACTACGGGCCAAAGATATTCATTAACAATTCATCTTTGCACTACATGCCAAAGATATTCATCAACAGGTCATCTTTGCACTACGGGCCAAAGATATTCATCAATAATTCATCTTTGCACTACTAGCCAAAGAGAACCCATAGTCACGATAACACCAATAATCTACCCATCTTTACACTTAAGTCAAAGAGAAATTTCATCACCGGGATTATAAAAATGTTATATATGATAATTAAAATAATATGATCAACAACTGCATTTAATTTCAAGAGTAAGATTCATAAATCAATGATTTCATAACACCTTAATCCAAATATTATAAATCACTTAATAATCTCATAATCTAATATTATTAATATTACCACAATATTTTAATCATTTCTTTAACTTATAAACAATTTATTTTAATTGTTTAAACTTTACTAATCAATGCATTTAATCATCCTAAAATGTCAAACTCATAAAATTTCATAACCAATAACCAAAACCCTCATCAAAAATCTACATATACCTTATATAGGATTCTCAAGCCATAAAATTCTATTTTCCAATTTTGTTACTTCACATAACATATTTAATTCATTTACTCATAACTAGGCCATTTTCATGAAAAATATCAAATTAGTACAAACAAATTTTCTTTTCTGGGATTTAGCAGAACATAGTCCCATATTAAACATATATTTTTCTCGAAATTTTTAAAATTCATTTACTATTTTTCATATGGCCAAAACTGCCGAATATTTAGACATTTATTATAAATTGTACTTTTATCCAAAAATTCCGAAACTTACAGGGTATACTGATATTATATAAATGTACTCCTAATAAAAATTTTATCAATTTTGGAGTTAACCACAAGGAGTTATAAGGGTTTACTTTTAAAATAGTCTTTTCCCATAAAATTCATAACTCCTAATCTATACATCTAAGAATCGTCATTTTTGGACACAATCGAGAAAACTCATCAAAATATCATTCCAAATTTTTCCAGAATTTTTGAAGGTCAGAAAAATTATGAAACTGAAGAAACATAATAACTCTTACAATCTCTTACCTCAAAAGAGCAGTACTTCTGGTCGGAATATCGGATGTAAAGCCGAAGGAAACTTGCACTGAATAGAAACTCTCAAAGTATCTAGATACTCATAGAAATACGCTCGATAATATAGAGAGAAAGAAACCTTATTTCTGGTGTGATTTTCAATTCTAACATAAGCATCTATTTATAGGAAAATGCTAGAACGCCAAAGGAGACTAAATTAATAAAATAATATTATATTATTCCTTTACATTCATGCACACCCAATTTGATCAAACAAGCCAGCCAATTCTGAAATTCTTTGGCAGCCCACATGATTAAAATAAAAGTGGGTCCCACCCATTTTTAATAAAAATCATTTTATTTTCCGAAACTTCAGTAATTCATATAAAATAGCTCGTTTATCTGAAAAATACAAATTTTATGTCCATTCCACACGAAATTAAATTCTATACAACTTTGTAGCTTTAAGTTTTTCCAAATTCCAGACAGAAAATATACGAAATCCATAAACGGACAGTTTTCAACACCTTTTAAAATTCATAACAAATCATGCGTTAATTTTTAACGATTCAAAATTTGTGGACATATACTCGACTAATATATGTATAACATATCCAAAAATTACAACGATCCAATGGTCAGATTAAAATTATAACTCACGCAATAGAGCTTTAAGAACACCGATTGATCTTTTAATACCTTCAATCCGATAAAATACTGATAAAACAACTCAACATTAATTCCTTCATTTATAACCACATAAATAAATAAATTCATCATTTATATCCACATCAAATAAATATTTCCTTATCATATAAATCAATAATTAATTATTCACAAATAATATTACGTAATCACAATAATGACAACCAAAAGATTCATATAGGAAAGAGGGGTTTTTCGATAAGATTTTTCTCTTCTTTGGCGCAATTAGGTGACCAAACCTCTCCTTGATGTAACTTTCTAGACATTGACAATAATACTATCTAATAATATTATTCAAATAATATGAATTATTGATCCGATAATGGAAAATACCGTGTCGTGACAATTATTTAAATAACAATAATATAAAATATCAACGCAAAGAATTATTGAATCAATAAAATAAAATATTAAGCAAAGAATTCTTTGTAACAATTATTTTAGCGTTGTCTTCTTACGTAAGAATCAATAATTCAAAAAAATAATGTGCAATACTGTGTGCTACCAAATGCAACCTAACGCATATTCATCGTATTTTAACCACGGGTAATCCAACAAGTTGTTAATTCAGAATAACTACGCCAAGTTATTTATAAAAACTCAAACTTGTCGCTTTCTTCATCTCGACGCTTATTACATTATGGGGCCAACAAATGGTTGCGCCGTCGTATGAATATTCCCCGACAGCAAGAATATTCCACGACCAAACGAATATTCCCCAACAGAAATGAGTATTTTATAACCACATGCGTATTTTGAAAATTTTATATATATCACCCTTAACTTTAAACTTTTATCCATTTAACCATTTACTGAATAATAATTATAAGAAAAATTGAATATTTTTATTTCATAAAATTCGAGGTCTTACAGCATTGCCCACGCCGAAGACCATACATGAAGTCAGAAGCTTTCATGGATTAACATTTTTTTACAGGCGGTTCATCCAGAACTTCAGCACATTATTTGCGCCTATCACTAAGTGTCTGAAAAGAAAATTATTCCAATGGTCCTAGGAGGCTGAAGACAGGTTTTAGTTGGTCAAGAAGAAGATGACCGAAGCTCCAGTATTGGCACTCATTGATTTTAAGAAGGTCTTTGAGGTAAATTTTGATGCATCTGAAGTTGGTATTGGTGGAATTTTCAGTCAAGAAGGTCGACCAGTGGCTTTCTTCAATGAAAAGTTATCAGGATCAAGGAAGAATTATTGAACATATGATCTGGAATTCTATGTCATAGTCCAGACGTTAAAGTATTGACATCATTATTTAATACAGAGAGAATTCATTCTATTTACTGATCATGGGGCCTTAAAGTATATTAATAGACAACATAAGCTCAGCCAAAGACATGTTAAATGGGTGGTATACTTGCAAGAGTTCACTTTCACTTTGTGCCATCAGTCAGGAAGTTTGAATCGTGTTGCCGATGCCCTAAGTCGAAGGGCATTACTCTTTAATATGATGTGAAAAAAGGTTGTAGGATTTAAAGTCTTCACTGAGATGTATAAAGGGGATCATTCTTTCGAGAATGTAGTTCAAGAAATACAAAAAGGTCAAAAATCTGACTTTGTTTTACATGAGGTCACTTCGACGACAGATAGTAAGTGAAGTTCACAATAATGAAGGGCACTTCAGACGAGATAAGACATTAGCCTTAATAATAGCTGACTATTATTGGCTGAAGATCTCGAGTGATGTGACTCGCTATGTAAAGGGGTGTTATTTTTGTTAGAAGTCAAAAGGAGTTCTAACCAATGTGGGATTGTATACTCCCTTACATATTCCTGAAAAACCTTGGTGTGATGTTAGCATGGACTTTGTTTTTGGTTTACCCCAAACTCAGAGAGCCTCATATTCAAATATGGTTGTGGTTGATCGGTTCTCTAAAATGTCTTACTTTTTCGTTTGTCGGAAGACCGTGGATGCTACTCGGATCGCCCACCTCTACTTTTAGGAGATTGTACGCTTACATGGCGTTCCTAAGTCTATTACATCTAACTGGGATACTAAGTTTATAAGTAATTTCTAGAGAAGTCTGTGGGAAAATCTCGAAACGTAATTAAACTTCAGCAATGCTTACCATCCTCAGACAGACGGTCAAACTGAAGTAGTAAACTGAAGCTTAGGTAATCTTTTGAGATGTGATAAGTAGTTTTTATACCTACTTATCCGGTATCTATTACTTAAATTAGTTGTTTAAACCTATGTTTCTTAGTTACTTTTCATGAATTTTGTGTTTATTTTGTAGATCTTATGCTTGGGAACTGTGTGAGCGACTATTGGTATAAAAAAATAAGGAAATACAATCTGAACATTGTTTGGGCTTTCATGTTCATTTCATGGTCTTGGCTTGGAACTTGGATTTTAATGTAAAGCTACTTCTTAGCTTTCCATAACATCTTGAATCATCCCAATCGAAGTTCGGATGCCAGAATTATGACCTTTGTACCAACGGACGTTAAACCTCAAAGTTTGGAGTTGCCATCCATTTACATAGCAGACACTTTCAGCCCAATTTCCACCTTTCATCCGTCCATTATCTCTCAAATCTCAAAAAATGCAAGTTGTAGAGCTCATCGAGATCTTCGATTTGACAGGTGGCAGGTGTCGTAAATCCTCCCAGATCAAACGTTATGGTCGTTCTACCAAAGGATAGTGCAGCAGATCTGGTGTACGACGATGATTTTTGCATGGACTTGGTTTTAGGTCTACCCCAAACTCAGAGAGCCTCAAATTCAATTATGGTTGTGGTTGATCAGTTCTCTAAAATGGCTAACTTTATCGCTTGTCGGAAGACCATGGATGCTGCTCGGATCGCCCACCTCTACTTTCAAGAGATTGTACGCTTACATGGCGTTCCTCAGTCTATTACATCTGACCGAGATACAAAGTTTATGAGTAATTTCTAAAAAAGTCTGTGGAAAAAGCTCGGAACGCAATTAAACTTCAGCAGTGCTTACCGTCCTCAGATAAATGGTCAAACCGAAGTAATAAACCGAAGCTTAGGTAATATTTTGAGGTGCCTAGCCAGAAATAAACCGAAACAATGGGATCTGGCGCTTTCTCAAGAAGAGTTTTCTTATAACCGCTCAAAGAATCAGACTACTAACAAGTTTTCTTTTTAGAAAGTTTGTGGTCAGAATCCTTATGGGGTCCTAGACTTGGTTCTTATCCCTCGGATTGGTCGAATACACTCCAAAGAGGAAGCAATGGCAGATCATCTTCGAGTTATCCATGATCAGGTGTACAAGTCCATTTCAAAAAGCAATGCTAAATATAAGGGTCAGATTGACAGTCACCGTTGTCAGGTTATTTTTAAAGTTGGTGATCTTGTTTGGGTTGTATTGACCCGAGATCATTTTCCTGTTAATGATTATAATAAACTTAAGAATGAAAAAATTGGTCCTTGTGAGATTCTATAGCGAATTAATTACAATGCTTATCGGTTGTGCATTCCTAGTCATCTATGGATGTCAGAAGTTTTTAATGTAAAACATTTTAGTCCTTATTTTGAGCAATCTACCGAACAAAGTATAAAATCAAGGATTAGTTCTTTCCAACCCGGGGTGGCTGATGCAGGAGTATCTGAGACAGAAGACGCTGAGTTTTATTTCTTACAACAGCAGTAAATTAATGATGGCCACAGAAAACTTTGATCAACCGGCTATTCCCCGCTTTGATGGTCAAAATGATCATTAGAGCGTGTTAATGGGGAACTTTCTAAGATCTATGAAGTATTGGCGAGTCGCCTCTAATGGAATTACGGAACTAGTAGCCGACACCACAATGACAGATGCGCAGAGAGCAGAGCTAGAAGCGAAGCAGTTGAAAGATCTTAAAGCCAAAAATTACTTATTCCAAGCAATTAATCGCTCAATCTTGGATACGATTCTTTACAAAGACACCTCCAAGAAAATATAGGATTCCATGAAGAAGAAATACCAAGGTTCAACGAAGACCAAGAGGCAGCAGCTTTAAGCACGTTGTACAAAAAATAAAATAATTCAAATGAAGTTGGGTGAATCAGTTAAAAAAAATTCTCTCGGGCAATGGCAATCGTGAACAAGTTGCGGATACATAGAGACAAGATGGAGGATGTGATTGCTATTGAGAAAATTCTTCGATGAATGATACCGAAATTTAATTATGTTGTTTGTTCTATTGCGGAATCAAAAGACCTTGATAAACTCTCAATTGATGATTTGCAAGGATCACTGTTGGTTCATAAGCAGAAATTTATTCATAAAGACAAGGAAGAGAAAGCTCTAAAGTCTTCGACTAACAACGATTCTTGGATAACCTATAGATTAACAGATCGATAGAGAGGCCGAGGAGGTAGAAATGGAGGTAAACGAAGAGGTGGACGAGGAAATTTTAGAGCTGATGAATATCAATTAGATTTTCAAAACAGAGGCAGAGATCGAAATTAAAAATTTGACTAATCCAAGGTGGAGTGCTACAGATGTCATAAATTTTGGCATTATCATTCTGAATGTTTTATAAAATTACCTAAAAATAAAGAAAAAGGAGAGAAATCCAATTTTGTAGAGAAGAAAGAAGTTAAAACTTTGTTGATGGCTGCTCAAGTTGATGCACCACCTCAAGCAAGTCTGGTATGTGGGTACAGGCTGTAGCAACCACATGTGTGGAAGTAAGTCATCTTTTTGTACTCTTAATGATTAGGTTTCATACCTACGATTTAGTATCAACTTATTGGGATTATTATTCGTTTCATATGTTTTTAAGTAGTTTTTCATGCATTTTTGGGTTGTTTTGTAGATTGCATGTGTCAGGAAATGGAATGATGATATTTAGTTTCGAATGGATGAAGATGGAGGCTTAAAGTGAGTAAGAACAGAAGTGGTGGGACTTGGCATGAAGCAGCAGCAAAAGATCAGAAAATCAAGCACTGATATAAAGTGTGGTCGCGCCCAAGATGACTTAGGGTACAATGCTGCGCGTAGTTCGACCCCCGATTAACAAAGCTTTATTCGCCAAATAAGCGCAATTGGCGTCAATAAAGGCCTATGGGCGTACAAAATTTTACCACTTGATTTAACTTTGACCAGATTTAACTTTTCTTTTAAGTGTTGCAATTGGATTATAATTGACGTAGGTTGTCATAATAGGATTTGAATTGTTGCCAGACATTATAAATATAAGTTATCTCAGTTGTAATAGACATTCCATATTAAATATTCTATTCTTTCATTCTAAAAGCCAAGTTTTTGGAGATTTGAAGCAGTTGATTGAATACGAGGATTTCATGGCAGGAGCAGCTAGGAGAAGGATTACATTGACAATTTTTATTCTCTTTCCTTACTCTTCCTTCTTTAATCTAAATGTTTTATTATTTGTGGATTTTGGTTATTAATTCAATCATGTTGAACTAAATCTCTATTTAAGGCTACAATGGATCTTTCTTCATAATTTTGATTGACATGCTTCCATGTTAAGTTAGAAATAGATATTATTGGATTGTATGTTATGATTCGTACTTAATTACTTAATTTTCTAGCCAGTTGTAAGACCCCGAATTTTATGAAATGAAAGTATTCAATTTTCTTATAATTATTATTCTATTTAATTAGTAAATGGTTAAATTGATAAATGGTTAAAGTTAAGGGTGATATGTGAAAATTTTATAAAGTAAGCAAGTTATCATAAAATATTCATTTGGTCAGGGAATATTCTTATTTTTGGGAAATATCTGTACGACGCCACAATCATTGATGGACCCCACAACAGAATAACTATCGTATTTAGAAAGCGACAGAAATAACCTTTTTATAAAAATAACTGCAAGACTTTTACCGTTAAACTGTTGAAATACCCGATGATAAAAATACAGTAATACGCGTGATTCCATAGTAGCACACGGTATTGTACAGTGATTCATATTATTGATTCTTACTCACTCTTTCATTCAATAATTATCACAGTAGTTATTGCACAGTAACTCATATTATTTGATATGATATAATTATACCAGTTGGAAGTATTGTGAGTCTATGTTAATAATTATGAATAATTATTGAAAGATTGAAAATGTGTAAATAATTGATGAATAAAAGGGTGTTGATTAAAGATAAATATGATATGCAGATGTTTGTTCAATTATTTACGTTTTACAAAAGTAAGCTTGTCAGGACTTGCTGACACTCTACTTTTTTTAAAGTAGTCTGGACCACAACTCAATTATTTTTAAAACTTGTACAAGTTGGGTTAATTTTCTCTGTGGGACCATAAATTCCACTACCATTATTATATACCTCATTTGGTTATTTTGTCAAAGCGGGTATGCTAGTTGTTACTAAATTTTTAGTATAAATAGTTTGTCCAGTTGAGCAACTAAACACACACCATCACTAAACTAAAAATATAAAATTCTTTTACTATAATATTGTGAAAATTTTTGTTGAGTGTAAGGTTACTCCAAGTGTAGATAAGGAATGCAAGCATTGTTAAAGCTAATCAATTTCACAAAAAGTCGAATCAAGTCACATGCTAAGGTAAAGGATATCGTTATGGTAAGGGGTATCATTTTTATGGTAAGGGGATATCATTCTTGTGCTAGTTTGTTTAATTTAGTTAATTAGTAAATTTCATAAATCCATAATATTGATCATATGTTTAAAGAAACTGAAATAATATAAAGATTAGTGCTTGTTAGAATAAAAATTAGTTTAATTTCTCTGTGGGAACGATACTTGACTTATCACTTAATTACTTGTTGATCACGTATAGTTGCGTGACGTGCTTAATTAGATTTTCACCAACAACTCTAAATTAAAGCTTTCGTTCTATAATGAGTTTTGGTGATTTTTCTACTATATTAATGTGATGGGAAAGGGTGATGTTAATATAAGAACAAAGAATGGTTTTGTAGAAACAATCTCCAACGTTTTTTATGTTCCCGACTTGAAAAGTAATTTATTAAGTGTCAGACAATTGCAAGAAAAGGGTTATATAATAATGATTCAAAAAGGTGCTTGTGAGATATATGATCCTTCTAGAGGTGCTATTGTTATTGTTCAAATGGCTTCCCAATAGGTTGTTTCCATTAAAGATTGAAAGTGTCCAGTCTTGCTTAAAGACTGAAGTGAAAGACCCTTCATGGCTTTGGCATTATCGTTATGGACATTTAAATTTTAGTGGATTAAAAACTCTCCAACAAAAGTAAATGGTGATGGGTCTTCCTCAAATTATCATTCATTCTCAAGTTTGTGAAGAATGTGTTGTTTGCAAACAACATCGTTTTCAATTTCCTCATGAAAAGTCGTGGAGAGCAAAGAAAGTCCAAAAGTTGGTTCATTCAGATATTTGTGTACCGATTAATCCAACTTCAAATGGGGGTAAAAGATATTTCTATATTTTTATTAATGATTATAGTCAAAAAACGTGGGTATCCTTTTTACAAAAAAAATCGGAAGCCTTTGATACATTTAAAAGTTTCAAGGCACGTGTTGAAAAAGAAATAGGGAGATCCATCAAAACTCTCCTCATTGATCGTGGTGGAAAATATTGTTCAAAAGCATTTGAACAATTTTTTGGTGTTCAAGGCATACGAAGAGAACTAACAACGGCTTATTCACCATAGAAAAATGGTGTATCGGAGAGGCAAAATAGAATCATCTTCAATATGGTAAGGAGCTTACTTGCAAGGGCCAAAAATCCTAAAAGTTTTTGGTCGGAGGCAGTGAATTGGAGTGTTCATGTATTAAATAGAAGCCCCACATTTTTCATTCAAAAGATGACACAAAAGAGGCATGGAGTGAACGAAAACCAACAGTGGACCACTTCAAGTTATTCGGTTGCATCTCTTATGCTCATGTCCCAGAAGAGAAAAGAAAGAAGCTGGATGATAAAGGTGAAAATGTGTATTTCGTAGCGTAAGTGATGCATCCAAAGCATATAAATTGTTCAATCCACTCACGAAGAAAATTGTGACCAGCAAAGATGTTATTTTTAATTAGGAGAGCACCTGAGATTGGACTGGGCAGCAGCCTACTGGTGGACAAGAGCTTACTGCTGTCATTTTAGACAAAATGACGATGTCATTCTGGACAATGAAACACAACAACCTCAACAGCAAAAAAATTTTATTGCTCTTGTACCTGAAAGATCATTGAATAATGCTCTAACAACCACTAAAACTTCTACAATAGCTAGCAAATGAACTTACAAATATAGCAATAGAATCACAGCAGCGCCGGGTTCAAAAGAGGACTGAATGGATGCAAGACTTTGAAGTAGTTGGTATTCAATCTATTGACTATGATACAATTTTCCATTATGCTTTATTATCATATTGTGATCCCATAATTAATTTCAAGAAGCCGTCAAGGATACGAAGTGGCAAAAGGCTATGAGTGAGGAGATTCGGTCTATAAAGAAAAATAATAGTTGGGAGTTGGTCGAACTTCCTAAAGGGAAAAAATCCATTGGTGTTAAATGAATTTATAAAACGAAGCCGAACAAGGATGTTGAAGTTGACAAGTACAAAGCTCAGCTCGTAGCAAAGGGGTACAAGCAAGAATTTGGTGTAGATTACAAGGAGGTCATATTTGCTCCAGTTGTAAAACTTGACACTATTTGATTGGTATTATCCATGGTTGCCCAAAACTCATGGTCTATTTATTAATTAGATGTGAAGTTAGCATTTTTGCATGGGGAGTTGTAAGAAGAAGTCTATATGGAACAACCCCTTGGATATGTGAGGCAAGGATGCAAAAATCAGGTATACAGGTTAAAGAAAGCATTACACGGATTAAAACAAGAACCAAGATCCTGGTACAGTATTATAAATGTTTTTTTTATTAAGAAAGGTTTTATTAAATACCCATATTAACACACCCTTTACACTAAATATGGTGTCAATAAAAGGATTTTAATAGTGTGTTTATATGTTGTTGACCTTATTTATACTAGTAATGACAAAACTATGCTAATTGATTTTAAAAGGTCCATGATGAAAGAATTTGATATGACTGATTTTGGATTAATGCACTATTTTCTTGGCATTAAGGTAGTACAATCATCTACTGGTATTTTCATCTCTCAAAAGAAGTATGCTCTAGAAATTTTAGAAGGGTTTACGATGAAAGAGTGTAATTATGTCACCACCCCCAACTGAAGTTGGCCTCAAACTCTTAAAGGCTGGAGTAGGAAAAAGGATGTATACTTCTTTGTTCAAGCAAATAGTTGGAAGTCTCAAGTATTTAAATTCTACAATGCCAGACATTATGCATACTGTCAATTTAATAAGCAGGTACATGAGAATCCAACTGAAGTTCATCTCTTGGCTGGAAAAAGAATCTTCCTTTACTTGAAAGGGACAACAGATTTTGGAATTATGTACAAACATTATGAAAAGACAAGTCTTCTTGGGTATTCAGATAGTGATTATGTTGGAGATCTCGATGATTCTAAGAGTACTTCGAGATCCGTGTTCATGCTAAATTTTGGAGCTCTCAGCTGGTCATCAAAAAAGCAACAGATTATAACATTGTCAACTACCAAGGCTGAGTTTGTTGCTGCAAAATCAAGCTCTGTCAAGCCATTTTGATATACTGTGATAATATGTCATCAATAAAGCTTTCAAAAAATCCAATTCTCCATGGGAGAAGCAAACATATTGATGTGAGTTATCATTTCTTGCTTAACATATATAAGGAAAGATTTATTAATTTGGTGTTTGCAAAAGTGAAGAACATGTTGCTGATATTTTAACCAAGCTTCTTAAGCCCGCTCCATTTCTAAAGCTTTAAAGCATGCTTGGACTTTGTTCTTCAAGGGATGTTGTTCCAGGAAGGGCATTGCAAAATGGTTGCAGTCTGTTAATTAAGATCATATTTCTAAATTGTCTTATAAACAAATAAATTTAAGAGGGTGTTGATGTTTATAGTTATTTTCAAATAAGGTTGTACTAACTTATTCAATAGGAGAAGACCTACTATTTAGGAGTATGTCGTTTATTTAGGAGTTTATTATGGCTTCTGTTGGGATCTAGTGTAAGACCCCAACTTTTATGAATAAAGAATAATTTTCTTGAAATATATTTTTGAATATTATGGTGTGGATTTGATATAATGTTATAGTTGTGGGTAATATTTACAAATTTTGCAAAGTAAGCAAGTGGTTATATAATATTCGATTGGTCGGGGAATATTCGTTTTAACAGAGAATATTCGTACGACGGCACAATCATTGGTGGACCCCACAACGGAAGTATTGTCGTAGTTAGAAAACAACATAGTTATCTTTTATAAAATAACTACGAAAGTGTTACCAAGATTATAACTATTGAACTACCTTAGTAAAGTAAAAGTACGAGAATCTGGCGTGGTTGTATAAAGTAAGCACATGGTATTGGTTATTGATGCTTACGTGAGAAGTCACTCGGTTATACTCAATTATTGCTACATAAGAATTCACGTGATCATATCTCTCATATTATTGATTCGATTATTGTAACAGTATCATATGCATAATATGTTATATTATTAAATTAATAATTAAGACGACAAAGTTATTTATATTATTAAATTACAATATTTACAATGTCTAAAAGTTCTGTCAAGGAAAGGTTTGGTCATCTAATTGCGTGCCAATAAGGAGAAATCCTTATCGAAAAGCCCCCTCTTTCTTGGGAACGACCTGGTTGTTAAATATTGTGAGTTATAATATTAATGATGAATAAGTTCGTGTTGATTAAAGATGAAATTGATAGTTTCATTGTGTTGGAATTATTAGTGTTAGTGGAAATTGAAATTTATTTTGATATTAATTGATGTCTGGAAGTTATACTGACCAGTCGGGAAATTAATCGGATAAATGAGGAATTATTTGCTATTAATTCACATGATTATAACTATTTATTCACATGTGTGTACTATTGATTGACATTCATGTACTATTTATTAGGGGAGTTGGTGCAATATTGATAATACTTGCATGACTAAGTTAAAAATGGACGTATAGATGGAGGTACTATACTGTAATTCATATTTTCACATGATTATAACTATTGATTCACATGATTGAACTATTTATTCACATTATTTACTATTAGGGGAGGTGGTGCAAGTTTGATAATACTTGCAGGACTAAATTAAAAATGAAAGAAAAGTTGAAGGTATTGTACTATAATATTTCGAGCCCCAAAATGTGCAATTATCGAAACTATATTTTCCTACAAATAGAAGCTCATTTTCCTTCATTTCTCACCAATTCACTAAAGCTTTAGAGCAATTATTATAGAGTGAAATTATAGAGAGAAAGAAAAAGAGAAGTCTGCTACTTCACTATTCCAATATCCAGTTTCTTTCTAAGATAAGGGGTATTATTTCTTTCGTATTCATGAAGAGAGCTTCTGTTATTCCATTCTTTATTATTATGTTGGAATAACTCTGCTCATGCCAAGTACCGCATATATGGTGAAATTCTTACGTTATTTCATTCTTTATTATTCTGTTGGAATTTCACATGCATGCGGATTACGCTAGACTCGGTTCCATTCTTTATTATTTCGTTGGAATAACACATGCATGCGATTCTATCGCATACATGGTGAATTCTTTGTTATTCCATTCTTTATTATTCTATTGGAATATCACATGCATGCGGATTATCTTTAGACACGGTTACATTCTTTATTATTCATTGGAATAACTCGCTACATGCGCATCTATCGCATTTATGGTGAATTCTTACGTTATTCCATTCTTTATTATTTCGTTGGAATATCCTATTCTGTGCGGATTACATATGTGAATTGGTTCCAATCTTTATTATTCTATTGGAATAACTCATACATATGGATTATCACATGTATGGTGAATGATCCTTCGTATTCATTCCTTATTAAATTATGGAAATGATCTCATACATGTGGATTACCGCATGGCGGGTGAAAATCCATTTGCAGTTTCATATATTCTATGATACTCATTTGGTTAAAGTTTTGGCTTCTATACTCCATGAAATTAGTAGAATATCCTGGATATTTGCGCTTCATCCGGTATCTTTTCATGAAAATATTCTTCTGAGCATTCTTGAATTTTACTCCATAAAGCGGTATCATGTTGACAATTTGGACGTAATTGATTTCAGGATAAATTAACTAATAAATCTTTAAAATTTATTCTTGAACTTGTTTTATTGAATTATTATGTCATTGTCATCATCCTCATGCTTATATTATGATGAAAGTCATCTTTGGCTTACGTGCATAGATGGACTTGGTATGATTATGACCAAGGATTATTCGGTATAATCATGACCTGTAATGTTATAAATAATGTGGTAAAAGTCCTCGAGCTTTGTAGTGCATTGATGGACAATTTTGGTATGATTATGACCGAGGATTATTCGGTATATAGTCATGACCATTGATGATTTAATGAATATCCTCGCCCGTAGTGCAGGGATGACTCGATGATGTGGTCTATTTATTAAGCTGAGTCTCAGCGATAAAAATTGATTAAAACATTTTAAATCATAGAAGATAGTAGATATCATGCTCTATTTGACTCTTCTAATGGAGTGCTTATTCCGCTGCAGTTAAACATGATGTCTTTTGTATTTTATCAGTTTAACATTGTTGAAGACTAATGATAATTTATTCGCATTATCTTAGTCATAATATTTCTCTTTGGGATAGTTGAGCTCACCCTTTCTTTTTGTTCTCTTCAGTGAAATGAGAACGAGCCGGGACTAGTCTGGGGGGAGCAGATAATCTGGTCCGGATAATAGCATTAGTAGTCCTCACTATTCTATTAAATAGTGTGACAATAAATGTAATGAGGACTCCATTGAGTGTGGATATTGTCTCAGATGACAATATTCTTATTAAAACTCTTAGATTATGTTTTGTCATTATTTTACACCGTTGTTGTATAATTAAGTTGAATTTGAATTTTGTACCATGTATTTGGTGACTCAAGATGGGTGATGTATACCTATTTTGGGGGCATCACAGTTGGTATCAAAGCTTAGGGATATGATCCCTGGCTGAGATGTGAGACAAGAACTAGAAGGGGAGAGACGAGGAATTCCTTCGCTAGTATGACCTACCTAAGGTTATTTGGTATTTAATTGGTCGGTCAGAGTATAGGGATAATATGTGATATGTTAATTAACACTTGTTTTGTGGCAGTATTTGAAAATGGCATCCGAAAATGTTGAGATAAACAATGAAGCACATGAGACCGTTGAGTCACCATAAATTAATGCCCGGGATAATGTGCAACAGGAAGACAATAATCCTCATGTAAACAATAACACCGATGAAATGGTGAATGATGGGATGTTCAGAGGCTTTATGCAATTCATGCAACATCAAGCGAAAGCGGCTCCAGTCCAAAATGTAGGTGGAAACACTGACAACTCTCTGACGGTCACCGCTAAGCAGTTCAAGGAGCTGGGACCACCGGAGTTTTTTGGAGCGCCAAAACCACTTAAGGCGGAGACGTGGATAAAGCAGATCAATAAGATATTTGATGTCTTGGGATGCTCCGAGTAGCAAAAGGATCCCTTTGCCATCTTCATGTTGCGAGTAGAGGCAGATTACTGGTGGGAATCTATAAAGCGTACTCAACCTGCCACACTCAAAATGTCTTGGGAGAAGTTCCAAGAGCTGTTCAATGACAAGTACTTTCCTGAAAGTATTTGTCACATGAAGGAGGTAGATTTCATCAAGATTGAACAAAACAATATGACCGTGGAGCAGTACGAAGCTAAGTTTGCCGAGTTATCTCGGTTTGCGTCCCACTTGGTTGATAATGAGGAAAGAATGACGCGGATGTTTCTAAGAGGTTTGAAACCTGAGATACATCAATACCTTATCTCTCATAAACTGTGTTTCTATTCAGATGTTGTGAATAGGGCTTAGTTATTGGAGCGCGATAATGAGTCAACCCAACCAAGAGAGAAAGCAACCTAAAGTCGATAATACCGTGGTAGTAGATCCAATAAAGCGATGACAACAAATGTGGAGGGAATCAACATGCCAGAAATGATAATCACTTCGGTGGTAATCATAGCCATGACAATAAGAGTGGACATTTCAAGAAGAGGACATTTAACAAGGATGGAAAGACGTCAAAGACCAAAGACTGTTGTTAAGGAAGGAGAAGCGACCACCGGTCAGATAAGTTACAAATGTGGAGGAAAGGACACATAAGTCCAACCGCACGACGCGTCCAAAGCGTGTTATAATTGTGGAAAAGAAGGTCACCTAGCCCGATTTTGTCGTGCACCTAAGTCAAGTCCAAATTGGGATGGAGGCATCAAAGGTGTCCTGCATAAGACAAAGCCGTAGAGTTCAAGGAGAGTGTTTGTCGTAACCTCCCAAAAAGCGAGGAATCCGAACGAGGTGATCACTGGTAAGCTAATCATAAACTCTAGCAAAGTTTATACTTTATTTGATACCGGTTCTACCCATTCCTTTATTTCTCCTACTTGCGTTCAACGTTTAAATTTGACTCCAGAGAAATTAGACTTTGACTTATCTGTTGAAACTTCGTTGGGAGAAACCTTCATTACATCCACGGTTTATAAGTCTTGTTTGATTCAAATTGGTAACCGCACATTACCTATCGATCTTATTTTTTTGAAAATACTTGCATTTGATGTGATTTTAAGGATTGATTGGTTAACTACTCATCATGCTAAAATCGATTGTTTTCGTAAGGTTATTAGCTTTCATAATCCTAACCAACCTATTATGCAAATTCAAGCAACCAAACCACTAAAATTAATCACTGTCATATCAAGTCATAAAGCTATTCGTTTATTAAAAAACGGATGTCAAGCTTTCTTAGCCCATGTCATGATTTAAATAAAGATACGCCGATTTGAATGATATTTCTATTGTTAATAAATTTCGACGTATTCACGAAGAACTTCTGGCCTACCCCAGAGGCGTGAAATTGAATTTCAGATCGACCTTGAATCCAAAGACAAAACCCATTTCCAAAGCCCCATATCGAATGGCTCTATTGAACTTCGGGAGTTAAAAACCCAACTCTGAGGAATTGTTAGACATCGGTTTCATTCGTCTAAGACGTTTCCTTGGTCGCCTCTGTTTTATTCGTGAAGAAGAAAGATAGAAGTATGCGACTTTGTATTGATTATCTGGAGTTGAATCATGTCACCATCAAAAAGGTAAAACCCGCTGGTTGCCTCGCATTGATGACTGTTTGACCGATTACAAGGAGTCAAATTCTTTTCAAAAATTGATCTTCGTTCCGGATATCGTCAGTTGAAGATTAAAAGTGATGACATTCCAAAGACTGCTTTCAGAACTCGGTACGAGCATTATGAATTCCTAGTCATGTCTTTTGGATTGACTAATGCTCCTGCTGCCTTCATGGACATGATGAACCGAGTATTCAAGGAATATTTAGATCACTTTGTGGTCGTCTTTATTGATGACATCCTCATATACTCCAAAACCCGTGAAGACCATGAGCAACACTTGAGGCTGATACTTCAAAAGCTTCGTGAAAACAAGCTTTATGCCAAGTTGAAGAAATGTGAGTTATGGCTTGAGGAAGTTGTATTCCTTGGGCACGTAATATCAAAACATGGAATATCTGTTGACCAAGCAAAGATTGAAGCAATTCAAAGCTGGGAGCAACCTAAGTCAGTGACCGAAGTACGTAGCTTTCTTGATTTAGCTGGTTATTATTGAAGATTCGTAGAAGGTTTTTCTCGAATCGCTAGTCTATTAACTCAGCTGACCCGAAAAGATACAAAATTCGATTGGAGCGAAGAATGTGAAAAGAGTTTTCAAGAACTCAAGAGGAGACTCATTTCAGCACCTGTTCTGATAATACCATCTGGCTCGGAGGGATTCATAGCCTACGCCTCTCGACAACTCAAAGAATATGAGAGAAATTATCCTACTCATGATCTAGAGTTGGCAGCAGTCATTTTTGCGCTTAAGATTTGGAGGCATTACCTGTATGGAGAGAAGGTGGAGATCTATACGGATCATAAAAGCCTCAAATATTTCTTCACTCAAAAGAAACTCAACATGCGGCAACGACGATGGCTTGAGTTGTTGAAAGATTATGATCATACCATCCAATACCATCTTGGAAAAGCGAACGTAGTAGCTGACGCATTGAGTTGAAGATCATATGTGGGTACGAGTGCAATATTGTCAACGCAAAGACCCATTTTATATGACTTGCAAAAGATGGAAATAGAGTTAAAGACTCCAGGTTCCCATGTGATGATGGCGAATATACGAGTGGAACCGACTTTAATCGATAAAGTTAAAGTTGCTCAAACTACAGACCTGGAGCTGATGTGTATGAAGAAGAAAGTGCAAGAAGGTGTAATTCCGGAAGCAAGAATCGATGAAGAAGGAATACTTCGAGTCAACTCCAGACTTTGTGTTCCTAACGATTCTGACTTGAAGTATAAAATATTGATGGAGGCGTACAACACACAGTTTGTAATCCATCCTGGGAGTACTAAAATGTATCGTGATCTTCGACACACATTTTAGTGGAGCAATATGAAGAGAGAGATAGCGGGGTTTATCTCAAAGTGTCTAACTTGTCAACGAGTCAAGGCGGAGCATCAAGTGCCAAAAGGTCCATTGCAACCACTTGAAATTCCAGAATGGAAGTGGGAGCACATTACCATGGATTTTGTTACTAGTCTTCCCAAGGTTTCTCAAGGCATTGATGCAATTTGGGTCATTGTTGATAGACTGACCAAGTCTGTTCATTTCTTACCGATACGAGAAACTTTTACACTTGAACGTCTTGCTAGTATGTACATAAACGAGATTGTAAGATTGCATGGTATGCCAATATCCATAGTTTTTGATCGAGACCCAAGATTCACTTCAAGATTTTGGGTTAGTTTGCAAAAAGCTATGGGCACGGATTTACGATTTAGTTCGGCATATCATCCTTAAACGAATAGGCAGTCAGAAAGGACTATTCAAACTCTTGAAGATTTATTAAGACTCTGTGTCATTGACTTCAAGGGAAGTTGGGACAAGTTCTTACAAGTGGTGGAGTTTTTCTACAACAATAGTTATCAAGCAAGTATTGGCATGGCTCCATTTGAGGCGTTGTATTGAAGAAAGTGTCGTTCTCCAGTATGTTGGGATGAGGTGGGTGAAGCAACGTTGTTGGGACCGGATTTGGTACGTATGACTACGGAAAAGATTCAAACAATCCGACAACGTATAAAAACCTCACAAGATCGACAAAAGAGTTATGCTGATCTTCATCGAAAAGACGTGGAATTCAATATTGGAGATCATGTGTTATTACGTGTTGCTCCATGGAAAGGAGTTACAAGATTTGGAAAGAGAGGAAAGCTCAATCCTCAATTCATTGGCCCATTTTTAATCCTCGATCGAGTAGGAACTGTGGCCTATAGACTTGCCTTACCACCAAGTATATCTCGTGTTCATAACATTTTTCACATATCTATGTTACGTAAATATGTGAAAGACCCGAACCATATTATTGAAATAGAACAAGACGAGATAGAGGAAGATTTAACGTATGAAGAGTTACCTGTTAAAATCTTGGATAAGAAGGATCATATTCTACGCTTTAAAGTTATACCTCAAGTTAAAGTTTTGTGGAGAAACCACGATGTGGAGGAAATGACCTGGGAGTTAGAATCTGAGATGAAATCAAGGTATCCTCACCTCTTCGACATACCAGGTACGCACCCTAATTTTGAGGACGAAATTTCATAAGAAGGGGAGGTTGTAAGACCCCAACTTTTATGAATAAGGAATAATTTTCTCGAAATATATTTTTGAATATTATGGTGTGGATTTGATATAATGTTATAGTTGTGGGTAATATTTATAAATTTTACAAAGTAAGCAAGTGGTTATAAAATATTCGATTGGTCGGGGAATATTCGTTTTAACGAGAGAATATTAAATGCGACAAGACAATCATTAGTGGACCCCCCTGACGGAAGTATTGTTGTAGTTAGAAAATGACATAGTTATCTTTTATAAAAATAATCTATTAATTGTTATTATAAGCTGTTGAACTACCCAGTAGTAAAAAAATACAAGAATACTGCGTGGTTGCATAGTAGTACGCGGTATTGGTTATTGATGCTTACGTGAGAAGTTACTCGGTTATACTCAATTATTTGCTTCTGAGAATTGATGCATCATATCTCTCATATTATTGATTCGATTATTGTCACAGTATCATCTGCATAATATGTTATATTATTAAATCAATAATTGAGACTATAAAGTTATTTATATTATTAAATTGCAATATTTACAATGTCTAAAAGTTCTGTCAAAGAGAGGTTTGGTCATCTAATTGCGTGCCAATAAGGAGAAATCCTTATCGAAAAGCCCCCTCTTTCCTGGGAACGACCTGGTTGTTAAATATTGTGAGTTATAATATTAATGATGAATAAGTTCGTGTTGATTAAAGATGAAATTGATAGTTCCATTGTGTTGGAATTATTAGTGTTAGTGGAAATCGACATTTATTTCGATATTAATTGATGTTTGGAAGTTATACTGACCAGTCGGGTAATTAATCGGATAAATGAAAAATTAATTGCTATTAATTAACATGATTATAACTATTTGTTCACATGTGTGTACTATTGATTCACATTCATGTACTATTAGGGGAGTTGGTGCAAGATTGATAATACTTGTGTGACTAAGTTAAAGATGGAGGTACTATACTGTAATTCGTATTTACACAGGATTATAACTATTGATTCACATGATTGAACTATTGATTCATATTATTTACTATTAGGGGAGGTGGTGCAAGTTTAATAATACTAGCATGACTAAATTAAAAATAAAAGAAAAGTTGAAGGTATGGTACTGTAATATTTTGAGCCCCAAAATGTGCAATTATCGAAACTATATTTTCCTATAAATATAAGTTCATTCTTCCTTCATTTCTCACCAATTCACTAAAGCTTTAGAGCAATTATTATAGAGAGAAAGAAGAACAGAAGTCTGCTACCTCACTATTCCAATATCCAATTTCTTTATAAGATAAGGGGTATTATTTCTTTCGTATTCATGAAGAGAGCTTCTGTTATTCCATTCTTTATTATTATGTTGGAATAACTTTGCTCTTCATGCAATCTGCATCATGGTGAAATTCTTACATTATTCCATTCTTTATTATTCATTTGGAATTTCGTCTGCATGCGGATTACGCTAGACACTGGTTCCATTCTTTATTATTACATTGGAATAACACATGCATGCGATTCTATCGCATATATGGTGAATTCTTTGTTATTCCATTCTTTATTATTCTATTGGAATATCCCGTCATGCAATGCGGATTATGCTAGACCGGTTACATTCTTTATTATTACATTTGGAATAACACGCTTCATGCGATCTATCGCATGCATGGTGAATTCTTTACATTATTCCATTCTTTATTATTACATTTGGAATATCCTATCACATGCGGATTACGCATGACTGGTTCCAATCTTTATTATTCTATTGGAATAACACATCATGTGGATTATCACATGCGACGTGATATTCCTTCGTATTCATTCCTTATTAAATTGTGGAAATGATGCATACATGTGGATTACCGCGTGGCGGGTGAAAATCCATTTGCATTTCATATATTTTATGATACTCATTTGGTTAAAGTTTTGGCTTCTATACTCCATGAAATTAGTAGAATATCACGGATATTTGCGCTTCATCCGTTATCTTTTCATGAAAATATTCTTACGAGCATTCTTGAATTTTACTCCACAAAGCGAAGATCATGTTGATAATTTGGACGTAATTGATTTCGAGGATAAATTAACTTATAAATCTTTAAAATTTATTCTTGAACTTATTTTATTGAATTATTATGTCATTGTCATCATCCTCATGCTTATATTGTGATGAAAGTCATCTTTGGCTTTACATGCGTAGATGGACTTGGTATGATTATGACCGAGGATTATTCGGTATAATCATTACACGTAATGTTATAAATAATGTGGTAAAAGTCCTCGATAGCTTTGTAGTGCATTGATGGACAATTTTGGTATGATTATGACGGGGATTATTCGGTATAGTCATGACCATTGATGATTTAATGAATATCCTTGGCCCAGTAGTGCGAGGATGACTCGATGATGTGGTTTATTTATTGTCGAGTCTCGGCGATAAAAATTGATTAAAACATTTTAAATCATAGAAGATAGTAGATATCATGCTCTATTTGACTCTTCTAATAGAGTGTTTATTCCGCTGCTAGTTAAACTTGATGTCTTTTGTATTTTATCAGTTTAACATTGTTGAAGACTAATGATAATTTATTCGCATTATCTTAGTCATAATATTTCTTCTTGAGCTAGTTGAGCTCACCTTTCTTTCCTTTATTCTCTCTTGGAAATGAGAGCGTAAAGGGACTAGTCGGGGAATGGAGTGGCGGTCCAGATGATAGCATTAGTAGTCCTCGCATTATTCATTAAATAGTGTGACAATAAATGTAATGAGGACTCCATTGAGTGTGGATATTGTCACAGATGACAATATTCTTATTAAAACTCTTAGATTATGTTTTGTCGTTTTACACCTACATTGTTGTATAATTAAGTTGTATTTGAATTTTGTACCATATATTTGGCGACTCAAGATGGGTGATGTATACCTATTTTGGGGGCGTCACTTCTGGATCCTCTATGAGGATTTCTCTGTGAGGATCTTGTGAGGGTTTTGCTATGGAGTTGACAACATATCAAAAAAGAGATCCAATGACTCATAACTCTTTTTTTGTCTGTGTATCAAAACGACGTCGTTTTGATAAAAAAAAAAATTACAAGTTGACAAATAATTTGAAGCCACCAAACACCGTTTATTTTTACATATAATTATTTTAAATTCCTTGATTATTCTGTATATGATTTTTTTTATATTTAATAACTTAGCTTACTATTAATATTAGGATAACTACAAACTTGGCTCAAAAAAATGAATAAATATATCAGTTATAATTATCGTTAATGTTTTCAATGTGGCTTTAGTTATTTTTCATTTATTATTGTTTTTGTTTGTTTATTTATATTATTATTATTATAATTTGTATTTATCTGTTCCATAAAAAGAGTTTACTCTCACCATTAAAAATATTATTATTATTTATTCTAACCATTGGGCAGGCTGGGTAAACCAAGAAAATATTCTAGACCTATCAATTATTATTATTTACGTATTCCTTTATATCTTTTTTTATTATTAATAATCGTTTTACGTTACCTCTCTTAATCCACTGCTCAACGGAGACAATCACCATCACAACTCAAATATTATTTTAAATGTACTCTTTTTACTTTACTTCACTTTGTTTGGTAAAAGTAAACTGCGTTTGGTGACTTCCAATTTTCTATCAACTTGAAAAAAAAAATCTATCAAAACGGCGTCGTTTTGATACACAAAAGAAAAAAAAGAGTTGTGAGCTATTGGATCTCTTTCTTGATGTGTTGTCAACTCCACAACAAAATCCTCACAAGATCCTCACATAGAAATCCTTATAGTGGATCCGGATCCCTTTTGTTGAAGCTACGTTTTAGCTCAATGTTTACTCTTTTATTAGCATTTTTATAGTGGTAGAAGTGATTGCTATTTTATTGGTTTGTTAGTTGATGTATTGCAGGCTTTTAATTCTTTCAATAAATATTAAGTCTTTCATTTATCTGACTTTACTCCTCCACAAAGTAAATACACAGTTTTGTTTTAATCCATCAATATATTCTGTATTTTTAATTTATGATAGTGTTAGTGTACAATGATTTGATATCAAATTTATAATTATAATTCTATTTTTATGTCATCACAATTAGAATAAACACGCAATAGATTTATAAATAAACACGGGAAAATATATAATTAATACTTTCTTCATATGGTAGATCAAAAAATCCATATGGAGGGTTAGCACTAAATCACTAATTAGCGCGTCTAGTGCTGCTACCAAATATTGACTTACTAAGATAGTGAAGATTCATATTTCAAAAAACTGTTTTCTTCACAATAAAGGTCAAATGATTTTGTTTAGTTCGGTTCATTATTATATGTTGTTCGTCATTTTATATCAGACGTATTTAAAAGTTAAAACGACGGTTTTATATATATACGATTTAACCTAATCATCGTCGATCCGTCATTAAAAGAAAATATACGATGTATGTTAGATAAGGGTAAGTTTTAAAATCTGGATCATAGTATATATATATATATATATATATATATATAGTACTGATAATATCAATTATTAATTACATTTCTTCTTCAACAACTATTCTTGTCTGCAGGCTACCAACACTAACAAAAAAATAGTTTATAAGGGCAACTTTGTTAATTATTTTCAAAGATGCACGCATATTCAAAAAAGGGTGTTGCAGAATTAAAAATTATGATATGATAATATAGTCATACTAACTCCATAAATCATGCATCCCACAAAGGTTAAGATGAGAGATAGATTGTTGAAATGTCTCACTCCATAACAACCAAACTTGCTTGGACTCCACAACCACCATTTTCAATTCTAAGCACCTTTCTCATATACGCCTGCTAGTGTGTGTGTGTATATATATATATATATATATATATATATATATATATATATATATATGGAGAGTGTTGTAGTTCATCATATTATACAGTTTATTATTAGATTTAATGGACGCAATTTAATTCTCAAAAGGGAAAAGAAGAAGAAGAGAAACACGGGTTCATATGCACCATTACCATGGAAAGACTTATAAAAAATTGTGCACGCACTATAATAGTAGTGTGCATGGAACTTCCATATGCACTATAATGGTGCGTACAAGAACTTTTCATACGCACTATAATAATATGTATGATAACTTTTTGTTTTTTAAATCGTATCTGATGTTGAATTTAAGAATTAATTAACGGTATAAAATGAATTGACGATTACAGACCTCATAGTCATCTCTGCCATTAAATTTTGAGACAGATATATTAAGACATTTTAAATATTTTACACATTATTCTCAATACATATACTTATTTAGAATTTCTATTTTTCACAATATTTTACACATTATTCTCTATACATACTTATATATTTAGAAGAAAAAATTCACTTGAAAAGTGCAATTCTAAATATGCCATCAGCAGCGTCACGTATATTGTTTTTTTATAAGGTGACACTCATCGTTTTTTTTTTGGAACTCAGTGAGTTGACTCTACCAACTGTGTAGCACTGGACCGACAATACAATTCCACACTCTTAATGACAACCCAATAAATTTCTTGTTAATGAGAATTTTACTTGTCCATATGTTTATTAGGGAAAGTTACATTCATTTTTATAGTAATATATCAAGGTTTGTGGTGCATGTGAAGTATGCATCAAGAACTAAAAAAATTCAGACTGATATTATAAAAAGGGCAAGATGATCTTATACTGTCAAGTTCTATTATTTATATATATTATAAAAAGGGCAGGATGGTATATATATGTGTAAACTATAAAGTCGGATGACAATTTAAATCATAACCGATCTGATTTGAACCGTCACTGGTGTGGTTTTGGTAGATTTTTTTTAATCGGGACCGAATTTTGTTAATTTCTTGAATCAACAGTACACCAGTTCTTGAACCGCTATTTATTTTAATTATATATCATATTTTATAGTATTATTATTTTTATATTGAATTATATATATATAGTCATAGAGTGACTCAAATATATATTTTTATTATTTTTTACTTTTGTATATTAAAATTTAATTTATAAATATTTTTATATATCGTTGATATATATTAAAATTATAATAATATAAAAATTATAACAATGTTATGTTAATTTTAATTGAACATATGTTAATTGTTTATATTTCATAAAAAAATTTAAAAAAATTGTTTATATTTCTTGAGTTATTTTAATGAATATTATTATAATGTGGCTTGTAAAAATATTGAACTAATTTAATAAAAATTAAGTCAAAAGTATTATTAACTTCTGATCGGTGCAAGTTGGTGCAGTGCAATTCAAAATATAAATCGTTCGGTACAGTTTTGGTATAAAAAAATCTTACATCACTACCGGTGCGGTACTATTTCGATTTAAAAAATATTAAGCCCGATACAATTCTAAATTATTGAAAAATTAAAACCGCAACTCACCATTGTCATCCCTAATCCATTATGTGTTTTGCATATAAATTTCAAATCTATTGTTACCACCATTCCAATAAGATGATTTTAATTAATTGTAGTAGCGCTATAAAAGATTCAAATATTCAATAGTCCTACTCCTTGTCAATGGTATATTAAAATATGAGTTCATCTTATTTGATAAATTTACGTTGAATTATAATTATGAATTATTATATAATACATAATATTAGTAGGAAATATAGAAAAGTTTCACTTATTATACATTTTTAAAAAAATTACCATTAATAATTATTTACGTAATTGACAATCAAATAATCAATATAAATAACCGCAATATATATCATTTTCCTTAATATGTATATCTAAAAATATACGCACAATTATTTATAACAAGAAATAGGTACATGATTTTAAAATGGGAATATATCTCAATTAGTCCCCAGATAATATATTTTTTTTCTATCTAATTAAACAGTTATTTTACTTTCTTTTTTTTTTTCACATTTGTTTTCAAACTTTATAACTTTTCCAATCTCAATCCAATCTCACAAAAATTTTGTGTCTAACTAGTTCTTTTACTACTTTATTTTTGTTACACACTTGTCTTCAAACTTGTAACTTTTGAAATCTCAATCCAACCCAACAAAAATAGAACAATTAAATGGACCAAATTTGAAAAAAAAAAATAGTAGTTTGAGAATTAAATATGAAAATTGGAGTTGTATATAATTTGGGTACTAAATGTGAATAACAACTATACATAGTTTGGTGACTAACAAATAAATAAATTAAATATACATATATAATTTGAGGACAAAGTACACAAAAAAAAAAATTAATAAAATAAAATAAAATGTTATAAGACTAAATATGAAGATCAATCACAAATTGGGGACTAATGAAAGGATAAAAAATAATTAAATTTAAAAGAAACTGAACAATTATAACAAATTCATTACCAAACACATAATTGATGTCCACCTTGTTTTATTTTTGTTATCAGTCAGAAGTCCCTTTCAACACACTATTAATTAACTAATCTCAAAATCACCACCAAATTATTGCAATCGTGGGGAGCAATCATTATATGAATATATACACTTCGTCCTTCTCCATTTGTCACAAAAATCAAATCAAAATCCCCCCTAAATTTGCCGTCCATTAAAATGCCTGCCAATATTTCGACTTAGTTCATAAAAGATCTTTTCCAGCTAACTGGATTCTCTCATTCCTACATGCTCATCACCATATATATAATTAAATGAACCCTATTTGTTTGTTTAGGGTTTAGGATTTAGGGTTTAGAAGAGAATAACCAGAAAATATGACGACGTACGACTCGATATTGGCAAGAAGTTTTAGCCGGCATGAGCAGAAGAAATTGGGATGTGGAGCTTTCTTTGGTTGTTTTATCATTGCATTGTGCATTTGCACAATATTTAAGCCTTATCTTGGTCCTCTACCAGTTGGTAAGCACTAAGTTGTCCATGCATGAATTTCTCTTTTGACTGTATATATCTTTCATTTCTTCCTTCCTATTTATAATGAGCAATGCAAGTTATTTTCAGGTCTGAACACTTTAATTAATATACACCAACAGTTATGCATTAACAGAGAAAAAACAGAAATTATTATTTTCTCTACTGTTCTCTGTACTGCACAGTTAGTGCGCATGCATAGAATTATACTTTAAATTAATAAATTATTGTTTTTAAGTGTAAACATGAAATCGAAATATATCCATATATTTGCAAATTTAGTAAATGAGACTCTTTCTGCATAAAAGAGGGAGCAGTACATGTATCTGATGGTTGTATTTTTTAAAGTGAATTTGAAGTTGTCAATGGGATTTGGCTACAAAATGCTGATGATTACAGAGGAAACAAACCAACCCCAGAATTTGCGTACATTTACAAATCAATCATCTTCAACACAAGGTACGTATTTTCCACATCAAATTGTTTAATTAGACAGTTTATATGCATAGTCTAGCTACTCCTTGAATAGTTGCATAATCTTTATGTTAAGCGGTAAAGAGAGGACTTTAAATTCACAACTGCTACTATCATGTTAGGTAATCAAGAAGACTTGCATTACAGATTATACAATACAGTTGTCTTCTATTAATTTAAACCAAGCTGAGGATAATTTTATTAAATATATAGGACTTTCGTTTAGTATTATAAAAAGTCAAATAGATGAATTAAAAAAAAAAACTATTACTCCTTCCGACCTCCGTCTCGAAAAGATGAACAAAATATAATTTACACGTATTTTAAAAAGTAAAAGTAGAGAAAAGAAAGTAAATTAAGTAGTTTCAAATTTATTTCTCACAAGATTATATAATGTAATTGAGTATTTTTTTTTTTATATTAATAGACCTTATTAAATAATGATTTGGTTATAATTCACTTTATATACTTTATCTCATTATTTTAGGATTAAAAATTGTACTTTTAATCATCCTTTAGGGACGGAATGAGTAATACTTTTAAAAAGAATATTAAATTTTGGGAGAAAATTTCAAAAAATTAATTGCACTCGAGGTAGAAAATCTAAACATGAAAAAGACTAAACTTAAGACTTCTTAAATTCCTTGGGGTAAATAATGTTAAAATCCTACCAACTTTCACTAATTTTCTTTTTACCCAACCAAGTATAAAATTTTCATATTAAACTTTAAAATTAATAGAAAGAATCTATTTTCCCAATATTTTTGACATACTTTTGTTGACCTAGTTTGACCGTTTATTTTAATGACTTACTTTTTAAGTTATTTTTTCAAGTAAACAGTGACGTGGATATATGATATAATAAATATAATTGCAAAAGAGGGAAAATTCAAGGGCAAGTGGATTAAAGGGAAAAAAATTGAAAACAAAATTTCCTTCCGCACAAATTTCTGCAAAAAACAAAAAATATAAATCAATCAAAGTAAGTACCAAAAGGCGTCAAAATTGTACAAGTGAGAGGAATTGGAGCCCATAAAATATACCTTTTTCTATTTACTTCTTATAAAAAAAATGTACTCTATAAGTACCGAATCGTATTTATTTATATTTTTAAAATAAAAAACCTCGGTTTTCATGTAGTTTTTTATGACTATAGTCTACACCTATATTTTTAAAAAAGTGTACAATATACTGGTTACAAAAATGATCAATTTAATCAGAAAAATCAAACTATGACATTTAAAAATGCGACAGAAGTGATATAGACCATGAATGTGTCACCAATGTTGACAACTATATGGCATCGGGGCGAGGACGGACGGCTTGCCAACTTGTTGTTTGCAAAAACTTGGAGGCCTCCAACTTGATCTTGATGAAGTATGGTTAAAGGGATAGGATCACAATGAGGGCCTGTCCCGAGGGGACTGCATATCTCTATACCTTTTATCTAGAGAAAGTAGTGATTGTGATTTAGAGCTTGAGAAAAGAGGAAAAAGAAAGAGAAAATTCAATCTAGAAGGATTTGTTGCTTCCAATCGCTTGCTATTACTCCAATCACTCTCTATTTTCCTCTCCCACTATGGCGTTTCACCCTTGATTTTATGACGGCTAGGAGAGAGAGACAAACGCGAGGAAGAATCCTATGGTTAAGGTTGAAAAATTGAAAAAGATTTAAAGTGATCTGAATCGTTGGATTTGATGATTTGAGACATAATATGCATGTCACAATATCCACATTATTTTTTATTGAAAAAAAATAATTTTAAAAGTTATGTCATTAAAAACAGACGATCAGACTTGGTCAATTAACGTACATTAAAAAAAAGTGAATAAATTTTCTGTCTTGACTTTGCCATTTAATTGAAAAAACTTGTACTTGATTGTTGCAAATTATGTATAAGATTAATTCTACTTTTCTGAAATAACTTCTTCTTAATTCTTTCTTTGATCATTAGATGTGAAAATACAGCAGAAATCCAAGATAATTTGCAACATTTCAGAACCAAGATCAGATTTCTGCGAGATGGATGGAGATATAAGAATTGACGGTAACTCATCAACCATTTTCATCATCCCTTCATCTAACCAAACAAACATTCATTTCATCGCAAACAATTCTTGGACTATAAAGCCTTATGCTAGAAAAGGCGATGAAGGCGCCATGCAAAGCGTTAGGCCTTTCAAATTTAATTCCCAAGAAATAGTGCCACAATATTATTGTACTCAAAATCATAGTGTTCCGGCTATAGTTTTCTCAACTGGAGGCTACACTGGCAATAACTTCCATGATTTTAGTGATGTGGTGATTCCGTTATACCTAACTTCTCAAAAATTTAATGGACAAGTACAATTTCTCATCGCGGATAAAAATATTTGGTGGACTACAAAATTTCGAAAAGTATTAGACAACTTATCGAAATACGAGGTTATAGATCTTGATAGAGAAAATAAAGTTCATTGCTTTTCAAGCATGATACTTGGCCTTAAAAAACACGAGGAGCTAAACATTGATCCTTTAAAATCCCCACAATATTCGATGAAGGACTTTAGGGGTTTTTTAAGAAGTTCATACGGTTTAAAGAGAGAAACTGCGATAAAACTAAGTGGCAATGAGAAGAGAAAGCCTAGGCTTCTTATTATTTCAAGAAAATGGAGTCGAGCATTTTTGAACGAAAGAAAAATTGTTAAAATGGCTAAGAGGTTAAGATTCGACGTGGTTTTGACAGAGGCGACTTCAAATTTATCGCAATTTTCACAAGTTGTGAATTCTTGTGATGTGATGATGGGAGTGCATGGTGCTGGATTAACAAATTTGGTTTTTCTTCCTAATAATGCGGTTTTTATACAAGTGGTGCCTTTTGGAGGGCTTGAATGGCTTGCTACAACTGATTTTGGTAATCCTTCTAAGAATATGAATTTGAGGTATTTGGAGTATAGGATAAGTGAAGGAGAGAGCTCTTTGATACAACAATATCCACTTGAGCATGATGTTTTTAAGGACCCTTATTCTATTCAAAGAAAGGGATGGGAGGCTTTTAAGTCTGTGTATTTAGATAAGCAAAATGTAGAGCTTGATGTGGGTAGGTTTAGGGCAACTTTGTTGGAAGCACTCAAGCTTTTGAGAATATAGATTAATGAGTTCATGTTTTTTTTTCTAAATTCTTTTGCTTATGAGTTGATATGGTTATTTGAACAGTAAAGTCAAAGGACTTGATGTTGCATGTATTGAGAAAAGATAGGTTTTTAATTTGGAGGGTTTTTTTATTGAAGATAAATAAATGTATAATGCTCTTAATTTGTAATCTTTTTTCTTTGAATTTTTAATTGCATTAGAGCTTAAAAAAAAATCCGGTTACGTCAAAAGTTAGCTACCTAGCTCATCATGTGTGCACGTATTATGTATTAATTCTTATGTATTAAATTAGACTATATTGTTTGCAAGTATTATAATTTTAAAAATATTAATTAAATAAATAATTTTAGTCACATGTTTGTTTTTATAAGATTATTCATTGGATAACTTAAAATAATCTCATGTTATGTTTGTTTTTTCATAATAAATTAAATAATTGAATAAAAAAAATAGTGTTTGGACTATTATACACTTATCAATAATAACATATTTTAAACTATAATTTAAATTTGTTTATACATAAAAAAATGATGAACAATTAATTATGATGAGTATTATGGTCATTTTAGACAAATGTATTATGATAATTTTAAACAATAATGTTTAAAAGTAATTCAAGAAATAATAATATTATTGGCTCTCCATTGCCCTGTTGGTTAGTGTCCCAAATCATTAACTCACAAGTCGATGGTTCAAGAGCTGGTAGAAGAAGAACAAAATAATAATAATAATATTAATATTCCTTACATTTTTTATCACGTTATATATGTATGCTTTTATTTTGATTAATTTATCATGTTAATTTAAAGTTCAACCATATATATATATATATATATATATATATATATAGGGACTATTCATCATATAGCAATAGATTCTTTGGGAAGAACTCAAAAAATCAAAATACACAATAGCTTGTTATTATTTGGGACAATTAAAATGGGACATCCCATTTTAATTATCCCAACTGCAACAAGCTGTAGAGGCTTGAGTATCTTTTTGGCACTTGTCTTCTTTTATCATTTTGATTATTAATACTATTATATTAATATTTTGTAATATTAGTATTTATAATATTTATATTTATAATATTAATATTAATAATAATATTTTGTAATATTATTAATACATTATATTAAATACTAATATTATAAAATATTGTATTAATATTAATATTATAAAATATTGTATTAATAATATTACAAAATATTATTATTAATATTAATATTATAAATATTAAAAATATTAATATTATTTATATTTATAATATATTATTAATACTTAATATTAATATTATAATATTTTGTAATATTTATAATATTAATATTAATAATAATATTTTTAATATTATTAATATAATATTTTATAATATTAATATTAATAAAAATATTTTGTAATATTAGTATTTAATATAATAGAATTAATAATATTATTATTAATATTAATATTATAAATACTAATATTACAAAATAAAAATATAATAGTATTAATAATCAAAGTGGTAAAAGAAGACAAGTGCCAAAAGATACTACAACAATATAACAATTTATTATTGTTTCGTTTTTGTTGTTTCTCAAGAACCTATATTGTTATGGATGTGGTCCCATATATATATATATATATATATATATATATATATATATATATATATATATATATAACGGGATCTTTTCACGCTACTTCAATCAATCAAAAAACGCGTCCAATCAAGACATTAAAAACTAATCAAGATCGGAAGCTTGACGGCTTGGGCCGTCAGGGGATAGTTTCGGTGTGAGAATTAGTACAAGCCGGCACAAGGTTAACAATGGAGGTTGTGTGCTCTAGTGTTGGTAGAGTAAATTTGTATGTACCTTTTTCATGTAGTGCTCTGTACTTTTATATCAGTCTCACCGCCTTGCATGCAACGCCTTCTGCGACTTCATCTAATTGCATGCAATCTCTATCCATATCAAATCATTGTTCCCCACTAACTCAGGATTATGTTTAACATCCTTTAATTAAGTATATGGATCCAAAGTCCAGTATTAATTCACTTTATCAACCAATGGCCCAAGACCAAAAATATTCCTATAATGGCGAAACACTTCAAAGGCTCAAATAAGTGTGGCCCAATAGGCCCGAATAATCATGGCCCAACAATATATATATATATATATATATATATATATATATATATATATATATATATATATATATCGATTTGGAGAAGGAAAAAAATATTTCACATGTAGTGACGTCCATGAATGAATTAATGGGTGGCTGCATTATTGATTTAATGTTCTGCTGCAGATCATTTGGAAATTAATTTGTCTGAATATCATGGTCATTCTAGAAAAAAAATTGAGGTTAATTTTCACTAGAAATTTTTAATCCCAATTGATGGGGATTATAATACCTAATTGAACATGATATTAAATAGTCCCACATATTAAGTAATTTTATAATCCCTGGTGTAAGAACCCAAATTTTATGAAATAAAAGTATTCAATTTTTCTTATAATTATTATTTTATTCAGTAA
Source organism: Panax quinquefolius (assembly GCA_020205615.1). Lineage (NCBI taxonomy): Eukaryota > Viridiplantae > Streptophyta > Magnoliopsida > Apiales > Araliaceae > Panax > Panax quinquefolius. The sequence goes on from CM035156.1 coordinate 168,164,486, forward strand.
ATGGTTAAATTAATAAAAGGTTAAAGTTAAGGGTGATATGTGAAAATTTTACAAAGTAAGCAAGTTGTCATAAAATATTTGTTGTGTCGGGGAATATTCGTTTGGTCGGAAAATATTCTTTCTGTCGAGGAATATTCGTACGACGACGCAATTATTGATGGACCCCACAACGAAATAATTGTCGGATATAGAAAGCGACAGAAATAACTTTTTTATAAAAATAACGGCAAAACTTTTATCGTTAAACTGTTGAAATACTCGGTGATAAAAGTACAATAATACACATTGTTGCACAATAGCACACAGTAATGCACAGTATCTCTGATTATTGATGCTTACGTAAAAAGTCACTCAGTTTCATTCAATAATTATCACACTAGTTGCTGCATAGTATCTCATATTATTGATTCAATTATTGTCACAGTATCATCTGCAATATGTTATATTATTAAATCAATAATTGACACGACACGGTTATTCATATTATTGTTTGCATTATTAACAATGTCTAGGAAGTTTTGTTGAGGAAAGTGGTTAGGTTATTTAATTGCGCGCCAATAAAGAGAAATCTTTATCGGAAAGCCCCATCTTTCTTGAGAATGATCTGGTTGTCAATATTATGAGTTATAATATTAATGATGAATAATTGTTAAAAGTTCAAAAATGTGTTGATTGAAGATAAGTGAATTGTGATAAATATTTATTTAATTTTCGATATAAATAGAGAGGTTTGTCATGAGACATTTGTTGTAAGTTTGATTTATTTTATGGGACACATATGTCATCATCTAAGAGCCACTTAGTACTTTTCTTTACCAGACGTCAAACCACTTTTCTTTTCACATTATATGCAAACGTCAAACCACTTGCCTTTTCACATTACCAGGCATCAAGCCACTTGCCTCTTCACATTGCAAGGGTCAAGCTAGAATTCTTCTATAAATAAAAGTTCACTTTTTCCGTCATTCTCACCAATTTACTAAAGTTATAGAGAGAGAATAAGAGAGAAAAAAGAAGAGTATTCTACTACTACATTATTGCAGTATTCAATCTCCTACTAAGGTAAGTGATATTATTTATTTCATATTCGTAAAGGATGTTATTTTCTTTCAATACAAATAAGCGTTGTCATTTTATTCCTTATTAATCTGTGGGAATAACCTGTTTACGCAGACTACCGCATGCCTGGTGAATAACTTTTCGTATTCATTCTTTATTAAGTTGTAGAAATGATCTGTCTACGCGGATTACCGCATGACGGGTGAAAATGATCTATTTATAGTTTCTTTTATTATTTCATTTCATATTCATAAATCTAAACTTACTATTGCTTCTATAATTCTTTAAATGATTAGAAATTCCTTGAGGTTTGTGCTTTATCTAATATCATTTCACTAGAATATTGGTCTAAACTCTCTTATTAAAATTTTAATCTTTTCATGTCGGGGTACTATTCATTCAGGGTACTATTCATATGGTACTATTCATGAGTCTATTCACAATGGAATTTAATTTTCTTTTCTTTGTCCAAGTTATCTTTTATGAATCTTATTATTGAAATTAAATCCATTTTTTGATCTTCATGTTGACAATTTGGACATTCTTGAACTCTGGATAAATTGAATTATAAATTTCTAATATTTATTCTTGATCTCACTTGATTCATTCTTTATATTATTGTTATAATCCTCATATTTAAATTTGTGTTGGAAAGTTATCTTTGGCCTATAGTGCAAAGATGAACTGTTGATTGGTATGATTATGACCAGGAATTGTGTATTGGTATAATCATGATCGTAATTGTGTATTGGTATAATCATGACCATTAGTTTTATAGTTGTATGTCTTTGGCCCGTAGTACAAAGATGAACTGTTGATTATTGATTTTACAGTTATATGTCTTTGGCCCGTAATGCAAAGATGGACTGTTAATTATTTGTTTTACAGTTGAACATATTTGGCCCGTAGTGCAAAGATAAACAATTGATTGGTATGATTATGACCATTTATATTACAGTTGAATATTTTTGGCCTGTAGTGCAAAGATAGACAATTGATTGGTATGATCGTAATCATTGTTGCTACATTTGAATGTCTTTGGTGTAGGATGTAAAGACAATATGATTATTGAGTGTCTTTAGCCTTTGTGGCAAGGACATTGAGTGAAAGTTCTATTTTGTGTCAAGGAAGAACTGTTAATTTATATGATTATTAACATGAATTATGAATTCAACTATAATTTTTGGTGATTCAGGTGAAGACAGGTGATGAAAGTTCTCTTTGTCTTGGGTACAACAAAAAACTGTTGATGGGTATTACAGGAATGAAATATTAATGATGGACTTTTAATTTAGAGGAGATAATAGACATTATGTTCTACTTGTGTAAGACCCCAGTTTTTATGAATAAAGATGATTTTTTTTTCTTTCTATAAATATCATTTTTGAATATTATGGAATGAATTTAATATAATGTTATAGTTGTGGGTAATATTTACAAATTTTGCAAAGTATGCAAGTTGTCATATTATATTGATTGATTGGGGAAATATTCTTTCACAAGAGGAATATCCGTATGAATGAAGTACAATCATTAGTGGACCCCTAACGGAATTATTGTCGGATTGAGAAAGCGACAAAAATATTTTATTGAAAATAACGGCGGAAGTTTTACCATTAATCTTGTTGAACTACTAAATGGTAAAAAGTCGATACGCTGGCGTGGTTGCATAAGTATACACTGGTATTGATTATTGATACTTATGTGAGAAGTCATCTCAGTTTTTTTTTATTACTTATATATATATAAGGTATGTATTTATATATATTATATATATATAAGTAAAGTTGTCAATTTGGGTGGGGGAAGGAAGATTTGGTTATATGGGGAGGGAGTACAATTATTATCATTATATATATATATATATATATATATATATATATATATATATAATTTGTCACATGTTTTGAGGATGGTGGGGGGAGGTTCACGACAAATCAAAGAAAAAAAGGGGAAGGATTGCTTGGAAAAGAGGGAGTTACATTATTATTATTATTATATTTATATATATGTAATTTAGTTGACAACTTGGTAAGGCTAATCACGGGAGTGTATCCCGTGAAAAATTTTACACATGCTATATATATATTTAATATATATAATATATAATATATTTTATTTAAAAGATTTTGCTTTAAATATGAATCGTCCGATTAAAAGTAAATCAATCTGGACCGTTCATGAATTAGTTACTATGCAGTCCATTCTTCTATAAATAGAAGCTCATTCCTTCATTATTTTCTTACGAATTCACTGAACTCTAGAGAGAGAAATTATAGAGAGAAAGAAGAAGAGTTTTCTGTTACTTCACTACTCTGATATCAAGTTTATTTTACGGTAAGGGGTATTATTTCTTTCTTATTCATGAAGAGAACTTCTGTTATTCCATTCTTTATTATTCTGTTGGAATAACCTGTATACGCGGTCTACCCTATACTTGGTGATTTACATTTGTTATTTCATTCTTTATTATTCATTTGGAACATCACATGCATGCGTTTTACTGCGGACTGGTTAAAATCTTTATTATTCTGTTGGAACATCACATGCATGCGTTTCACATGGGACCTAGTTCTCATCTTTATTATTACATTGGAATATCTTGTCTGCATGCGTTTCACGTCGGACTGATTCTCGTTATTTATTATTACATTGGAATAACTGCGTCATCATGGGCAACCTGTAAGCATGGTGATTTCATTGTTATTCCATTCTTTATTATATTGTTGGAATATCGTAGCCGGTGCGTGACACGCCTGACCAGTTCCTTTATTTATTATTCAGTTGGAATAACCTCATGCATAAATACCGCATGCATGGTGATTTTTTTTGTTATTCCATTCTTTATTATACTCAGTTGATTAAAGTTTTGACTTCTATACTCCATGAAATTAGTGGAATATCCTTGATATTTGCGCTTCATCCAGTATCTTTCATGGAAATATTCTTCTGAGCATTTTTGAATTTTACTCTATAAAGTAGTATCATGTTGACAATTTGGACGTTATTAGTTCCTGAATAAATTAATTCGTGAACTTGTTTTATTGAATTCGTATATCATTGTCATCATCCTCATGTTTATATTTTTTTGAAAGTCATCTGTGGCCTGTAGTGCATAGATGGACTTGGTATAATTATGACCAGGGATTATTCGGTGTAATCATGACCGTAATGTTACAAATGATGTGATAAAAGTCCTTATTGGCCCGTAGTGCATTGATGGACAGTTGTTGGCATGATCATGACCATTGATGAATACACGAATATCCTTGGCCTGTAGTGAATGGATAATTTGTGGTCGTGATATTAAAGAATATCCTTGGCTGTAGTGCAGGGGTGATTCGATGATGTGGATTATTTATTAAGTTGAGTCTCAGCGATAAAAGTGATGAAAAACTTTTTAAATCATAAAAGATAGTAGGTTTTATTCTCTACTTGACTCTTTTAATGGATTGCTTGATCCGTTGCAGTTAAACTTGATGTTTGTTATATTGTATCAGTTTAACACTGTTTAAGGCTAATGATAATTTATTCTGCATTATCTTAGTCATAATATTTCTTACTAGGCTAGTTGAGCTCACCCTTTCTTTTCCTTTCATTCTCTTGTGAAATGAGAACGAAATGGGACGAGTCTGGGAACAGTGATGGTCCTAGATGGTGTATTAGTAGTCCTCACTATTACATTAAATAGTGTGACAATAAATGTAATGAGGACTTATTACTCGAGAGTGGATATTGTCTGAAAGATGATTTGTATTAAAACTCACAGCTCTCTTGTTGTATTTTAAATATTGTATTTATATTTTGTACCATGTATTTGGCGACTCAGAATAGGTGATGTATACCTATTTTGGGGGCGTCACAACTTGAATTTTCTAATAGATTGTTGATTTCGCTGCAATTATGGTTGAAAATTTTTATCATCTACCATATGTTCTAAATATCTGATTTATTACTATGACGGCTATTGATAATTTAATTATCTTTAGTCATAATATTCTTTATTTGGCTATTTGTGCTCACCTTTTTGCTTCACAATTCATTTCAGGTAATAAGAGTGTAGCTGGGTCAAGCGGGGATAACAGGGGAATAGGGTGATGGTTTGTGACTGTTGAAGTTTCTCAATACATTATAAAACAGTATGACAATATATAATTTTATTAAGGATTTAAAATATGTGTGTCGTATTTTATACGTTATTTAATAGTTAATTTTGGTGAACAACAATAGTGTGAGACCCCAAATTTTATGAATAAAGATTTAAATTTCTCGAAATATTTTTTTAATATTATGGTGTGAATTTGATATAGTGTTATAGTTGTGGATAGTATTTATAAATTTTGCAAAGTATGCAAGTTGTTATATAATATTCGATTGGTTGGGGAATATTCTTTTTGTCGGGGAATATCCGTACGACGGCACAATCATTGGTGGACCCCATAACGGAAGTATTGTCGTAATAAGAAAACGACAGAATTATCTTTTTATAAAAATAACGACGAAAGTGTTACCATTAAAACTATTGAAATACCCGGTAGTAAAAGTACAAAGAATGTCTGGGTTAGACAATAGTAGTACACGCAGTATTGGTTATTGATGCTTACGTAAGAAGTCACTCAGTAATACTCAATTATTGCTACAGTAATTGCTGCATCATATCTCTCATATTATTGATTCAATTATTGTCACAGTATCATCTGTATAATTTGATATATTATTAAATCAATAATTGAGACGACAAAGTTATTTATATTATTACATTGCAATATTTACAATGTCTAAAAGTTCTATCAAGGAGAGGTTTGGTCATCTAATTGCGCGCCAATGAGGAGAAATCCTTATCGAAAAGCCCCATCTTTCCTGGGAACGACTTGGTTGTTAAATATTGTGAGTTATAATATTAATGATGAATGAGTTCGTGTTGATTAAAGATGAAATTGATAGTTTCATTGTGTTGGAATTATTAGTGTTAGTGAAAATCGATATTTATTTCGATAATAATTGATGTCTGGAAGTTATCGGGTAATTAATCGGATAAATGAGCAATTAATTGCTATTAATTCACATGATTATAACTATTTGTTCACATGTGTGTACTATTGATTCACATTCTTGTACTATTAGGAGAGTTGGTGCAAGATTTATAATACTTGCATGACTAAGTTAAAAATGGAGGTATAGATGGAGATACTATACTGTAATTCGTATTTTTACATGATTATAACTATTGATTCACATGATTGAACTACTGATTCACATTATTTACTATTAGGGGAGGTGGTGCAAGTTTGATAATACTTGCAGGACTAAATTAAAAATGAAAGAAAAGTTGAAGGTATTGTACTGTAATATTTCGAGCCCCAAAACATGCAATTATCGAAACTATATTTTCCTATAAATAGAAGCTCATTCTTCTTTCATTTCTCACCAATTCAATAAAGCTTTAGAGCAATTATTATAGAGAGAAATTTAGAGAGAAAGAAAAAGAGAAGTCTGCTACCTCACTATTTCAATATCCAGTTTCTTTTCAAGGTAAGGGGTATTATTTCTTTCATTTTCATGAAGAGAGCTATTGTTATTCCATTCCTTATTATTATGTTGGAATAACCTGTCTATGCGAAGTACCGCATAAATGGTGAAATTCTTCTGTTATTCCATTCTTTATTATTATGTTGAAATATCCTGTTTGTGCGTATTACGCATGACCTGGTTTCACTATTTATTATTCTGTTGGAATAACATGTCTATGCGAAGTACCGCATACATGGTGAAATTATTCTGTTATTCCATTCTTTATTATTCTGTTGGAATATCCTGTCTCTGCGTATTACGCATGACCTGGTTCCATTATTTATTATTCTGTTGGAATAACCTCCTTGTGTGGTCTATCGCATGCCCGGTGAATTCTGTTCTTATTCCATTCTTTATTATTCTGTTGGAATATACTGTTTGTGCGGATTTCGCATGACCTGGTTCCATTCTCTATTATTCTGTTGGGAATAACTCATCATGCGGCCTATCGCATGCATGGTGAATTCTTACGTTATTCCATTCTTTATTATTCTATTGGAATAACTCATACATGTGGATTACAACATGCATGGTGAATGATCCTTTCAGTATTCATTCTTTAATAAATTATGGAAATGATCTCTACGTAGATTACTGCACGTGGCGGCGTAAAATCCATTTGCATAGGTTCATATATTCTATTATACTCAGTTGGTTAAAGTTTTGGTTTTTATACTCCATGAAATTAGTAGAATATCCTGGATATTTGCGCTTCATCCAGTATCTTTTCATGGAAATATTCTTCTGAGCATTGTTGAATTTTACTCCACAAAGCAGTATTATGTTGACAATTTGGACGTTTTTGAGTTCAGGATAAATTAACTTATAAATCTTTAAAATTTAATTGTTGAACTTGTTTTATTGAATTATTATGTCATTGTCATCATCCTCATGTTTATATTATGTTGAAAGTCATATGTGGCATGTAGTGCATAGATGGACTTGGTATGATTATGACCAAGGATTATTCGGTATAGTCATGACCGTAATGTTACAAATGATGTGGTAAAAGTTCTCATTGGCCCATAGTGCATTGCTGGACAGTTGTTGTCATGATCATGACCATTGATGAAAATACGAATATACTTGGCCCGTAGTGTATGGATAATTTGTGATCGTGATACTAATGAATATCCTTGGCCGTAGTGCAGGGATGACATGGTTTATTTAATAAGCTGAGTCTCAGCGATAAAAGTGATGAAAAACCTTTTAAATCATAGAAGATAGTAGATTTTATTCTCTACTTGTCTCTTCTAATGGATTGCTTGTTCCGCTGTAGTTAAACTTGATGTTTGTTATATTGTATCAGTTTAACACTGTTGAAGGCTAACGATAATTTATTCTGCATTATCTTAGCCATAATATTTCTTACTGGGCTTGTTGAGCTCACCCTTTTGCTTTCATTAGTCTCTTCAGGAAATGAGAACATAGCAGGGACTAGTCGGGGAACGGAGTGACGGTCCATATGATAGCATTAGTAGTCCTCACTATTCTATGAAATAGTGTGATAATAAATGTATTGAGGACTTATTTTGAGTTTGAATACTGTCTAGAAGACAATATTTATATTAAAACTCATAGCTCATGTAGTATATTTAAGATTGTATTTGTATTCTGTATCATGTATTTGGCAACTCAGAATAAGTGATGTATACTTATTTTGGGGGCGTCACAGTTGGTATCAAAGCTTAGGGATTGATCCGTGGTTGAGATGTGAGACAAGAACTAGGAGGGGAGAGACGGGGAATTCCTTCGCTAGTATGACCTACCTAAGTTTATTTGGTATTTAATTGGTCGATCAGAGTATAGGGATAATATGTGATATGTTAATTAACCCTTGTTTTGTGGCAGTATTTGAAAATGACATTCGAGAATGTTGAAAATAGCAATGGAGCATAGGAGACCGTTGAGTCTCCACAGATCAATAATCAGGATAATGTGCATCAGGAAGGCGACAATCCTCATGTAAACGACAACACTGACCAAATGATGAACGATGGAATGTTCAAAGACTTTATGCAATTCATGCAACATCAGGCGAGAGCGGCTCCTATCCAAAATGCAGGTGAAAACACTGGCAACTCTCGGACGGTCACTACTAAACAGTTCAAGGAGCTGGGACCACCGAAGTTTTTTGGAGAGCCAAAACCACTTTAAGGCGGATACGTGGATAAAGCAGATCTGCAAGATATTTGATGTCTTGGGATGCTCCGAGGAGCAAAAGGTTCTCTTTGCCACCTTCATGTTGCGATCAGAGGCAGATTACTGGTGGGAATCTGTAAAGCGTACTCAACCTGTCGCACTGAAGATGACTTGGGGAAAGTTCCAAGAATTGTTCAACGACAAGTATTTTCCCAAAAGTATTCGTCAAATAAAAGAGGTAGAGTTCATTAAACTGGAGCAAAATAACATGACCGTGTCGTAGTACGAAGCTAAGTTTGCCGAGTTGTCCCAGTTTGCATCCCATTTGGTTGATAATGAGGAGAAAATGACGCAAATGTTTCTAAGAGGTTTGAAACCTGAGATACGTCAATATCTTATCTCTCATAAATTGTGTGTGTATTCAGATATTGTTAATAGGGCTCAGTTATTGGAGCCTGATAATGAGTCAATGATAATACCAGTGATAACAGTCATCGAAGCGGTGACAATAAGCGTGGAGGGAATCAACATGCCAGAAATGGTAACCACTTCGGTAGTAATCATGGCCAAAACAATAAGAATAGAAATTTCAAGAAGAGGAGATTCAACAATGATGGAAAGACATCAGCATCAACACCCGTTGTTAAGGAAGGAGAACGACCAACTATCATATCCTTCAAATACGGAGGGGAGGGACATATCAGTCCAAACTGTACGCAGCACTCCAAAACCTATTTCAATTGTGGAAGAGAATGTCACCTAGCTCGATTTAGTCCTGCACCAAAGTCAAGTCCAGCTGGGACGGTGGCACCAAAGGCGGATACGGACAAAACAAAGTCGGTGGTTTCAGGAAGAGCATTTTTCGTGACTTCTCAAAAAGCGAGTAACCCAAACGAAGTTAGCACGGGTTAGTTAATTATAAATTCTTGCGAAGTTTATACCTTATTAGATACCAATTCTACCTATTATTTTATCTCTCTTGCTTGCGCTCAACGTTTAAATTTGACCCCAGAGAAGTTAGACTTTGACTCATTGGTTGAAACTTCGTTAGTAGAAACCTTCGTTACCTCTACTGTTTATAAATCTTGTTGATTCAAATCGACACTTTCACGTTACCTGTCGATCTTATCTCTTTGAAAATACTTGCCTTTGATGTGATTTTAGGAATCGATTGGTTAACTACTCATCATGCTTTTCATAAGGTTGTTAGCTTTTATATTCCTAACCAACCTGTTATGCAAATTCAAGCAACCAAACCACTAAAGTAAATCACTGTTATATTAAGCCATAAGTAAAGAGCCCCGAGCCTTTCGCTGGTAACTTCCTTGTGTGAAATGCACCGAAGCCGAACTTTCTGTAGGGGACGTTGTGAATAACGGTGGCAAGTTGATAGGTATCAATGTGACGTACTATCCAAGTCTTGGATGAGAGTCATAGTTTTGAATGATATTTCTATTGTTGATAAATTTCTTGGTGTATTCTTGAAGACTTTTTAGCCTACCTCTAGAGCGTGAAATCGAATTTTGTATTGACCCCAATATAAAACTCATTTCTAAAACCGTTAAATATTTCTTCAACCAAAAAAAACGTATAATGCGCCAAAGACGTTGGCTCGAGCTGTTGAAGATTACGATCGTACCATTCAATATCATCGTGGAAAAGCGAACGTAGTAGCTGACGTGTTGAGTAGAAGATCGTATACGTTTACGAGTGCGATGTTATTAACACAAAAACCCATTTCGTATAACTTTCAAATGATGAAGATAGAGTTAAAGACTCTAGGGACCCATGTGAAGATAACGAATATACGAGTAGAATCGACTTTAATCGATAAAGTTAAAGTCGCTCAAGCTACACACCCGAATCTAATGAATGTGAAGAAGAAGATTCAAGAAGGCGTTATCTCAACCCTAAATTTAATTGGCCCATTTGAAATCCTTGATCGAGTAGGAACTGTGGCCTATAGACTCGTTTTACCGCTAAGTATGTCGCATGTTCATAACTTTTTCACGTATCGATGTTACGTAAATATGTGGATGACCCGAACCACGTTATTAAATTAGAACTAGATGACATAGTAGAAGATTTAACGTATGAGGAGATACGTGTTAAAATCTTGGATAAGAAATATCGTATTCAATACTCAAAGGTTATACCTCAAGAATTAGAATCTGAAATGAAGTCAAGGTTGTGAGACCCCAAATTTTATGAATAAAGATTTAATTTTTCTCGAAATATTTTTTTTAATATTATGGAGTGAACTTGATATAATGTATAGTTGTGGGTAATATTTATAAATTTTGTTAAGTACACAAGTTGTTATATAATATTCGATTAGTTGGGGAATATTCGTTTTAACAGAGAATATTCGTACGATGGCACAATCATTGGTGGACCCCACAATAGAATTATTGTCGGATTGAGAAAATGACAAAAATATTTTTATGAAAATAATGGCGAAAGTTTTACCGTAAATTGTTGAACTACTCGGTAGTAAAAGTACAGTAATACACGTGATTTCATAGTAGCACACGATATTGATTATTGATACTTACGTGAGAAGTCACTCAGTTTTGTTTAATTATTGCTAAAGTAATTGCTGCAAAGTATCTCACATTATTTGATTCAATTATTGTCAATATTTTATATATTATTAAATCAATAATTGAGACGACGAAGTTATTAATATTATTATTTGCAATATTAACGATGTCTAAAAGTTACACAAAGAGAGGTTTGGTCACCTAATTGCTCATCGATAGGAGAAATCCTTATTGAAAGCCCCCTCTTTCCTGGGAACGACCTAGTCGATTAATATTGTGAATTATAATAAATAGAATATATTATATTTTATTTAAAAGATTTTTTTATTAGAATATTTTATTAATGTATAGTAAATTAATATGTAATCAGTCCATTTAAAAGTAAATCAACTGGACCGAGTTCATGAATTAGTTACTATTCAATCCATTCTCCTATAAATAGAAGCTCATTCCTTCATTATTTTCATTTAATTCAATCGAAACTCTAGAGAGAGAAACTATAGAGAGAAAGAAGAGAAGTATTCTGCTACTACACTACTCCTATATCCAGTTTCTTCTAAGGTAAGGGGTATTATTTCTTTTTGTATTCATGAAGAGAACTTCTGTTATTCCATTCTTTATTATTATTTTGGAATAACCTGTCTATGCGACGTACCGCATACATGGTGAAATTCTTATGTTATTCTATTCTTTATTATTCTATTGGAATAACCTGTATACGCGGACTACCCTATACTTGGTGAAATTTTTCTGTTATTCCATTCTTTATTATTCTGTTGGAATAACTTGTATATGTGAAGTACCGCATACATGGTGAAATTCTTCTGTTATTCCATTCTTTATTATTATGTTGAAATAACTCATCTACGCCAAAGCACCGCATACATGGTGAAATTCTTCTATTATTCCATTCTTTATTATTCATTGGAACATCATATACGTGTGTTTACGCATGATTTGGTTCCGTTATTTATTATTCATTGGAATATCTTCATGTCAATGCGTTTATGCATGACTTCGTTCCGTTATTTATTATTACATTTGAATATCGTATACGTGCTTTTACACATGACCTAGTTCTATTATTTATTATTACGTTGGAATAACTCGCCTGTCTTGATCTATCGCACGCCTCGGTGATTTCTTTTGTTATTCCATTCTTTATTATACTCGGTTGGTTAAAGTTTTGGCTTTTATACTCCATGAAATTAGTGGAATATACTTGATATTTGCGCTTCATCCAATATCTTTTCATGGAAATATTCTTCTGAGCATTCTTGAATTTTACACCACAAAGCAGTATCATGTTGACAATTTGGACGTTATTGGTTCCTGGATAAATTAATTCTTGAACTTATTTTATTGAATTCTTATATCATTGTCATCGTCCTCGTGTTTATATTCTGTTGAAAGTCATATGTGGCCTGTAGTGCATAGATGGACTTGGTATAATTATGACCATGGATTTTTCGGTATAATCATGACCGTAATGTTACAAATGATGTGGTAAAAGTCCTCATTGGCCCGTAGTACATTGATGGACAGTTGTTGGCATTATCATGACCATTGATGAATACACGAATATCCTTGGCCCGTAGTGCATGGATAATTTGTGGTCGTGATACTAATGAATATCCTTGGCTGTAGTGCAGGGATGATGTGGTTTATTTATTAAGATGAGTCTCAGCGATAAAAGTGATGAAAACCTTTTAAATCATAGAAGATAGTAGATTTTATTCTCTAATGACTCTTCTAATGGATTGCTTGTTCACCGCAGATTAAACTTGATATTTGTTATATCAGTATCGGTTTAACATCATTGTTGAAGGCTAACGATAATTTATTCGCATTATCCTAGTCATAATATTTCTTCTTGGGCTAGTTGAGCTCACCCTTTTACTTTCATTGTTCTCTGTGAAATGAGAACGTAGCGAGGACTAGTCGGGGAGCGGAGTGACGGTCGGATGATAGCATTAGTAGTCCTCACTATTCTATGAAATAGTGTGTTAATAAATGTATTGAGGACTTATTTTGAGTTTGAATCATGCAGAAGACAATATTTGTATTAAAACTCACATTTCATATTGTATATTTAAGATTGTATTTGTATTATGTACCATGTATTTGGCGACTCAAAATAGGTGATGTATACCTGTTTTGGGGGCATCACAAAGGTATCCTCATATCTTCCGCATACCAGGTACGTACGTAAATTTCGAGGGCGAAATTTCATAAGGAGGGGAGATTGTGAGACCCCAAATTTTATGAATAAAGATTTAAATTTCTCAAAATATTTTTTTAATATTATGGTGTGGATTTGATATAGTGTTATAGTTGTGGATAGTATTTATAAATTTTGTAAAGTATGTAAGTTGTTATATAATATTCGATTGGTTGGAGAATATTCTTTTTATCGGGGAATATTCGTACGACGGCACAATCATTGGTGGACCCCACAACGAAAGTATTATCGTAATAAGAAAACGACAAAATTATCTTTTTATAAAAATAACGGTGGAAGTGTTACCGTTAAAACTGTTGAACTACCCGGTAGTGAAAGTATAGTAATACGTGTGGTTGCATAGAAGCACATGGTATTGGTTATTGATGCTTACGTAAGAAGTAACTCAGTTATACTCAATTATTGCTACAGTAATTGCTACATCATATCTCTCATATTAGTGATTCGATTATTGTCACAATATCATCTGTATAATTTGATATATTATTAAATCAATAATTGAGATAACAAAGTTATTCATATTATTACATTGCAATATTTACAATGTCTAAAAAGTTCATCGAGGAGAGGTTTGGTCATCTAATCATGGCGCAATGAGAGAGAAATCCTTATCGAAAAGCCCCTCTTTCCTGGGAACGACCTGGTTCTTAAATATTGTGAGTTATAATATTAATGATGAATAAGTTCGTGTTGATTAAAGATGAAATTGATAGTTTTATTGTGTTGGAATTATTAGTGTTAGTGAAAATCGATATTTATTTCGATAATAATTGATGTCTGGAAGTTATCGGTTAATTAATCGGATAAATGAGTAATTAATTGCTATTAATTCACATGATTATAACTATTTGTTCACATGTGTGTACTATTGATTCACATTCTTGTACTATTAGGGGAGTTGGTGCAAGATTGATAATACTTGCATGACTAAGTTAAAAATGGAAGTATAGATAGAGATATTATACTGTAATTCGTATTTTCACATGATTATAACTATTGATTCACATGATTGAACTATTGATTCACATTATTTACTATTAGGGGAGGTGGTGCAAGTTTGATAATACTTGCAGGACTAAATTAAAAATGAAAGAAAAGTTGAAGGTATTGTACTGTAATATTTCGAGCCCCAAAACGTGCAATTATGGAAAGTATATTTTCCTATAAATAGAAGCTCATTCTTCCTTCATTTCTCATCAATTCAATAAAGCTTTAGATCAATTATTATAGAAAGAAATTATAGAGAGAACGAAGAAGAGAAGTTTGCTACCTCACTATTCTAATATCCAGTTTCTTCTAAGGTAAGGGGTATTATTTCTTTCATTTTTATGAAGAGAGCTATTGTTATTTCATTCCTTATTATTATGTTGGAATAACCTATCTATGCGAAGTACCGCATACATGGTGAAATTCTTCTGTTATTCCATTCTTTATTATTCTATTGGAATATCACATGTCATGCGACATTACATTTATTTTTCGGTTCCACTATTTATTATTCTGTTGGAATATCATGTCTATGCGAAGAGGATAGAATTGTACGAAGAGCTTAAAGGGTGTGTTGCTACTATCATACATGATTTCTAACCATATACAAATTCGTGTTATCATAAAATATGATTGTACGCATCCACTTGCTGACTATATCCATGAGCATTATATATATATATATATAATCTTGGAGTATGGTTGGAACATAATCCTCAGCTTGAGACAATGGAGATAATTATATGGCAAAAAGATACACACCATTAGAATGAACAGGATAGTAATCTTCTCATTCTTCTTTGGGGTCTATTTGATTAAATAAGGTTAATTCTCAAGTCCTATGATATCTATTATACCTTAGATGCCTGGCCTCCCATGTTTGAAGGCTTTCTTGAGCATTTTCTAAAAAATTTAATTCCTAAAACATTTATCGACTGTACCTTTATGTAAAGTATCATTGATTTGGAGTGTGAGTACTATTATTTGTATTGAAACTCATAACTTATGTGTTGTCGTATTTTGCACAACAGTTTAATAGTTGTAAATTGGAAGATTTGTATTTCGATTTTGTAGTGTGTATTTGGCGACCCGGAATGGGTTGTGTGGACCTATTTTAGAGGCGTCACGCCTGGACTAATAGTCTCAAGTTCAAATTTGAAAACAAACAAGACACTTGGGATTAATAGTCATATCCCAAATGTAATCCTTGTAAACATAGCCTTACCGAATTCCCATTTCATTATGAAAGACAAATTTTTTTTTTTTGAAAAACTCGTTATAATGTACCTGATTGGGTTAAATGTTTTTTGGTCACTATACTTTATGTCAACTTATAAGTGAGTCACTCAATCGTTTTTTCTTACAGTTAACTCATTATACTTTTGTTTACTTACAAACCATTAGAAAATTTGTTAAATCATGTTGATTTTAAACGGTCTGCCACATCTGATGCCACATAAGAGAGAGAAAGCAGACATGGCAAGAGAGAGAAAGCTGACATTATGATGTGGCTACTCTTAAGTGGATATGAAAGAAATTTTTTTAAAAAATAAAATCAACAAAAAAATGAAAAATAATAATTTACTTATTTTTGTGATTATTAGAAATTAACTTTTTTAGACAATTAGTAACAAGTATAATTATTTAAAAATTATAAAAATAAAATATACTAAAACTACAAATCAATTCTTATTGATTTATATACATACATATTAATAAATTTTTTACAATTCTTATTGATTTTATATACATACATATTTATAAATTTATTTTGACATTATATACATGCATTCTTGGGTTATATAGATTCTGTGTATTTATATATACATACACATATAGGTCGCTACACTACTATAATTTTGACACCAGAGCATAGATACCAACAAAATTAGCATCATGGTCTTGTTATTAACAAGTCTATATCATTGCCTTCAATACCTTCATAAGAACTCAGACTTATTTCTGTTCGATTTCTGAGATTTTCGTTCAATTTCTTCTTATTTTGTTCTCTATTTTATCTTGAAAATACAAAATCTCATCAAGAAACCCAAAACCCAGATAAAGAAATGGCACAAGAAGAAGAAGACCCCGCTGAAGAAGAAGATTCGAGGGCTTTTAGATCTTGGGGCTTCTCTATAGAAGATTGGTAGGGGGTTTGAATCGAGTGTGAATTTTGTAGTTATGATCTGGAATGGTGGAGTTTTGGGGTTAAAGGTTTTGGGGTTCGGATCTTGATGATCTGAATCATCTTCGTTCTTTGGGTCTAAAGAGTAGCAAAGATCAATATGATTTTGGGTTTATGGATAATTTTGTTTTTGAAAATTTAATTTATATAGATGATTTTGTTTGGAGAGAAGAAGATAATGAATAGTGGGGAGTTATTTTGGGAGTTAAATGCTTTCGATGAAGAAGATGAAATTTATTTTGATATTATGTTTAATTTATTATATTATTGAATATAAATTAGTGGAATGTTAGCTCATTTATCGATTTTGAGATTGTTCTTTGCTTGATGAAATGAGAGAAAAGTGTTTGGCGTTTAATAAATGTGAAAAATTTATTTGAAATAATATTTAAGTCTTATCTAAAAAAAAATTCAATTAATTACAAAAATAAGTATACAAAAAAATTTTCATGCTTTTTTCTTAAATTTTTTGATTTTATTTTATTTTAAAACAATTCTTTCATATTCCCTTAATTTTAATTAGCATATTTTTAGTTTTTATGTTTTATAATTTCCTTAATTATATTTATCTATCACTTGATTAAATAAAAAATCATTTGATATTAATTACAAAAATAATTAAATTTACTTTTCATTTATTTTTTTTGTGTTTTTGGCTTAACTTTTCTAATTTATATTATACTTTAAAATTTTTTAAAATTTTTTTTATAATTTTTTCCTTCTAATCCACATAATGAAGGCCGCGTAGGATAATCTTTGACACATAGCTTTTTTTTTACAACTCAGCAGTTTATGTGTATTTCTGTTTAAAGTCAACTTGATTTAACGAATTTTCTAATGATTTGTAAGTAAACAAAAGTATAGTGAGTTGACTGTAAGAAAAAAATGGTTGAGTGACTCACTTATAAATTGACATAAAGTACAGTTACCAAAAAAGCAACCCGTAATTGATTCATGCATAATATCATAAAAAATGGATACATAAAACTTAATATAGGCAATAAGTCTGAAAAAATATTTTAAAATATAAAATTTAAATATTTAAAATGTAACATGTCGAACTAAGCACTATCTCGTTGAAATATTCTATATATCTGCCTTTTTTCAACGCATTTCTTTAATAAAGACTCGATTTTTTCTTCTTTTCGAGTAGTAAATATTTCTCAGAACATAAAATGTGAATCAAACCCATGTATATAAACAAAGATGGATATTAATCGTATATATTTTTTTGTAAGACCCCAATTTTTTATAAATAAAATTGAATTTTCTCTATTCATTCTTTTGAAATAGTAAGGGGTGGATTTAATTAATGTGGTTAATTATGGGTAAAATATGTAAAATTTTGCAAAATAAGCAAGTGGTTATAAAATATTCATTGTTGTCGGGGAATATTCGTTTGGTCGTGGAATATTCTCATTGTCTGGGAATATTTATGCATTGACGTATGACCATTTATGGGCCCCATGTGAAAAAAGCGCCGGATGGAGAAAATGACAAGTATGAGTTTTTTAATAACGGTGTAGTTGTTACCGTTAACACTGTTGGAATACCTATTGGTTAAAAAATACGATGTCTGGCGTGGGCTGGCGTGGTTGCCACGAGAGATTACACGGTATTCCATGTATTTTGGATTATTGATTCTTACATAAGAAGACACTACTCAATAATTGTTACAGTAATTATTGTTCAATATTTTATTTTATTGATTCAATAATTGCTACGTTGATATTTTATATTATTATTGTTTCAATAATTGTCATTGCACAGTGTTTCCTATTATCAGATCAATAATTCATATTATTTGAATAATATTATTAGATATCATTATTGGCAATGTCTAAGAAAGTTCTGTCTAGGAAAGGGTTTGGTCACCTAATTGCGCGCCAGTAAGGAGAAATCCTTATCAAAAATTTCCCTCTTTCTTGGGAACAACCTGGTTGTCATTATTGTGATTCTGTAATATTATTTGTGAATAATTAATTATTAATTTATATGATAAGGAAATATTTATTTTATGTGGATATAAATAAAAAAATTAATGCTGAGGTATTTTATCAGTATTTTGTCAGAATGGAGGTGTTAAAAATCATCCGTATGTAGATTTCGGTCATTTTTCGTTTAGAAATTGGAAAACTTTATTCTACAAAGTTGTAGAGAATTAAATTTTATATGAAATGGACATAGAATTCGTATTCTTATGATAAAAGAGCTATTTATTATGAATTATTGAAATTTTAAAAATAAATATTTTTAATTAAAAAACATGGGTGGGCCCGACTCTTGTCCTTTGTTGGTGAGAAATGTGCTGAAATGTTTTTCAAAAGTGGTGGGCTGATTTTTTAAAGAAGGGATGCATAGGAAGCCACCGGTAGCAGGTTGGTCTACATTGGCGTTCTGGCATTTTCCTATAAATAGGGTGCTTAGTTAGAAATGAAAATCACACCAAAATCAGAAGTTTTCTCTCTCTATAATATCGAGCGTATTTTTGTGAGTATTTAGATATCTTGAGTGTTACTATTTAGTGCAAATTTCCTTCAGCATTATATCCGATATTTCAGGTAGAAGTACTATTTTTTTGAGGTAAGGGATGTTATTTTCTTCGTAAATGATGTTATTTCTTTCAATATCATTATACCGAAATATTGGTATGAATTTTATTATTAAATTTTTATCTTTTCGTGTCAAGGTTACTATTCACGTATACGATACTATTCACGTATACGGCATTATTCACGAATACGGCACTATTCACAAAAAAAAAAATTCTTTTCTTGGTCCAAGTTGTCTATTATGGTTACTATCTTTGATTGTATCCATGTTTTGATCTTTATTCTTGAATTATTGCTCCACAATAGATTATTATAGAGTATTTTTGAACTTGGATAAACCAAAGTACGAATCCCTAATCTTTATCTTTTTATCTCACTGGATTCGTTTTCTTTAAGATATTTTTCATCATCCTCACTCCTAAATGGTGATATAACTGAATATCTTTGGCCTGTAGTGCAATGATGAATGATTACCTGATGAATATCTTTGGCACGTATTGCAAAGATGGACAGGTGTTGAGATGAATATGACCAACTGGTGATACAAATAAATATCTTTGGCCCGTAGTGCAAAGATGAATATTTGGTTCAAGATATATATTAGTTGATGTTACAGGGATAAAATATTGATGATGGATTTTTAAATCATAGAAGATAGTAGACTTCATTAATTATTTATTTAACTCTTCTAATGAATTGTTATTTCCATTGCGAATATTGATCTAAAACTTGTTGTCCATTATATTTTATCTGAATTATTGAAGGCTAACGATAATTTGTTCTACATTATCTTAGTCATAATATTCTTTACTGGGCTAGTTGAGCTCGCCCTTTTTCTTTTTGTTCCATTTTTCTTCTCAAAATGCGAGAATATAGCGGGAACTAGTCGGGGTGTGGAGTAATGTTTCAAGTCAGTTGTTTTAGCAGTCCTCACTATTATATAAAATAGTGTATCAATAATTATAATGAGTACTTATTTGAGTTTGGATATTTTCTAGAAGACAATATTTATATTTAAACTCACAGCATATGTGTTGTCGTATTTTGCACGACAATTGTAATAATGAAGTTGTAGTTGTTTTCTGTATCATGTATTTGGTGACTCAGAATGGGTTGTGTGAACCTATTTTGGGGGCGTCACATTTTCAATATCACTTAGGTGAGGATTCAGTTCCTTGAAGACCAGAACCGGTTCATCATGAGAAGAAGGCAAAAAAAAAATTACATGAATAGTGAGTCATATATCCGTGTGCAAAAATGAGACTTTTTAAGAATAGATGGAGTAAAATTTATGAAACTGATATTTGCATGAGCCATCTTACATGAATAGTAAGTGAGTTATATATCCGTGTGCAGGGACGGACCTATACTTGGGCAACATGGGCACTTACCTATGCTGAAATAAGTATAGGGGAGTTGCAAATAAATAATTTAATAAACTTAAAGGGGAAAGATTAATGGAAGAGTCATACTTAGAGGAGGCAAAAAATATATATTTTACTCTTAATTTTAAAATTTAAATAAATTTATTTTGTAACTTTCATTTAAGCTGTAAATCTGCTAATCTACTTTCCGCCTACTGATGAAGAAATAGGTGGGAGATAATCAGACATATATTTTATATTAAAATATTTTAAGTTGACTTCAAAAAGTTAAAATTGAAGAGAATATATTTTATTGTTCCAATGAGATGAAGTAGTTTTAGATGAAATGTACTACTCCCTCCGTCCCTATAAAAGATGGCTCAATGTATAATTTTTTTATTTCAAATAAGGTGATAAAATATATAAATTGAATGGTACATATGTTATTTAGTGGGGTATATTAATATAAAAAAATAAAAGTAATTTTTTTTGTATTTTGTTCATCTTTTTCAAGACGGAATGAGTAGTTTATAACTTTGATATATTTAGGTGGTGTTTGATAAAACTGAGTGTTAAGATCTGAACAGTTAAGATATCTGAATAATATAGAGTCCAGATATTGTATCTGAATGAAAAATATTGTTTGATAATTAAGTTTTTCAAAATGTCTGAATAACGGTATTTTACTATCTTAACCCTTTGAACAGTTTAAGCAAAATCTGTTTGATAATCAGAGAGGTCTGAATAGTATTTTAAATGCATATTTATAATATTTTGACCACAATATGACGAAATAAAATGTATCATGTTCAATGAAATTATCAACATAGCATAATAATTATTCAACTATACAAATTAAATGAACTTCAAACATTTGTTAAAGACTTAAATTGCAATTTGTTCACATAGATTAACCATAAATTTTATAACTTAAATTGCAATTTATTCACATAGATTAACCATAAATTCCATGTCTTGATCACCCAATTAAAATTCATCTTGTCTTTCTTCTTTGTTCCTTCATTTTGCTCAGCTTTAATCCTCCCACTGAGTTAGAACTTTTTTAAAAGCATAATGGTAAACTCAAATTAATAATTAAAAAAAATAGTAAACTAAAATAAATAAAAGTTAAAATAAATAAAAATAACAATAAATTAATTAGCTAATATAATAATCTCAACAATCCCTTTAAAAAAATTCTTTCTAAACAAAAAACAAAAATCAAAAATCTCAAATTCGTGAATCATCAGATCAAGTTCGTGAATTCCTCATTAAAATCTCCAAACCCCAATCACCAAAACAATCTCTTTAACAAAAATTCATTTCCAAACAAAAAATAAAAATCTCAATTAGTCGATCGAAAGAGGAAGAAGTACAGAAGCAAAGAAGCAAAAGTGAATCAAAATTCGTGGATCCCTTATCCAAATCCCCAAACCACAATCATCAGATGAGATGTTATCCGCGAATCCCTCTTGTCGTCCCTCTCACGTCGACAAGCTCGTGATTGATGAACCAGACCCAATTAGCCGAAAGAGGAAGAAGCACAAAAGCAAAAGTGAAATCACAAAAAATTGTATTGGAGATAAAGGGAGAATTTTGTAATATTATTGAGGTTATTTTTGTCTAAAAAAAATAAACTCGCTCAGATGTGGCTCTAAATGGTTTAATATTATTTTTGAATCTTACCGATTAAGAGGTATTAAGAGACATATATTTTTTTTACCAAACAAGTTGTGCCTCTGACCGAATCAGAGGCACACCTATTAAGAGCCTTTAAGACCTAAACAAATATCACCTTAGTTTAGACATTTTTGAGACTTTTTTCACTTCAATCATCGTTTTGAATATTATTTGTGTTATTCATTAGTTATTTTTGTGATCGACTTTTTTTTCTGAAAAAACTTTTTTATTAATTTGTTTAAAAGTATTAAGAAGAGAAGATTGTGGTAGTGCAGAAGTTCCTTTTAATTAATTAGTTTTTCAGCAATTAACTTGGCTAGTTGGCTCTCCCGTGATAAATTGTGTGAATTAAAAGTTATCGTCTACAAATAATCAACTGAAAATTAAAGACTAGCCATAAATCGGTTAACAAATTCTTGTTGAAGATTCATGGCAATAGAGTAATTAAAAATTAATGTCATGCAATTTGCATCTTTTA
Organism: Panax quinquefolius; assembly: GCA_020205615.1. Lineage (NCBI taxonomy): Eukaryota > Viridiplantae > Streptophyta > Magnoliopsida > Apiales > Araliaceae > Panax > Panax quinquefolius. Next base: position 168,187,289 of record CM035156.1, read on the forward strand.
AGTTAATTAAACTATTTCTGCATGTTTAGTATGATTAGTTTTTAAACCCATTGAGTTCTCACTTTTATAGTGTACATTTTACCTCCATTTATTTAATAACTATTGATTTTTAATTCATATTAAAATTTTGTGACTAAATAATTAACATTGCTATATAAATTAATATGTTACCAAGTACATGCTAATGCAAATCAATTGCAATGTTTGTTTCTACATCAAAATAAGCCAATAATTTTTATAAAAAAAATAGATAAAGACAAAAAATTATAAAACCATATTTGTACATAAACCAAGCGAAACTCAAATTGGTAATGAGGCTAGTGGCGATTGACGAATCTATTAAAAGGGAAAAGTAGACAGTGCCTATGTCGAGATTTTTTTAAATTTTGTATAAGTATAGGGATAAGGGCAAAAATAAAACTTAATAAATTTAAACTTATAGAGGAAAAAAAAAAACTTAAACTACTACTACGCTAAAAAAACTAAACACACCGATATATAATGTATTCAAACTCCCGTTTAAAAAAATTCGCTCCTACTGAGAACGAATCCTAGATCCGCTCTTGTCCATGTGCAAAAATCATATAAAAATATCATTTTCTTATATAAAAATATCAATTCCCATAATACAACATAATTTTGGTCGTAAAAAATGAACTGACCAAGTTGCAATTCGTCATTTTTATTGAGAAAACAATACTATTATAATTCTGCTACTATTAGTGCTACACAGCCCACACTGACACTGCCCGCGCGTATATATATATATATATATATATATATATATATATATATATATATATATAGGGATCTTTTAGTAAATAAATCGGTTCTTTATGTAAATATATATTTTTTTTGAATAGATTGATAAAACTTATTGGAAAAGGTGAGATTGGGATATAATATATATAACGTAGTGATAAATTCTCTAGGTTCTATTTAAATAATTAGAGCCCGCATTTTAACATATTATATTATAGTTAAACAAAATGAATATTTAATATTAAAATATTTTAAATATACAATTTATATGGCCTATTCTTAATATAATTGATGCTTTATCGATTTTTAATCAAATATAAAGATTGCACAAAATATTAAAATATTAAAATATTTAAAAATATTAGGATAAATTACAAGTTTATTTTATATTAATTTTTTTTACACATTCATATTTTATCACTTTTAATCAAATATAAATAATTATATAAATTTATAATGACTTACAAATATAATATTAAAAATAAATATTAGTAATATAAAAATAAATATAATTATATATATAAATATTTAAATATATAAATATAAATATTATTTTAATATTATATATTAAAATAAATATAATAAAATATATAATTATGCAAGATATATAATTATATTATTAATATTTATGCAAGATGTAATAAAAGATGTAAATATTATTAATATAAAAATAAATATAATTATATTACATCTTTATATAATAATTATTTATTTATATAAAGATGTAATATAATTATATTTATTTTTTTAATATATTTATATAAAGATGTAATATAATTATATTTATTTATATAAAGATGTAATATAATTATATTTATTTTTATATTATAATATTCATTTTGCATCTTATTATTTAAATTTTATTAAAATATATTATATTATATATTTATTTATATAATTATATATATTTATATATATATTTATTTTAACATTATATTCACCTTTAATAAGTTGATCAACTGGCTAAAAAAAAAATGAGTAAAAAAAAAATAAGCTTCTCATAAAGAAACAACCGCCATAAAAGAGATCCCATATATATATATATATATATATATATATATATATATATATATATCATTCTACACTAGAAATATATCAACTCAATTACAATCGTTTCTGTATATGAAAATTATTCATTTCCTTTTCAATCAGTTAGTAAAGAATAATGCTTCAGACAAATATTCTACAAACATTTTACAAACTGCTAATGTAACATATTTCATCTGAGTTTTTTATGTGAAGCCGAAAACTACATTAAAACAATTTATTGATCATATGCTGAGATGGAGTATGTCACATCAATAATTTATAAAATATTTATAGAATAATTTGTATCTGTAACATTATTCATTAGTACAAGATCCCACCCAAAGTCTCTACACGAGCATATGACAATGGAGATAAATTTGTGTATAGTTGTTCTTCTGACACTGTCCCACTGGGAACATAAATATAAATTTTAGGCATAAACATTATGAACTAGGTCAAAACAACTACAACAGTTCTGTTAACCTACCTGACTTGATTGCAAAAATGCCCAACTAGAACTGCAACAGGTTTGCCTCTATAATAGGTACCAGCCATAACCCACGAGCACAGTCGACTAACATAGTGGAATTTTCTTCCTCGACATCTCCCCATCTTTGTTGGTGTCATATAAAAGTGATGCACCGCACCATAACTGTATAAAGCTCGTGATATACTTGCCTATAAAGTTCTCTTGCATTATTAGACTAATTCTTCAATCGGGCATGGTATACAAGTGAAGGTTCCACCTGCTGCAGTGGTATGTTTGGATCACCAACTTATCGTATAGCCAAGACGGGTACACTTGGCCTACTGAAGCTGAGAAAGGTCACCCTAGTGGCAAAACACCAATTTCTTGTCTTCACTTGCGCTAGGTAAAACCTTCAATCTTTCTTTTGAACAATGTTATCAATCCTGACAAGTGGCTTTTTAAATGATCAATGTGTACCGGAAAACTTCCTGCCTCAGCAAAATCCACTGAATAGGACTGCTACCCCCCCCCCCCCCCCACCCCACCCCCGGTTCACCAAAAATCTCAAACCTAAAAATGGAGCTCCTATGTTAGTTTTACTCTGAACAGCTACCGCCACTTTGTAGCATGAACTTCTTTCTTTTTGCTCTTCTTTAAAATAGTTGACACATTATCGACGGCTTTGTGAGATGACTGGGTCTCACCACCAGTCAACCACAGTAGAGCCTCAGAGGCTGCATCCTTTTCTGCGAGTTTCTTGCTGCTGCATGGCTGACCAACAAAATCCAATCCATTGAAAATCACTGTGGAACGAAACTTGTTGTTCTTCAGCTGTTTTGTCTTGTAGGTGGGTGGTTCATGCCCTGCCCTGCTAAGCAATGTCTGGAGGTGATTTTTGGAATTATCGCTACCACTCGTTAAGAAGAGTATGTCTTTAGATTTTACTTTTACTTCCTTTTTTGAGGGTGTTGGAATCCGGCGCCCAAACACAAATCTACCATCACATTGGTCATCCGCAACCACCAATCTTACTGCTGATAGGAGCTCATTGTGGTTGTTAATGTCCAACTTTGGATTCATAAGCTGCCATATAAAATATAGCATCATGAAAGGAAGAAGGCGTTAATTTGCTGGTAACAACGTGTGAGCTAAACCATGATAATAAGTTCAACGCAATAGTAACTACTGAAACTTAATTCAACACCAGCAGGTCCAGCATGCAACCTACTGTACTGCACATGTACCTTCATCTGAATGAGTTCTTCAAGCTCTTTCTTTAAACTTAGATAAGTATTAGCTAAAGCAGGGTTCATGAAAAACTCCAAGTATCCTCCCAACATTTTCAAGTGTCCATCCTATCCAACAAAAGCAAGAACAAATAATAAGACTGCAAAAATATAACAATAAAGGCCAGTAGCAAGAAGTCTGGCAAAAATTAAGAGAGCAAGTAGTGAGAAACTTACTAGGCCCCCTCTGGATATGTTTCCCCCAAACAAGAGAACCACAGAATCAGATACAGCAGTCGAATCCCTCAGAAACACCGAATTCACTTTCAACTTTTCATTAAAAACTAGCCATGGATATGGAATCTTAGGTTCCTGAGCATTCACAGAATTCTGGGCAGAGAAAAAAGGACGCAGTTCATATTAAAGATAAAAATATAATAAACAACCTTCACGCCTACTCTACAATCAGAGAAACTTGTGAATAGCAGCTAAAACATGAAGACATACCGAGTGCAAAAGTACTGAACCATCCTCCATTGTTTTCAGTGATATCGACTTGTCTTTGTTCTGTCGTAAAAGAGACAATCTATTTGTTACTCAAAACATTTTAATGCAAGTTGTACTGGAAAGATTGGTGCTGTGCTGCAAAAGGTGTCCGTTGAAATTTAAAAAGAAATGACATTAGATCCCAATCCTTAAGAACCTCATTATACCTTCTCTTGTTTTTCTTTTCTGTTTCGCTAAGAGGTTTAATGTTGGGTCACCGAACAAACAGAACAATATAAGAGAAGACAAACATTGTTTAATAATTGTTTGATTCTTAAAATGCAAACAATTAGCTGCGACGTAAATAGAACATAACAAGTTTTAATCCCAATAACCAAATAAAATAGGAATTAAAAGCATAAGAGAAGTTAAAACAATTTTGCGACTCACCACAACAGAGCATATTCCAGGGAATAGACCTGCACAGGTAATAGCTCGGATGAGATGCTCATCATGGCTCCATGTGTTGCAACTTTCTACATTATCAACCAAACCAGTGTCCTTGAGTAAATAAAAGAACTGCTTCCGAAGAGAATCTATTGCTCTTAGAGTTTGTGCAGAAAGGAAGTTTCTCCAACAATATTCATAACCAGCTTGACGTTTCTCAGCATCATTCCAACCATCATAAGCCCGAACAAGAGCAAGATGGTCACTGAAGTCACGAGCAGAGAACTGGGCCTTTGCAGACTCCGCAAGCTACAAAGTCCAAGAAGATATTACTTTCAGGTAAATTCTGAGATCCATACATTGAGCAGGCATCCAGAATAACTTGGAAGCTATATTTGATGAGATATTTATCCGGAGCACTTTATATTCAAATGTACATAAACATTTGACTTCACATTGAAAACCCAATAATGTAAATAAAATCACTGAATTACTATCAATCCTAAACATGTAAAACCAAAGAAAATGAGAACTTCACAGATGGCCTTTCCAAAGTTCAGTAGCATTGCATTATTAATAGTCCAACTAAACAAAAGGTGTAAGTCAATGTTTATGCTTTCATATCAGAAGAGTGAGTTACTGAGAAAAAAAATTATTATTGAAAGTAATCATCAGAAGAGCATAAGGAAACATATAGCATCATCTACAGCATCTAAATGAGAATGCTACATACATCCTTCTTGTCAAATGGCATCAAGAATGGATCTCTGGCACTAAGACCAGCAACAACAGTCATTATTGGATTGAGGCAGTTGAAAATAGCCCCTAATATGAGCATTTTCCCAAGTTTGGGCTCGACCGGAAGCATTGACAAGTTGTGTCCTGCAAAGCAACAAGCAAGATCTCACACCTGAACCTTTTTTTTTTTCTTTACTACAAACTAATACCATTTTAAATAGAACTTCCCTGCAACATCATGAAAAATGACAATTTTGACAAAAACAGAAATGACATTTGTTCCTACCTAACACTGTAAGATGTTCATATTCATCTAAAGCCCCAATTATTTTCAGATACTCAATAGCATTTTGAACCTGCAAGTAAATATATCCCAAAGAATGGTTAGGGTAAATTGAAACTAAATTAAAACAAACTAATTTAGAATTTTATACACAGACGAAGGCATTTCCGACATGGCAAGAAAGGTTAGGAAAAGTTGAAAGAAAATTAAACTAAATGAATCTATAATTTATAGAGCCAAAAACGCATGATCATCAAGAAAACAAGACATCAAGATATGGAGATGCGGCTGACAGAGGTATACACATTATGTTTAATGTCTTAGAAAGGAAAAAGTTCACATATGGTTTTCAAAATAACAGCCACAAGGCCCACTACCACAAACCGCACATGCAGAGTGGTGCTTTGTGTTACATGGGGATGCGGTTTTAAATGGTGGGGATGCAGTTTCAAATCACACTTCAAATGAAACTCACAAATTTAAAATCACCCTTACTCTTGAATATCTAGGTTTACAGAGAATGAGGTTTTCCTTTAACGTTTTTCTATTTCTCCATCTCCCTTCTCATAAGCAGAGGGATAATAGCTGTATCTTTCACATCTAATGCCAAACATGGTTGGCATGCCTATTAGTCTTGATATGTGCCAACAGTGGTTCACATGTAATAGACTCTCTCCACATATCATAAAAATGATAAAAGCAGATGAAGGGGGGGTGTAGTACGGACGGTGTGGTTTTAGGCACATCCACAAGCAAAAATTTCACATATGGTTTTCAAAATAATAGCCACAAGGCCCATTTCACATATGGTTTTCAAAATAACAGTCACAAGGCCCACAACCACAAACCGCACATGCAGAGTGGTGCTTTGTGTTGCATGGGGATGCGGTTTCAAATCACGCTTGATTAAAATCACACTTCAAATAAAACTCACAAATTTAAAATCACCCTTACTCTTGAATAATTAATTTAAACTAACAACTTAATAAATTATACCATAAAATGGAGTATTGTATTAGTGTAAAATATTAAAATATAAATATATATTTTGCGGTGCGGTCCAGTGCAATTTTAGGGGTAGCATCCGCATTCACATTCAGAAATGGGATTTTTTGCTTTCCCCTAAGCATAAGCAGCATATAGATCCCTCACTACGAATGCAGAATCTTTAATAAAGAAAGAATACAAGAAGATTTCAGCCAAAACTTACTGACAGCGGTTCTGGTGGCTGCAAGGCCCTAGATAGGAACTCTGAAATACTACCTAATTGCAAACTTTTGATTTGCAAACATAGAGATTGTAAAGGTGTCCTCAGAAGCTCTGGTAGTTGATAATCAGCAAAAGCATCATGTACACATCTAGGATAGAGATGGTAACATTCTCCTGGTTGAACACGGCCAGCTCTTCCTCTTCTCTACAAAATACATGGGGTAATATCATTGACACGTGCAATAATGGCCAAAATAATACATAGTAAAATGAATACTCTAGCATGAAACTACTTAAATGTCTAAACTAGCAGATGTTACTGACCAAGAATCTCCCATATAATATCATCACAAAAGATATTTAAAATATCACATTGGGGTCAGAATAGTCTTACTTGCCGAGCAGAAGCCTTTGAGATCCATGAAGGCAGCAAACATGGTGTGTTATTCAGTGCATCATAAGACGTCTCCTTTGCTTTTCCACAGTCCACCACAAAAACTACATCATTAATGGTTATACTTGTCTCAGCCATGTTTGTGGCCAGAACTATTTTCCTGACTCCTTCTTCAGGCTTATTGAATATCAACCTCTGATATTATGAAAAAATATAACCCATTAAATTACTATTACCATTTCAATTCATAACATACTTGTGATCAAGCTTTGTAGTACAACATAGAAGTGAAAGTTAAGTTATGAACTTATTTCTTCTTTCAGCAGGAAGGAACAATTTAAAATAAATAAAGAATATTCAGCAAGGAATGATAGCTTCCAAATGGAATTGGATAGTTGGAATTATGCTCTCAGTTTCCACAATTTGCCCATGTGACGGTGGAATTAAAGCGCAGTAGAGAGACATTAAAGATCAAACCATTGAATTAATCCAGAATCCTACTTGTTTTGTTCTCTTTTTGTTGTTTCAAAAGCTGCAGGGTTGCCAGTGTATCAACAAATCTAGGTCACACAGAACTAATAGCAACACATCTGCTTTTCTCTGAACCTTCTTTGACAAACACACACACACACACACACACACACACACTCTTTTCTGTTTGTTCATATAAAGCTGCAGCTTGCTAGAAATTAGACAAAAAACCACTATGAGAGACAGAAATGAACTAAAGAAATGTACATTGTTTTTCTGCTTATGTATACTTCCAGAGTTCAAGTTCCTACCCTAGTAAGCATCTTAGAGAAGGAAAATGACAAGGAACAGTATAAAATTTTGTTCTTATTAGTATCAATAGGTTCAAATATTTTACATCTATGCTTTTGCTAAAGGTAGATTGAAATTGGACAAAGTTAGTTGTGTTTGCAATTCATGTGGCCCGAGATGGTTTTGCATATGGGAGGTAGTTGTGTTCAATGTGTAGCACAGGGAATGGGTTGGTGATGGATACCTGCGTGTGTACAGATACATGTGTTTAAGCTATACATAAAAGAATGACTTAATGAGTGACTAACTAAATTATAACTGCAAAATACAATGAAATAATTTATTTTGAAAATCAAGGGTAAAACTGAAATTATGAAGGAATGCTGAGATAATGTCACCATTATCTGTTAGGCAACACCGACAGTGTTTGACTAAATAGGGAGAATTTGTTAGCAAGGTGAAACCTCGAGGGTGGCTTGTGTCATTTGCCAAGGAATAGGGGTTTTCTATATCATTTATACAAAACCAAGGGGTTTAAGTGTACTTTAGTCAAATACCTATTACCAGTAAGCCCATGCCAAAGAAGTTTTATAACATGGTGAAGGATTAATGATGGGGACTCCAAGTCAAGAACAAAGAAGAGGTTTTTTATATTTATTATTTGGAGATTTTATTATGTTTAATATAAAAGTAGTTGATGTGATTTATGTATTTTATTTATTAGTGGGGATTTAGGATATTTATTAGTGATTAGGAATTATTAATAAGGGTATTTTAGTCGTTTAGTATTTTATTATTCCCCAAGTAATATTAGGGTTTGAGTCTCTTTAACTAGTGATGTAATCCTCACAACTTATTTAGACTACAGAATTTTATTATTGAAGTTTGATTACTTTATTCATACCGTAGAGGTATTTTATATATCTTGGTGTTGATAAGTGGAGTGGATACACTTGAGAGATTCTAGTGGTTTAAACGTAGAGTTTAGATCCTAGTTTATTTTCCATTAATTCTTCATCTTAAATCTGTCCGGCATCAATTGGTCAACTAAAATAGATCATAGACTGACTACAATAAAAGTAGCCATACGATAAAAGGAAAACACAATAAATAATAATAGCAAGGTTACCTGTTCTGAGCTGTCCATCGAACCATGGCATGCAAGCAGCAAAACTTTGCTTGGATCTCCCAAGAGTGGATGAGCTTCGAGCTGACCCTTCAACGAATTTATGTCATCCCAACCAGTCATGAACACCAAAATAGCACCAGGCCTTTCTTTTCTACATATATGGTCAAGTACATGCTCAATCAGGTTAAAGCCAACGGAATCAGGATTCCAACAGGATAGTGATTCCCGAATCCGTGGACTATACTCCCTAAAATCAACAGCTTCCAGAGCATCCTGTTTCAAAGTTAAACACAAGACTATAATAAAAATAATTTTAAAAATAAAGACTCTTAAACTTGAATACCTCAACAGATGAAGCAATTTGGCTCTTTCTCTTTCTAAGAGCTTGTTTCTGCATTTTCCACATCTTATCTTGACCATAATTGTCAATTTGATTATATGTAGTTAGCCTATACCCAGTCATTTCCAAAATATTCTCCAGAAAAAGACTTCGAACTGGGTACGTAAAACCCTGAAAATTAAACATCCCCACAACCAAAATCAAAGATTAATCCAACATAAAAGTTTATAAATCTTGCTTAAAAATATAGGAAGAACAATAAACATGCTAAGGGCATGTTCAAGTTTAACATTTAGCGACCTAAGGTTATTTCCACCAAAACAAATGAATGAAGAATAATGGGAAGGAAAGAAAGACAAACACACACCCACACATACACACATATGTACATTAAGCGTAAATAAAAAAAACATAATCTTACACAGGATTCCTTCTTTAATCTATAAGAAAAATGGCTCCTTTTGCTTTGTTTAATATAACAATGGGGAAGCGAAAGATATCCCCGAGGCAGAGAAACCCTTAGGGTAGGGATACCTCATTTAACCATCTATATAGTACTATTACTCATACAGCCACATATAATACTCTCTTTGTGATGTAATATTTAATAATTATATCTATGGCTCTGTTCATGTGAAAGAAGACAATGTCCAACTCTTTTCATTTTCTTTTACAGCCATTTCGACAATGAAAGAGTTTTGTGGGCCCAAAAGGAGAGGGCAACCTTCCACTTTTACTTATCCTCTTTACAAAAATAAGGAAGGGTATTTTTCATTTATCTATTTAAGAGGCACCAAAAGGGGGCGTCATCCGACTAAATGCAGATCATACGACAAGAAGAATTCCCCTTAATTTAACTTGTACTTCCATCTGTCAATCCCTTTCACTTTAACTCTCTACCGTACACAAAGTACTAAAAAAGATGTGTGGCGCCAACATAATTTTCTTCACAATAGACTTGGTCATCAGCTAGAATTACAAGAGAGCAGAAATGTGATATATGTTTATTTATTTTATTACTTTGACTGATATATGCTTATTTATTTTATTTCTATGAATTTATGCTATCACAAACAAGATGAGACTTCTATGTCACTCAACAATATGTGAAAAATGAATTGATAGAATAAACTAAGGGGATCCGAAGAAAGTGGTGGTACATAAATAACGTTGTTAACTTCCTGAGTTCAGGCAATTCTGCTTGAATCCCCAATTTCTATCCGAATATCAGACTTTTCAGGGACTGGAACCCCCAGAGTAGATAACGGCATGAGTTGGAAACAAATAATGGTGTAATACCAATCAACAGAAGACAGAACTTGGTACTCCAAACTTACAGGTATATGGATCATAGGAGCACCGCCAAAGTAGGAGGAGAAAAGCTCTGCATTTAGGGTAGCACTCATCAAAATCAACCTCAATTCTGGTCGACGAGGAAGGAGATCCTTAAGGACAATGAGAAGAAAATCTACCATGAAATGAAGAGACCGTGGTGAGAAAATACACATTAGATGCAGACAGAATAGTAGATATATCCCCAACTACCTTCATTCATTCCACGTTCATGAATCTCATCAACAATTACGTGAGTAACACCTTTCAACTTTCTGTCAACAAGCAATCTCCTCAATAAAATGCCAGTAGTGCAAAATAGAAGGCGAGTGTCCCTCCCTCTCATACCCTCCAGCCGAACTTTATAACCAACCTTTGAAAGGGAAGGGGGGGAAGGCAACAGAATCCCAAGAGAAAAAGGAAATTCATGTTAATTTACCATGAAAAAATTGTTAACAACAAAGGTTTTGCCATATAGTATAGAAGTGAAGAGGCACAAACTTACAGATTCTCCCAGTTTCTCCCCTCGCTCAGAAGCAACTCTTTCAGCCACTGACATTGCAGATATTCGTCTAGGCTGAGTACAAATAATACTGCAAGAAGCACCACAAGCAGCTTCGACCTCAGCCTCTAAGATATATTGAGGAAGTTGTGTGGTTTTACCACAACCAGTTTCACCTGACACAACCACCACCTGAAATCATGGGAAAGTAACAGGCCATATCTTGGTGAGAAAAGTACAGCCCCTCATTACAAGTAAAACTAGTTTTAATTCAAAATTTACTAGTTGCAAATGTTTAAGGTCTACAATGAGCCTGAACAGATGATGATTCAAGTTCAACTCATTTTTGGAATGCGTATCTTGACTCATCCTGGGCAACCACTTGGGAGCATTTCGTGCATAACTATTTTTATATTAACAGAGGGATTGCTAGCTTTTTTAGATCTTGTTGGAGTTTAGCCTTGAAACATTATGTAATAATCATTGTGATTCTTGGTAACCCAAGTAGAAAAGTTGACCTTAAAAACATTAATTATGTTAGTAAGGCTTATTAATTATAAAATAATGGATGAACTTCAATGGTCTAGGACTTGAACACTATGAGAACTCATTAATTGAGCATAAGAGGCTATTTTTTAGTTCACAAATCATATTTGCAGAGTGGTAAAGAGAATTATCTAAGTGCCTTGACGACACTATTCAATTTATTGGAAAAAATGTCAACGGCTAGCTTATGTTAGAACTATACAACCTCAGCTAACATTTATATATAACCACAACAAGCCTTAATAGTTTCTCTATAGTTTCTTATTTCAATCTTCTGCAAAATTAGTTCTTCTACAGTTGAGCTTATATTTAATAAATTAATATATATATATATATATAGAACCAGGATCCTATCAGGGATCCCGGATTTTAGTAAAAGACGGATTTTTTTTTTTTTTTTTTTTTGCATTTTTTTTTTAAAAACAACTAAAAAAAAAAATTAATATTTTATGAAAATGAAATTTTTCCATAATACAATGTTTTGGGCGTGATTTGGATACCTATACCAAAAATATATATACGATGCGCGCATGCATCGCATGCACTGCTTTTGTTATAATCGTGATCCAAATCACATCTAAAACACTGTATTATGGAAAAAAATCCAGTTCCATAAAATATTAAACTTTTTTTTCTAGTTGTTTTAAAAAAAAAAAAAGGTCCGCATTAACAAAATGCGGAAGTCCGGATAGGATCTGCTCCATATATATATATAAATATATTTTTATTTATTATAGAGAGAGAACATGATCAGGCTATCAAAACCAAATTAAAAGGAAAAAAACATGAAATACCTGGTTTTGCAAAATCATGTTTAGCAATGAATCTTTTTCTTTGTATGCAGGGAGACTCTTGCGAAATTCTTGCATTTTTTGGCCTTCTGAAGACTCCTATACAAAGACAGATGCTTTAAGAAAAACATGTGCATGTTCTATATTTCAGGGTTACAACCAAATATAAGAAGAGGGAGCATATTGGCACTATTCAAGTAAACAATGATTATTAACAGAAACAGATAAAATCAGTGTTCTAAAAATCCCCGCCTAGATCCGCCTAGGCCCCCGCCTAGGCGCTAAACCCCCCTGACGTCTCACTTAGGCCCAAGGCGGCAAAAAAATCTCTCCAGAAAATTAGGCGGAGCCTAGGTGGAGTATAGGCAGAGAGGTTTTTTTTATTTTAATAACTACCCAAACCAGATCTTAATATATTTATTTGTCAAATGATTTACCATATTCATAATACATGTTGTAGCATATCAAATCACAATAAGAAGTGAACAATATCAAGTCAAAATGGATAATTTTATTATAGTTGTAATTTTTTAAACTTGTACCAACTTCAAATTATATAAATGATCATACATTTGTAATATTTAGTTTAATTCAATATAATTCTTAAATTTATGTTTAGTTTCTTAAGTTTTAATATTGAATTAAATTCTTGAAATTTTAAATTTTATTATTTAATAGCAATCTTGTTTATGAATAAAACTAATTCGTTAAAAATATGTTTGAATTTTGAACAATTGCAAGTTTGTGTTTGAACTTTGACATTAACAATATGGATATGTGTTTGAACTTTAAGCAAATGCTTTTATTATCTTTATTATAAATTATTTTGCTTTATATTATTGTTTTGTTTGGATAAATGTAAGATAAAATATTAAAATTAGCTTGAAATAAAAAATCTCGCCCCGCCCCGCCCAGGCCCAGGCCCCCTAGGCGCTAAGCCCCCCTTGGCCGCCCGCCTCCCGCCTAACGCCTTTTAGAACATTGGATAAAATGCGAACCCTAACGAGCTAGTAGCTACTATCTTTTTTATGATTAAATATGACACTTCAACCAATATCTTGATAAGATAAACGATACTCCAAGCACTTTGCACCAATGCTTTGTTCTCTCTTGAGATGCTAAAATTAAAGCCCTGCATGAACTTGAGAGGCACAATCATGCATGTGGTAAGCATTTGAGGATCTCCTGCTACAAACAATTTCTCTCTTGGCTTACCTGAATTAAGTGTCACAAAAAAGAGAATGATACTATATAAAGTAGAAAGTAATAAAAGAAAATCCAAAAGGATATTTTAATAGCTAGGTATCAAACATGTTAGCCAGTCTGTTTTGCATTGTGAACAACCTTAATCTGAATTTATTGGCCTAACCTTTGATTCTAGGTAGGTAAAACTTCAAGCATGCTTTGGTTACGATCTGGAAAAGGAATTCCATGAGGGAATAATCACTAGAATCTCCCAACTGTATGCTAGGATGGTTCAACTATTCCTTTCAAATGTAGGGAACAAAAAACAAAGAAAGATAAAGAAGGGGAATCATTCATTTTAAACATCAGCTGTAAAGTGGGCTTTGTTTCGCCTTGACCACATAATGTGCTTCTACCTTGGTATGCTACATACTGGAATAAGGATGTTTCACAACCAATAGATACTTGTGTTTCAACCAAGAGGTCCTCAGTTTTCTTTTATATATGATAAAGCTATTTGCATGTAACAAAGAAGACTATTCAATAATATCTTGTGGGGATTACACCACTACTGAAAAGGACTCAAAACCCTAATATTACTTGGGGAACAATATAAGTATTAAACGACTAAAATACCCTAACTAAATATTAAAATTTCCTAATAAACATAAATATCCTAAATCCCCACTAATAAATAAAATAAATAAATTACATCAATTAATCTCGAATTAAACAAAATAAAAAACTAAATAATAAATATAAAAATCTCTTCTTTGTTCTTGACTTGTGATCCCCATCATGTACACATGCATATGTACATAGAACGAAATTCATGCAACTAAGCAAACTTAAATTTCAAGTCACAAATTTTATCCAGACAATGCAAGATAGACACCTTATATATAACACCAGCTTTTATTAAAAACAAAATGCAACTATAAGCTAGATGCAATTACACTGGAAAAGCGATGTAATTTCAGTGAGATTAACCTGCCAATTTTGTTGTTTGTTACGAATTTCCAAACTTTTCCTCTGAAGAATTCTCTCTGCAACAACGCTGATTTTTGTTATCGGCTCCTCCTGCTCATAAAGTCCTTCATTGGTAGCCAGATAGCCACCACTGCTTGATCTTGAAAAGGCATTATCCAATAAAAACTCCTTACTTATAGGCTTTCTAGCAAGGTATTGTTTAAGATGAGCATCTAACCGATCTTGCAAGCCATAACCTAAGACAACCTACAAAATTTCAAAATTTGTAAATTCTTTAAAGGAGACAGTTTATGGAAAAGAAAAGTTACAGATTAAGATTAGGGAAAAGAAAACAATAATCCAGAACAATATACCTCCCTCTGAGGTCGTTTATCATCAAGATCCGATCTGTAATTTGGCAGTGGGACTTTACTAATGACAACAACTTTAACATATTGATGGCTGCAAAGAAAACATTATTCATAACCCACAACAAATTACAAGAAACAACCAATGTAAACACTACAACAGAGAATCTACCTGCATAAACCCATTCTGGTTGCCAGTGCTGAAAGTTGCTCAAAATCTCGTCTGTCCTTTTTCTCCCTGGACACCACTTCTTGTTCATCTTTGTTTCGTATAAGCATGGTTAACTTCCACTTCCACTCTTCAATATTTTCAAGGGTCGAAGCACCCTGATAATCATAAGTCAGTAATAAAAGAACATCAAGTATCATAACTGATAATCATAAGTCAGTAATAAAAGAACATCAAGTATCATAACGTGAATATAACCATACAAATTTATAATGCAGGAGAAATCATATTTACTGGAATATTGCTTTTGTTCAAGCAGTCAAATTGATTACCATATGTAAAGCAACAAGAAACAGTTAATTTATAAATTAAAATATATATATATATATTTATTTATTTAGACATAACAACAGTAACAATTTATTAAAAAAAATTACACATTTTTCATACCAACAAATTTTATGCACTTGCCACTTTTTGACTTCCATTTAGTTACTGACAAAAGCTAATCCGATAGAGAAACTGAAACTAAATTTGAAATTATTCCCATAAAGTTATGGCATTTCTTCTGCATGAATACTCAACTGGTTTGACATTTTCAGAACATTCAGAACAAAACATTACAAAGAAATTTGTTTTATTATTTTTTTAAAAAAAATTGAATTAGGTGCTGAACACTAACTAATTTGCATTAATCTCTGACAAAAGCTAATAGAACTGGAAAATAGTCTTGACTTATCAGAAAAAAACACAATCTTGACTTTTGATGTGATGCGTTGCCCTCTTCAAACGAGTAAGGGAAACTCAGCAAATTTATTAGTCAAATTTTATATCTTCCAAACCCAAGTTAACATATTTCCCAAATGCCATGAACAAATATTTGAGGAAATGGGTACAAACCCAATTGAATATACTAAATTTTGCACTAAATTTAACCCTCAAAAAGAAACTCCAGTCTAACACACTTTTAAATGCCTAAAAATTTGAGAAAATGGGTAGAAACCCAATTGTGTTTTACTGAATTTTTCTACTGAAAACTCACCAACTGCTGACCCGACTGGAATTCGATATCAGATTCTTCCTCAGGAGCGTACTCATCGTAAGCATACCGACCGTATGGAAAACTCTGATTATAAAAATAAGGCAAAGAAGCGGAGGAATTTCTACGCTTCAGTATAAACGGCGAGTTAACACTGGAGGAAGAAGCCGAGCAAGCAAATGGAAAAGTGGGTTTTGAACGGCGGAGGAGGATGAATGACTGAGCTAGGTCTCGGCCTCCCACGGCGCCAGGCAGCGGCGAGGGGCGGAGGAGTCTGAGGGGAAGGTGGAGTCTTGTTTGTTTGAGAGACATGTACAGAATATGGGTGGATTTGAGGCATATAAAAATGGGTGAGGAAGGCATGATTTTGAGGAATTGGGGTTTTAATGGAGTGACATGTTTTTTTTTGTGTGTGGTTTTTAGGGTTTGGTGCTGCAGAGAGAAACAAGTGGTTGATTAATTTGTAGTAGTTCTGTGACTGCACTGGCGTGTACAAAAAAGAGTGGAAGAAAGCTAGACCAGGCTATAGGCTTTTACGTGAAGGAATACTACTTCCCTTTGGTCCTTTGCCTTCGCAACTAACAAGTAAACAAGTAGGTCCAACAAGATATTTCTTTTTTGTGCAAAAAAAATACAACTTAAATCAGTCTAGTCGAGCTTTAGCTTTTATCGAATTTATTTGAGAGTTAAATAAATCGAGTTGAGTTTAATTTATCAAATTTGAGCTAACTTGAGAGTTCAATAAATCTAGTCGAGTTTTAAATAAATTTAAAATTTATTATAAGAATTTGTCTCGTTTACAAGTAAATTGAATTTAAAGTTGAATTTAAGCAAATCTTGATCTAGTCAAATTTAAATCTGATTTATTTAATTTTTAATTATAAAAATAATTAATTAAATAGTAATGAATCAAGTCTAAATGAGCCACATTTAGCCTAAATAAATCGGGTTCAAATTAGTTATTAAATTATACGGGTTTGACATTTAACTAAATAAGAAAATGAATTTGTTCGGGTTCAGATCTTATTGTAATAACTCAACTTTTATTAATAATTAAATATTAATTGATTTTATTTATAAAAGTATAATTGAATTAGAAAATGTAAATTACTAATTTTTTTCCTTTCTTCCTTGTTTCGCTTTGGAAAATTAAATTATTTTAGTAGATAATTAAATAATTGATTAAATAAAATTGAAGAGTCCATTAGTGTTTTGGTAATTCTTATATTGTTTCTTATTTATATTTAAAGAGTGGAGGTGTAACCCTAATCATGTTTTAATTAAATTAGTTGAATTCTCCGGTAGAATACTTGTACGCACTACAGTCCAATAGAAAAACCATAATTAATTTATCCGATATCAAAATTGAGTGAATCTGTAGCTTATTTTTTCAGTTTTTCGTTCTCTATAATTGTGAATAAGGAAGAAAAATTATTTGACGTCATTGAAATTACTGAAAACCGCAACATGTACCAATTCCTGTCATAATTTCCAGCCCTAGTTTTGAAAATTCGTAATTCAGTTATATTAACTCTAAATCGAGTTGATTCTTGATGTAACAATTGAAGATTTTGCGATTCTGGGGACAAAATTCTTATAAGAAGGGAAGAATGTAACGATTGCAAATTTTTGTAATAAGAATTATAAATATTTATTAATTTAAATAAATTTTTTGATGAGAATTATTTTTGAAATTATTTATTTGGTGTATTTATGTTACCCAAATATATGAGGGTTATTGATATATTTTAGTGCATAATTTTAGTACGCTAATTGTGACACCCCCAAAACAGGTATACATCATGTGACGCCCCCAAAACAGGTATACATCACCCATCTTGAGTCGTCAAATACATGGTACATAAATTCAAATACAACTTAATTATATATAAATGTGTAAAATACTTACAAAACATAATGAGTTTAAACAAGAATATTGTCATCTGCATAATATCCACACTCAATGGAGTCCTCATTACAATTATTATCACACTATTCCATAGAATAGTGAGGACTACTAATGCTATCATCTGGACCGTCAATCCGTTCTCCGACTCGTCCCAGCTATATTCTCATTTCTCAAGAGAACGTTGAAAGAAAGAAAGGGTGAGCTCAACTAGCCCAAATCGTAAATATTATGACTAAGATAATGCGTAATATGTGACGCCCCAAAACTAGGTATACGCCACCCATCTTGGGTCGCCACTTATATGGGTACATAAATTCAAATACAAACTTAATTATACATCCGCAGGTAACATAATACGACAATACATAAACCGAGAGTTCTAATAGAATATTGTCATTTAGACAATATCCATACTCAAGGAGTCCTCATTACAATTATTATCACACTATTTCACGAGAATAGTGAGGACTACTAATGCTATCTTCAGGACCATCACTGCTTCCCCAACTCGTCCCAACTATATTCTCATTTCAAGAGAAGAAAGTGAAAGAAAGGGTGAGCTCAACTAGCCCAAAGAAGAAATATTATGACTAAGATAATGCGTAATAAATTATCAATAGTCTTCAACAATGTTAAACCGATAAAATACAATAGACAACCGGTTTATCTGCAATGAATATACAATCCATTAAAAGAGTCAAGTAGAAAATAAAGTCTACTATCTTTTAGGTTTTAAAAGGTTTTCATCAATTTTATCACTAAGACTCAGTTTAATGAATAAACCACAATATCTAATCATCCATGTACTACTGGCCAAGGATTTTCATCAAATTATCAATGGTCAGCGACTATACCGAATCACCCCGGTCATAATCATACCAAAAACTATCCATCATGTTTTGCATTACAGCCAATCGAGGACTTTTTGTCACATCATTTATATCAAGCCATGATTATACCGAATGATCCTCGGTCATAATCATACTAAGTTCATCTACGCACGTAAGTCCAAAGATAACATAATATAACATGAGGATGATGACAATGACATAATAATTCAATAAAACAAGTTCAAAAATTATTTAATCCAGTGAATTATTAACGCCCAAATTGTCAACATGATATTGCTTTTGTAGAGTAAAATTCAAGAATAATCGGAAGAATATTTCCATGAAAAGATCTTTGGATGAAACGCAAATATCAAAGATATTCTATTAATTTCATGGAGTATAGAAGTCAAAGTTTTAACCATTTGGGTATAATAAAGAATGGAATAACAAAAGAAATCACCACGCATGCAGATTCATGACAGATAAAAGTTATTCCAATAGAATAATAATAACGGAACCAGTCGTGAAATTCACACCGAAGCAGGATGATCCAATGTAATAATAAATCTTTGAATAATAATAAACAATGGAACTGTGTCGGTGTAAAACACACGACATGTGATATTCCAAATGTAATAATAAATGCGAATAATAAACAATGGAACCAGTAGGTGTAAAACACACGTACATGATATTCCAATGTAATAATAAAGAATGGAATAATGTAAGAAGATCACCAAGTATAGGGGATTCACAGATATCAAAGTTATTCCACGTAATAAATAAGAATGGAATAATATAAGGATTTCACCAAGTATAGGTATGCCCGTATATATCAAAGTTATGTATAGGGTATGCCACTTTTTTTGAGTTATTCCAATGTAATAATAATGAATGGAATAATGTAAGTTCTCTTCATGAATAAGAAAGAATAACACCCTTACTAGTACAACAAATAATACCCTTACCTTAGAAGAACTGAATATTGGAAAAGTGAAGTAGCGAGAATACTTTTCTTCTTTCTCTATAGTTTCTCTCTCAGAGTTTCAATGAATTGTAAGAAAATAATGAAGGAATGAGCTTCTATTTATAGGAAAATAGAATGCATAGTAATTAATCCATGAACGGTCCAGATTGATTTACTTTAAATCGACGGTCCATATTTAAAGCAAAATATTTTAAATAAAATATCATATATTCTATTTATATAAAAATATTTTACTATACAAACACTATGCAACACTATGCAAAACACTACGCAAAACACTACGCAACACTATGCATAATAAAATATAATATATTCTATTTATAGAATAACTTTAATAAAGTATTACATTTTATATAAAAGATGTTTCATTTTATTACGTTAATAATACTGAATAAAACAAAACGTCATTATCGCTATAATAATTCATATTATTAATCGACAATAATGGAATCAAACCTGAGTGACTTCTCACATAAGCATCAATAATCAATACCGCAGTACTACTATGCAACCACACGACATCGTATTTTTACTAATGAGTAGTTCAACAAAGATCAACCAGAAAACTTCCATAGTTATTTCAATCAAATATTTTTGTCGTTTTCTCAATTCGATAATAATTTTGCTAGGGTCCACCAATGATTGAGTCGTTGTACTAATATTCCCGCTAAGTTCTAATATTCCCCACCAATCGAATATAATATAATCACTTGATACTTTGCAAAATTTATAAATACTACCCACAACTATAATATTATCTCAAATTCACACCATAATATTAAAATTATTTCGACAAAATTTAAATCTTTATTGATAAAATCTGGGGTCTCACAGAATAAATTATCATTAGCCTTCAACAATGTTAAATTGATAAAATATAATAGACATCAAGTTTAAGCTGCAATGTAATAAGCAATCCATTGTAAGAGTCAAGTAGAGTATTGATATCTATTATTTTCTATGTTTTAAAATGTTTTCATCAATTTTATCAATCGAGACTCAATTTTAATAAATAAACCATATCATCGAATCATCCTCGCTTCTACGGGCCAAGGATATTCATTAAATTATCAATGGTCACGACTATACCGAATAATCTCGGTCATAATCATACCAAAAATTATCCATCAACGCACTACTGTGCCAACCGAGGACTTTTACCACATCATTTATAACATTACAGGTCATGATTATACCGAATGATCCTTGATCATAATCATACCAAGTCCATCTATGCACGTAAGCCAAAGATGACTTTCATCACAATATAAGCATGAGGATGATGACAATGATATAAGCATTAATCAAACGAAAACAAGGATAAATATTAAAGACTTTAAATTTATCCAAATATTATCAATCACTTAATAAACTCATAATCTAATATTATTAATATTATAACAATATTTTAATCACTTCTTAAACTTATAAATAATTTATTTCAATTGTTTACACTTTATCAAATAATGCATTTAATCATTTAAAATGTCATACTCATAAGATTTCATCACCAATGATCAAATTCCTCATCAAAATCTGATATATACCCTATATAGGATTCCCAAGCCATAAAATTCTATTTTCCAATTTTGTTACTTCACATAACATATTTAATTCATTTACTCATAACTAGTTCATTTTCATGAAAAATACCAAATCGATCCCAAAAATATTTTTTTTTGGGATTTAGCGTAATATAGTCTCATATTGAACATATATTTTCTCGAAATTTTTAAAATTCATTTACTATTTTTCATATGGCCAAAATCATAGTAATATTTAGACATTTATCATAAATTGTACTTTTGTCCAAAAATTCTGAAATTTACATGGTATACTCCTGTTATATACATGTATTTTCAATAAACATTTCACCAATTTTGGAGTTAACCACAAGGAGTTATAAGGGTTTACTTTTAAAATAGTCTTTTCTCATAAAATCCATAACTCTTAATCTATACATCCAAAAATTGTCATCTTTGGACACAATATAGAAAACTCATCAAATTATCATTTTAAATTTTTTCAGAATTTTTGAGGGTCAGAAAAATTACGAAACTGCAAATAAATTTTCACCCGCCATGCGGTAATCCACGTAAATAGATTATTTCCAAAATTTAATAAGTAATTAATACAAAGGATCATTCGCCATGCATACGGTAATCCACATAGACAGGTTATTCCAACAGAATAATAAAGAATTGAATAACAAAAGAATTTACCATGTATGCGATAATCGCATGCATAAAAGTTATTCCCGTGCAGTAATAATAAAGAATGGAACCAGTCAAATCACGTATATTAAAATGCATGTGATATTCCAAATGAATAATAAAGAATGGAACCAGTCATGCGTAATTCGCATGCAGACGTGATATTCCAATAGAATAATAAAGAATGGAATAACAATGAATTCACTAGGCATCGATAGATCGCATGCATGTGTTATTCCAATATAATAATAAAGAATGGAATAATGTAAGAATTTCACCATGTATGCGGTACTTCGCATAGACAAGTTATTACAACATAATAATAAAGAATGGAATAACAACTCTTACGAGTATTTAAAGAAAATATTTCTCTTTATGAATACGAAAGAATAATACCCCTTACCTTATAAAGAAAGTGGATACTAGAGTAAAGAGGTAGCAGACTTCTCTTCTTCTTTCTCTCTATAATTTCTCTCTATAATAATTGCTCTATAGCTTTAGTGAATTGGTGAGAAATAAAGAAAGAATGAGCTTCTATTTATAGAAAAATATAGTTTCGATAATTGCACGTTTTGGGGCTCGAAATATTACAGTACAATACCTCCAACTTTTTTTTCATTTTTAATTTAGTCCTGCAAGTATTATCAAACTTGCACCACTTCTCCTAATAGTAAATAATGTGAATCAATAGTTCAATCATGTGAAAATACGAATTACAAAGATAAGACTCCATCTATACCTCCATTTTTAACTTAGTCGTGCAAGTATTATCAATCTTGCACCAACTCCCCTAATAGTACAATAATGTGATTCAATAGTTGTAAGACCCCAACTTATTATTAATGAAATTTAATTTTCTCTATTTATTATTTTAAAATAGTAAGGGTTGATTTGATTAATGTGGATAGTTAGGGGTAAAATACTAAATACTTCAAAATAAGCAAGTGGTTATAAAATATTCATTGTTGTTGGGAATATTCGTTTTGGTCGTGGAATATTAGATGCTTGTGGGAATATTAAGACGATGGCGCAACCATGTGGACCCCATTTATCGATCGAAATTTGATTATTACCGTAAAATCGCCGCGTTGTGGATTTGGTCAATTTTATTTGGAATTTGGAAAAACTTTCTTCTGCAAAGTTGTAGAGAATTGAATTTCCTATAAAAACTCGCGTGATTCGAATTTTCTGATGAAAGGGCTATTTATTATGAATTATTGAAGTTCCGAAGCTCCAAAATAATTGATTTTTGGAAGTTTAAAATATTTAAAATTAGAAAAACATTTTTTCATTATGGTGTGTTACACATGTGGGTTGAATGAGCTGAATTCAGTTCTTGGAAGGTTAGGCGAGGAAATTTTATTATAAATAATAATATTATATTAAATTTTTCGCTTTGGTGTTCTAAGCATTTTCCTATAAATAGGGTGCTTAGGTTAGAATTGAAAATCACACCGTAAACTCAAGTTTTCTCTCTATATTATCGAGCGTATTCTTGTGAGTATTTTGAGTATACTTTGAGTATTGTTAGACAGGTAAGTTCCCTTCAAAGACTATACTATCTTAGATTCCAAAATTAGAAGTACTAATCTTTCGAGGTAAGGGATGTTATTTTCTTCTCAAATGATATTATTTCTTCAATATCATTATCTTTGAAATATTGGTTGAAACTTTTATCAAATTTGGAACTTTTCCATGTCGGGGTTACTATTCATGAGTTCTTATTCATGAGTTACTATTCACGAAAGTTACTATTCATGAGTTACTATTCACGAGTTACTATTCACGAGTACTATTCATGAAGCGTGAAGATGTTTTTTGGGAAATTTCTATCTTTTTTGGTGTGAGAGTTATTATTCACGATACTCAAGACTATTCACGATATCTGACTATTCATCGAAAAATAAAATTTCTTCTTTTGTCCAAAATATCTATTCGGATACTAGCTTTGATTGTATCCATGTTTTGATCATTCTTGAATTTTACACCACTATGATTATTTTTGAGGTATTTTGAACATGGATAAAACAAAGTACTTAATCCTTAATCCTTAATCCTTGTCATTTTGTTTCAATGGATTCGTTTCTTTAAAATTATTTTCATCATCCTCGGTCTTAAATGATGATATTATTGAATATCTTTCGTCAGTAGTAAAAGATGAGCAGTGTTTAGATGAACATGACCAATCGATGAATATCTTTGGCCTCAGAGTGCAAAGATGAATATTTGATTCCGGATGTATATTGATTGATGTTACTGGGGATAAAAGATAGACGATGAACTTTTAAATTCATACATGAAGATAGTAGTTTGCATTCTCTACTTAACTCTTCTAATGAATTATTATTTCAATGCGAATATTGATTTAAAATTTGTTGTCTATTGTATTCTATTAGATTTTTCCCTGTTGAAGACTAACGGTAATTTGTTATATATTATCTTAGTCATAATATTCTTTACTGGGCTAGTTTGAGCTCACCCTTTTCCTTTTTGTTCTATTTTTCTTCTCGGGAGGCGAGAATATAAGCGAGTACATTTAGCCTGGGTATGGAATGAAGGTTTTAGAAAGAATTGTTTAGTAGTCCTCACCATTTTTATAAAATAATGTATCAATAAATGTGATGAGGATTTATTTGAGTATAGATATTGTCTAGAAGATAATATTTGTATTCAAACTCACAGTTTTACTGTTGTAATAATAAAGTTGTAGTTGTTTCTGTACCATGTATTGACAACTCAGAATAGGTGATGTATACCTATTTTGGGGGCGTCACAATAGTACACACATACGAACAAATAGTTATATAAGCATATGAATTAGTAGCAATTAATTGCTTATTTATCCGATTAATTACTCGATTTATCAATATAACCCCAGACATCAATTATCATCGGAATAGATGTCGATTTCCACTAACACTAATAATCCCAACACAATGGAACTATCAAATTCATCTTTAATCAACACGAACTTATTCATCATTAATATTATAACTCACAATATTTAACAACCACGTCGTTCCCAGGAAAGAGGGGGCTTTCCGATAAGGATTTCTCTTTATTGGCGCGCAATTAGATGACCAAACCTCTCCTTGACGGAACTTCTAAACATTGTAAATATTGCAATTTAATAATATGAATAACTTTGTCGTCTCAATTATTGATTTAATAATATATAAAATATTATGCAGATGATACTATGACAATAATCGAATCAATAATATGAGAGATATGATGCAGCAATTACTGTAGCAATAATTTAGTATAACTGAGTGACTTCTTACGTAAGCATCAATAATCAATACCGTGTGCTACTATGCAACCACACGTATTACTGTACTTTTACTACCGGATAGTTCAACAGTTTTAAAGGTAACACTTTTGCCGTTATTTTTATAAAATGATAATTCTATCGTTTTCTAACTACTACAATACTTCTGTTGTGGGGTCCACCAATGATTGTGTCGTCGTACGGATATTCCTCGACAAAAAGAATATTCCCCGACCAAACGAATATTTTATAACAACTTGCATACTTTGCAAAATTTATAAATATTACCCACAACTATAACATTATATCAAATCCACACCATAATATTAAAAAAAATATTTCGAGAAATTTAAATCTTTATTCATAAAATTGGGGGTCTCACACATCACCCATCTTGAGTCGCTAAATACTTGGTACAAAATTCAAATACAACTTAATTATACAACAGTCGTGTAAAATACGACAAAACATAATCTAAGAGTTTTAATAAGAATATTGTCATCTGATAATATCCACACTCAATGGAGTCCTCATTACATTTATTATCACACTATTTAATGAATAGTGAGGACTACTAATGCTATCATCCGGACCGTCACTCCGCTCCCCAACTAGTCCCGCTTATATTCTCATTTCAAGAGAACAATGAAAGCAAAGGGTGAGCTCAACTAGCCCAAAGAAGAAATATTATGACTAAGATAATGCGTAATAAATTATCCTTATCCTTCAACAAAGATAACAACCGATAGAATATAATGTACAACAAGTTTTAGATCAACAACTCGCAATGGAATAAGCAACCCATTAGAAGAGTCAAGTAGAGCATAAAATCTACTATCTTCTATGATTTAAAAAGATTTTCATCAACTTTATTGCCGAGAATCAGCTTAATAAATAAACCATATCATCCATGCACCACGACCAAGGATATTCATATAATCATCAATGGTCATGATTATACCGAATAATCCCTGGTCATAATCATACCAACAACTGTCCATCAATGAACTACAAGCCAATGAGGACTTTTACCACATCATTCGTCACATTACGGTCATGATTATACCGAATAATCTCTGGTCATAATCATACCAAGTCCATCTATGCACGTAAGCCAAAGATGACTTTAATCACAATATAAGCATGAAGATAATGACAATGACATAATAATTCAATAAAACAAGTTTAATGATAAATTTTAAAGATTTATAATTTAATTTATCCAGAAATCAATAACGTCCAAATTGTCAACATGATACTGTTTTGTAGAGTAAAATTCAAGAATGTTCAGAAGAATATTTCCATGAAAAGATCATTGGATGAAGCTTAAATATCCGTGATATTCTACTAATTTCATGGAGTATAGAAGCCAAAACTTTAACCAACCGAGTATAATAGAATATATGAAATTGCGAATGGATTTTCGCCGCTATGCAAGCAATCCACGTCAAATGCATTATTCCAATGTAATAATAAAGAATGGAATAATGTGAAGAATTCACCACGCATGCGATGTAATCGCAGATGCATGTGTTATTCTAACCGAATAATAAAGAATGGAACCAGTCATGCATAATCCTTGACAAACAGGATATTCCAATGTAATAATAAAGAATGGAACCAGTCATACATGTAATCCGCACAGATGTGATATTGCAATGTAATAATAAAGAATGGAATAACAATGAAATTCACCGTATACGCGATAGATCGCATGCAGATAAAGTTATTCCAATAGAATAATAAAAAATGTAATAATGTAAGAATTTCACCGTGTATGCGGTATCAGATGTACATGTTATTCCAACATAATAATAAACAATGGAATAACAACCCTTACGAGTATTGAAAGAAAATTACTCTCTTCATGAATACGAAAGAATAATACCCCTTACCTTAGAAAAAAAAGCTGATAATCTTTGGAATAGTGAGGTAGCAGACTTCTCTTCTCCTTTCTCTCTATAATTTCTCTTTATAATAATTGCTCTATAGCTTTAGTGAATTGGTGAGAAATAAAAGAAGAATGAGTTTATATTTATAGAAAAATATAGTTTCAATAATTGCACGTGTTGGGGCTCGAAATATTATAGTATAATTCCTCCCTTTTTTTCTTCATTTTTAATTTAGTCCTGCAAGTATTATCAAACTTGCACCACCTCCCCTAATAGTAAATCATGTGAATTAATAGTTCATTCATGTGACTCAATAGTATAATCATGTGAACAAAACTAATTACAGTATAGTACCTCCATCTATACCTCTATTTTTAACTTAGTCATGCAAGTTTTATCAATCTTGTACCACCTCCCCTAATAGTAAAAGAATGTGAATCAATAGTACACACATGCGAACAAATAGTTATAATCATGTGAATTAATAGCAATTAATTCCTCATTTATCCGATCAAATACCCGATTGGTCAATATAACCTCCTGACATCAATTATGAAATAAATGTCGATTTTCACTAACACTAATAATTCCAACACAATGGAACTATCAATTTCATTTTTAATCAACACGAACTTATTCATCATTAATATTATAATTCACAATATTTAACAATCAGGTCGTTCCCAGGAAAAAATGGGCTTTTCGATAAGGATTTCTCCTTATTATGCCTTGCAATTAGGTGACCAAACCTCCTCGATGAACTTCTAGAGACATTGTCAAATGATAATCTTGTGACAATAATTGAATCAATAATACGAGAGATATGATGCAACAATTATCAGTAGTAATAATTGAGTATAACCGAGTGATTTCTCACGTAAACATCAATAATCAATACCGGTGTGCTACTACGCAACCACGCCAGACATCGTATTTCTTTTACTATGTGGTAGTTCAACAGCTTTTAACGGTAACACTTTCGCCGTTATTTTTATAAAAGATAATTGCTGCTTTTTTACTATGACAATACTTTCGTTGTGGGGTCCACCAATGATTGTGCCGTCGTACGAATATTACTTGTTAAAATGAATATTTCCCGACCAATCAAATATTATATAACCACTTGCTTACTTTGCAAAATTTGTAAATATTACCCACAACTATAACATTATATCAAATCCACACCATAATATTCAAAAAAATATATTTTGAGAAAATTATTCTTTATTCATAAAAGTTTGGGTCTTACAACCTCCCCTTCTTATGAAATTTCGTCCTCGAAATTAGGGTACTTACCTGGTATATAGAAGAGGTGAGGATATCTTGACTTCATCTCATATTCTAACTCCCAGGTCATTTCTTCCACATCGTGGTTTCTCCACAAAACTTTGATTTGAGGTATAACCTTGGAGCGTAGAATATGATCCTTCTTATCCAAGATTTTAACAGGTACCTCTTCATACGTTAAATCTTTCTCTATCTCGTCTGGTTCTAATTCAATAATGTGGTTCGGGTCTTTCACATATTTACGTAACATAGATGTGTGAAAAAAGTTAACACGAGACATACTTGGCAGAAGAAAGCGAGTCCATAGGCCGATTCCTACTCGATCGAGGATTATAAATGGGCCAATGAATCGAGGATTGAGCTTTCCTCTCTTTCTAAATCTCGTAACTCCTTTCCATGGAGCAACACGTAACAACACATGATCTCCAATATTAATTCCACTTCCTTTTGGATGAAGATCAGCATAACTCTTTTGTCGATCTTGTGAGATTTTTATACGTTGTCGGATCGTTTGAATCTTTTTCATAGTCATACGTACCAACTCTGGTCCTAACAATGTTGCTTCACCCACCTCATCCCAGCATATTGGAGAACGACACTTTCTTTCATACAACGCCTCAAATGGAGTCATGCCAATACTTGCTTGATAACTATTGTTGTAGGAAAACTCCACCAATGGTAAGAAATTGTCCCAACTCCCCTTGAAGTCAAGGAAACAGAGTCTTAATAAATCTTCAAGACTTTGAATAGTCCTTTCCGACTGTCCATCCGTTTGAGGATGATATGCCGAACTAAATCGTAAATCCGTGCCCATAGCTTTTTGCAAACTAACCCAAAATCATGAAGTGAATCTTGGGTCTCGATCGTAAACTATGGATACTTGGCATACCATGCAATCTTACAATCTCGTTTATGTACATACTACAAGATGTTCAAGTGTATAAGTTTCTCAGATTGCAGAAGAAATGAGCAGACTTGGTCAATCTATCAATAATGACCCAAATCGCATCTATGCCTTGAGAAACCTTGGGAAGACCAGTAACGAAATCCATGGTAATGTGCTCCCACTTCTATTCTGGAAATTCAAGTGGTTGCAATGGACCTTTTGGCACTTGATGCTCCGCCTTGACTCGTTGACAAGTTATACACCTTGAGATAAACCCCGCTATCTCTCTCTTCATATTGCTTCACCAAAATGTGTGTCGAAGATCACGATACATTTTGGTACTCCCAGGATGGATTACAAATGGTGTGTTGTGCACCTCCATCATGATTTTATACTTCAAGTCAGAATCGTTAGGAACACAAAGTCAGGAGTTGACTCGAATTATTCCTTTTTCATCGATTCTTGCTTTGAATAGCACCTTTTGCACTTTCTTCCTCATACGCATGACGCCTCCGTGTCCGTAGCTTGAGCAAGCCTTTAACTTTATCAATTAAAGTCGGTTCTACTCGTATATTCACCATTATCATATGGGTCCCTGAAGTCTTTAACTCTATCTCCATCCTTTGTAAGTCATACAAAATGGGTCTTTGCGTTGACAATATTGCACTCGTACCCGCATATGATCTTCTACTCAATGCGTCAGCTACCACATTCGTTTTTCCAGGATGGTATGATCATAATCTTTCAACAGCTCAAGCCACCGTCATTGTCGCATGTTGAGTTCCTTTTGAGTGAAGAAATATTTTAGGCTTTTATGATCCGTATAAATCTTCACCTTCTCTCCATACTGTAATGCCTCCAAATCTTAAGTTTAAAATGATCGGGCCGCTAACTCTAGATCATGAGTAGGATAATTCCTCTCATATTCTTTGAGTTGTCGTGAGGCATATGCTATGACTTTCCCATGTTTCATGAGAACACATCATAATCCTTTTGCTCAAGCATCATCAGAGATGACAAATCCTCCGAGCCGATGGTATTGTCGTAAGCAGTCTTTGAAATGAGTCTCCTCTTGAGTTCTTGAAAACTCTTCTCACATTCCTTGCTCCAACCGAATTTTGTATCTTTTCGAGTCAGTTGAGTTAATGGAGTAGCGATTCGAGAAAATCCTTCCACGAATCTACGATAATAACCAATGACTGTTCGAGAAAGCTACGATTTCTGGCCATCGATTTTAGTTGCTCCCAGCTTTGAATTGCTTCAATCTTTGCTGGGTTAACAGATATTCTATGATTTGATATCACGTGCCCAATGAATGCAACTTTCTCAAGCCAGAACTCATATTTCTTCAACTTGGCATAAAACTTGTTTTCACAAAGCTTTTGAAGTATCAGCCTCAAGTGTTGCTCATGGTCTTCACGGGTTTTGGAGTATATGCGGATGTTATCAATAAAGACGACCACAAAGTGATCCAAATATTCCTTGAATACTCGTTTCATTATGTCCATGAAGGCAGTAGGAGCATTAGTCAATCTAAAAGACATGACAAGGAATTCATAATTCCCGTACCGAGTTCTGAAAGTAGTCTTTGGAATGTCATCAGTTTTAATCTTCAACTGATGATATCCGAAACGAAGATCAATCTTTGAAAAATATTTTGCTCCTTGCAACTGGTCAAATAGGTCATCAATGCGAGGCAATGGGTACCTATTTTTGATGGTGACATGATTCAACTCCCGATAATCAATACAAAGTCGCATACTTCCATCTTTCTTCTTCATGAATAGAACAGGAGCACCCAAGGGCGACGACAGATTTAATGAAACCGATGTCTAACAATTTTTGTAGTTGGGTTTTTAACTCCTGAAGTTCAATAGGAGCCATTCAATATGGGGCTTTGGAAATGGGTTTTGTACCGAATTCAAGGTCGGTACAAAATTCAATTTCACGCTCTGGGGGTAGGCCAGGAATTTCTTCAGGGAATACGTCAGGAAATTTATTAACAATAGAAATATCATTCAAATCTGACATATTTTTATTTAAATCCGTGACATGGGCTAAGAAAGTTTGACATCCGTTTTTCAATAAACGAATAGCTTTATGACTTGATATGACAGTGATTGACTTTAGTGGTTTGGTTGCTTGAATTCGTATAATAGGTTGGTTAGGAATATGAAAGCTAACAACCTTACGAAAACAATCGATTTTAGCATGATGAGTAGTTAACCAATCAATCCTTAAAATCACATCAAATGCAAGTATTTTCAAAGAAATAAGATCGACAAGTAACATGCGGTTACCAATTTGAATCAAACAAGACTTAGAAATAGTGGATGTAATGAAGGTTTCTCCCAACGGAGTTTCAACAGATAAGTCAAAGTCTAATTTCTCTAGAGTCAAATTTAAACGTTGAACGCAAGTAGGAGAAATGAAAGAATGGGTAGAACCGGTATCAAATAAAGTATAAACTTCGCTAGAGTTTATGATTAGCTTAATCGTGATCACCTCGTTCGGATTCCTCGCTTTTTGGGAGGTTACGACAAACGCTCTCCCTTGAACTACCAGTTTTGTCTTGTTTGGGACACCCTTTGATGCCCTAATTGACTTTGGTGCACGACAAAATCGGGCTAGGTGACCTTTTTTTTCCACAATTGTATCACGCTTTGGACTGCATCACGCAATTTGGACTGATATGTCCCTCCCCTCCGCATTTGTAACATACGATCGGCGGTCGTTCTCCTTCCTTAACAACAGGTGCTGGTGCTGACGTCTTTCCATCATTGTTGAATATCCTCTTCTTGAAATGTCCACTCTTATTGTTATGGCCATGATTACCACCGAAGTGATTACCATTTCTGGCATGTTGATTCCCTCCACGCTTGTTGTCACCGCTTCAATAACTGCCACCACTAGTATTATCGACTTGTAGGCTGCTCTCTCTTGGTTGGGTTGACTCATTATCGCGCTCTAATAACTGAGCCCTGTTCACAACATCTGAATACAAACACAGTTTGTGAGAAATTAGGTATTGACGTGTCTCGGGTTTCAAACCTCTTAGAAACATCCGCATTATTCTCTCCTCATTATCAACCAAGTGGGACGCAAACCGGGATAACTCGGCAAACTTAACTTCGTACTGTGCCACGGTCATATTGTTTTTCTCAAGCTTGATGAACTCTACTTCCTTCATGTGACGAATACTTTCAGGAAAGTACTTGTTGTGACGCCCCCAAAATAGGTCCATTCCATCCAACCCATTCTGAGTCGCCAAATACATGGTACAGAAATAACTACAACTTTATTAATACATTTATCGTGCAAAATACGACAACATATATACTATGAGTTTAAATATAATTATTGTCTTCTAGACAATATCCACACGCAAATAAATCCCCATCACAATTATTGATACATTATTTTACAAAAATGGTGAGGGCTACTAAACAACTCTCTCTAGAACCTTCATTCCATACCCCGACTAGTACTCGCTACATTTTCGCCTCCTGAGAAGAAAAATGGAACAAAAATGAAAAGGGTGAGCTCAACTAGCCCAAAGAAGAATATTATGACTAAGATAATATACAACAAATTATCGTTAGTCTCCAACAGGAAAAATCTAATAGAATACAATAGACAAACGGTTTTAAATCAATCTTCGCAATGAAATAATAATTCATTAGAAGAGTTAAGTAGAGAATGCAAACTACTATCTTCTATATATGAATTTAAAAGTTCATCGTCGATATTTTATCCTCGTAACATCAATCAATATATATCCGAATCAAATATTCATCTTTGCACTACTGAGCCAAATATATTCATCAGTTGGTCATGTTCATCTAAACACTGTTCATCTTTGTACTACTACCAAAGATATTAATCGGCCGGTTATATTCATCTCAACACTGCTCATCTTTGCACTACGTGCCAAAGATATTCATCAAGAAATCATTCATCTTTGCACCATGTGCCAAAGATATTCATTAATATCATCATTTAGGACCGAGGATGATGAAAAATATTTTAAAGAAAAGCGAATCCAAAGTGAAACAAAAGAACAATTATTAAGGATTCGTAGATTTTAAACAATCCAAATTCAAAAAATACTTCATAAATAATCGAGTGGAGTAAAATTCAAGAATGATCAAAACATAGATACAATCAAAGCTAGTATCCGAATAGATATTTTGGACAAAAAGAAGAAATTTCATTTTTAGATTGAATAGTGTATAGATTCGTGAATAGTGCTTAGATATCGTGAATAGTAACTCAGACACCAAAAGATAGAAATTTCACAAAAACATCTTCACGCCGTGAATAGTAACTCATGAATAGTAACTCGTGAATAGTAACTCATGAATAGTAACTCATGAATAGTAACTCGACATGAAAAAGTTCCAAATTTGATAAAAATTTCCAACCAATATTTCAAGATAATGATATTGAAGAAATAATATCATTTTCGAATAAAATAACATCCCTTACCCGAAAAAGACAATACTTCTAGTTGAAACAGGATATAAGCTATGACTTGAACTTGCACCGTATAGCAATACTCAAAGTATACTCAAAATACTCACAAGAATACGCTCGATAATATAGAGAGAAAACTTGATTTACGGTGTGATTTTCAATTCTAACCCAAGACACCTATTTATAGGAAAATGCTTAGAACACCAAAGTAGAAAATTTAATAAATTAATATTATAATTTTTCCACAACTTCATACGCATCCAAGCATCTGAATTCATTCTCTAGCACATGTTAAATGAGTTTCAAAAATGAAAAAAATGTTTTTCTAATTTAAAATAATTTAAACTTCCAAAAATCAATTATTTCGGAGCTTCGGAACTTCAATAATTCATAATAAATAGCCCTTTTATTAGAAAATTTGAATCTCGCTATTTTTTATAGGAAATTCAATTCTCTATAACTTTGCAGAAGAAAAGTTTTCCAAATTTCAAACAGAAATTGACCAAAATCCATAAACGGGAGATTTTACAGGCTATAATCAAATTTCGGTCAATAATTGTGTCCACCAACACACAAAACATGTGTTAAACATTTAATGCCACAAAAATACTCTTCCTCCTCATATACTCATATATCCCACATTCATTATAAAAATATCACCGTTAATATATTATTAAAATAATATATTTAAATGAATTATTTTATCAGAAAAAGATAAAATATTAATTTTTAACAATTGTCATTTTAAAAATTTTCTCCATCTATATCCACATAAAATCAATATTTTCCTCATCATATAAATCAATAATTAATTATTCACAAATAATATTACAGAATCACGAAGATCGCAACTGTGTAGCTCCAAGGAAAGAGGGCTTTCAATAAGAATTTCTCATTCTTGGTAGCAATTAGGTGACCAAACCTCTCCTTAGATGTAACTTTCTAGACATTGCCAATAATGTTATCTAATAATATTATTCAGATAATATGAATTATTGCTTCGATAATGAAAAAAATACTTTGTGTAATGACAATTATTGAAACAACAACAATATAAAATATCAACGCAAAGAATTATTAAATCAATAAAATAAAATCTTCGAGCAAAGAATTATCGTAACCATTATTGAGTAGTGCCTTCTTTACGTAAGAATCAATAATTGGTGCAAATCTTTGTGCTCTTCTTGTTCAACAACGCGTATTAGTGTGTTTTAACCACCGGGTATTTCAACAGTATTAACGGTAACAACTTATATTTGTCGTTTTCTTCATCCAATCGCTTTCCGTTATGGGGCCCACAAAAGACTACGCCGTCGTACAAATATTCCCCGACAGTACGAATATTCCACGACCAAACGAATATTCCCCGACAATAATGAATATTTTATAACCACTTGCTTATTCGAAATATTTGCGTATTTTACCCATAACTATCCACATTAATCAAATCAACCCTTACTATTTCAAAATAATAAATAGAGGAAAATAAATTTCATTTATTAATAATTTGGGGTCTTACACTTGTCGTTGAATAGTTCTTGGAACTTCTCCCAAGACATCTTCAGTGCGGCAGTTTGAGTACGCTTCTGATTCCCACGATGAATCACCTGCTTTCGCAATACATGAAGGTGGCAAAGGGAACCTTTTACTCCTCGAAGCATCCCAAGACATCAAATATCTTGTTGATCTGCTTTATCCACGTCTCCGCCTTAAGTGGTTTTGGCTCTCCAAAAAACTCCGGTGGTCCCAGCTCCTTGAACTGCTTAGCGGTGACCGTCCGAGAGTTGTTAGTGTTTCCACCTGCATTTTGGACAGGAGACGCCATCGCCTGATGTTGCATGAATTGTATAAAGCCTCTGAACATCCCATCGTTCACCATTTCATCGGTGTTATTGTTTACATGAGGATTATTGTCTTCTTGTTGCACATTACCCTGGGTATTGATTGTTGGTGACTCAACGGTCTCATGTGCTTCATTGTTTATCTCAACATTTTCGGATGCCATTTTCAAATACTGCCATAAAACAAGGGTTAATTAACATATCACATATTATCCCTATACTCTGACCGACCAATTAAATACCAAATAAACTTAGGTAGGTCATATTAGCGAAGGAATTACCCGTCTCTCCTCTCCTAGTTCTTGTCTCACATCTCAGCCAGGGATCATATCCCTAAGCTTTGATACCAACTGTGACGCCCCCAAAACAGGTATACATCACCCATCTTGAGTCGCCAAATACTTGGTACAAAATTCAAATACAACTTAATTATACAACAGTCATGTAAAATACGACAAAACATAATCTAAGAGTTTTAATAAGAATATTGTCATCTAGACAATATCCACACTCAATGGAGTCCTCATTACATTTATTATCACACTATTTAACAGAATAGTGAGGACTACTAATGCTATCATCTGGACCGTCACTCCGTTTTTCGACTAGTCCCAGCTATATTCTCATTTCCTGAAGAGAACAATGAAAGCAAAGAGTGAGCTCAACTAGCCCAGTAAGAAATATTATGACTAAGATAATGCAGAATAAATTATCCTTATCCTTCAACAGTATAACAACTGATAGAATATAATAGACAACAAGTTTTAGATCAACAACTGCAGCGGAATAAGCAACCCATTAGAAGAGTCAAGTAGAGCATAAAATCTACTATCTTCTATGATTTAAAAGATTTTCATCAACTTTATTCTTTGAGAATCGACAATAAATAAACCACATCATCCACGCACTACACGCCGAGGATATTCATGTAATCATCAATGGTCATGATTATACCGAATAATCCCTGGTCATAATCATACCAACAACTGTCCATCAATGAACTACAGGCCAATGAGGACTTTTACCACACATTCGTCACATTACGGTCATGATTATACCGAATAATCTCTGGTCATAATCATACCGAGTCCATCTATGCACGTAAGCCAAAGATGACTTTAATCACAATATAAGCATGAAGATAATGACAATGACATAATAATTCAATAAAACAAGTTCAAGGATAAATTTTAAAGATTTATAATTTAATTTATCTAGAAATCAATAACGCCCAAATTGTCAACATGATCTTTGCTTTGTAGAGTAAAATTCAAGAATGCTCGGAAAAAATATTTCCATGAAAATATCTTTGGATGAGCCTTGAAATATCGAGGATATTCTACTAATTTCATGGAGTATATAAGCCAAAACTTTAACCAACCGAGTATAATAGAATATATAAAGCGCAAATGGATTTTCGCCGCAATGATGCAGTAATCCACGCAGATGCATTATTCTAACGTAATAATAAAGAATGGAATAATGAAGAATTCACCACGCATGCGACAGTCGCATGCAGATGAGTTATTCAGCAAGCAGAATAATAAAGAATGGAACCGGTCGTACGTAATCCGCATGCATGGGATATTCCAACGTAATAATAAATAATGGAACCAGGTCATGCATAATCCGCACAGACTGGATATTGTAACAGAATAATAAAAAATGTAATAACAACAGAATTCACTAGGCATGCGATAGACCGCACAGACAGGTTATTTCAACAGTATAATAAAAAAGGGAATAACAGAAGAATTTCACCATGTATGCGGTACTTCGCATAGACATGTTATTCCAACATAATAATAAATAATGGAATAACAACCCTTACGAGTTTTGAAAGAAAATAACTCTCTTTATGAATACGAAAGAATAATACCATTACCTTAGAAAAAAAACTGGATACTGGAATAGTGAGGTAGCAGACTTCTCTTCTCCTTTCTCTCTATAATTTCTCTCTATAATAATTGTAAGACCCCAACTTTTATGAATAAAAATTAATTTCTCTTGAAATATATTTTTGAATATTATGGTGTGGATATAATATAATGTTATAGTTGTGGGTAATATTTACAAATTTTACAAAGTAAGCAAGTGGTTATATAATATTCATTGGTCGGGGAATATTCATTTTAACAGGAAATATTCGTACGACGGCATAATTATTGGTGGACCCCACAACGGAAGTATTGTCGTAATAAGAAAACGACAGAATTATCTTTTTATAAAAATAACGGCGGAAGTGTTACCGTAAAAACTGTTAAACTACCCGGTAGTAAAAGTACAATAATACGCGTGGTTGCATAGTAGCACACGGTATTGATTATTGATGCTTACGTGAGAAGTCACTCAGTTATATTCAATTATTGCTACAATAATTGTTACATCATATCTCTTATATTATTGATTCGATTATTGTCACAGTATCATCTGCATAATATGATATATTATTAAATCAATAATTGAAACGACAAAGTTATTGTGTCGTCGTATGAATATTCCCTGTTAAAATGAATATTCCCCGACTAATCGAATATTATATAACCACTTACTTACTTTGTAAAATTTGTAAATATTACCCACAACTATAACATTATATCAAATCCATACCATAATATTCAAAAAAAATATATTTTGAGAAAATTATTCTTTATTCATAAAAGTTGGGGTCTTAAATTAATGGATTAAGAATATAATTAATCCAATTAAAAGAACTAAATTTAATTTAATTGATAACATGGTTAAACAGAATTCTAAATTTATATGATAAGTTCAAGCGTAAGGAATTAAATATTCTGATTATATGGGAATTAAAATGTCCAATTTAATTTCATAATAAACTTAATTTAAATTCAATTTGTAATAGTAAAATTGGTCTAATGTGTAGATAAAATGGGATATCATTATTCATATTAAGGAGGGAGAATGAAGTAGATTTGCAGGAAAAAAATAACAATCTTTAAAGCATATCTGAGCTCTCCCAAACGACTCAGGCTTTCCATTTTCTAACTGCTCAGGCTTTACATCTTGCAATAACGCTCAAATCAAAATAAAGCCTACCTTTATTCTTCATTTTAGTTTGTAAAAAGAAAAGCAGTGTTGGTATAGAGAGGCTCAGAGAGGAAGAGAGAATATACTGTTATATTGAGAGAAGACTTTGGAGAATCAAGGAAGAAGATCAAGTATTAGACTATCTAACTAAGTAAAAAAGGAATCAAGAGGTAAAAGAAGCTACTCAAACTCTTTTCATCCTTATACAAGTTTTTTATTTTATTTTTGCTTTATTTGTGGAATTAATGTTGTTGTTGTAGGTTATAATCGAATAATATGGTTATTGATACCTTAAAACATCTTATAATAGTATGTAAATGGGTCTAAAGCAAACAAATTCGAATTTATGTGTAAAGGAGAAGAAATAGACTTTTGGGTATGTTTTAGAGGTTAAAATTAGTTGTGATGTTATGTTTAAAGTCTTGAATTGATGGTTGAATGTTATACTCTTCTGGAATACAAAAATAACCTAGTTTGAATGAATCAAAATGGACTTAAACCCAATTTGTGGTGGAGGATTTCGTAGAAGATGTCAAAATAAGAAAATCTAGCATGAACATTGAAATTGAACCCTTAGAATGGTTTGTTTTAGTTTCTGAGATGTAAAAATTATTTTGTAGATGTCTAGTTCTGTGTTTATCAAGTTTATTGAATCTGAAATCAACCAATTTGGACCTTGAATGAAGAAAATAGAGTGTTTCAATGAAAACAGAATTCATTTGCGTACTGAAAAAACTGGCTCTGTAGTCGAACGCCGCCAAGCCTTTGCGATTGGGTGTCGTTCTTATACCGGTGTCACGAAAGCAATCTAAAGCGCTTAAATTATGATGGTATCGAGATCGAGCCCAGAGATGATATTTTAAATGTATGGCTCAGGGGATGTTAATCTAATCTATAATTTATTATTTAGCATATAATGAGGTGTAACAACAAGCCTTGATCACCCAACTGAACGTTATGGTGATATAATTAACTTAAGGAATATTATGTGTATAATGTAATGATCTAGTGAACCTTAAATACTTATTTAAATGTCAAGTGTTGAGTAAAAGATAAGGAATAATGGATTGTGGTATGGAGTTAATGAAGTCGATATGTGACTAATTGTTGTATCTACATGATTTAAATATATAGGATATTTAAAGGAAGTGTACTACAACTTTGTAACGAACACGCAAGGCAAGTTTACTAACTTTTACTTATCCTTTAATATTGAGCAAAGTTTCTTAACACATATCATTCCTTTGTACTTGTACGAATCTTCAATGTAAATGCAAGCTATCTGTGACGCCCCCAAAATAGGTATACATCACCCATCTTGAGTCACCAAATACATGGTACAAAATTCAAATACAGCTTAATTATACAACAGTCGTGTAAAATACGACAAAACATAATCTAAGAGTTTTAATAAGAATATTGTCATCTAGACAATATCCACACTTAATGGAGTCCTCATTACATTTATTTATCAGGACTATTTAATGAGAATAGTGAGGACTACTAATGCTATCATCGGACCGCCACTCCGTTCCCCACTAGTCCCGACTACGTTCTCATTTCACAAGAGAATAGTAGTGAAAGAAAGGGTGAGCTCAACTAGCCCAAGAAGAAATATTATGACTAAGATAATGCAGAATAAATTATCATTAGTCTTCAACAATGTTAAACTGATAAAATACAATAGACATCAAGTTTAACTGCAGCGGAATAAGCAATCCATTAGAAGAGTCAAGTAGTTCATGATATCTACTATCTTCTATGATTTAAAATGTTTTCATCAATTTTTATCGCTGAGACTCAGCTTAATAAATAAACCACATCATCGAGTCATCCCCGCACTATGGGCCAAGGATATTCATTAAATCATCAATGGTCATGACTATACCGAATAATCATCAATAAAACAAGTTCAAGAATAAATTTTAAAGATTTATAAGTTAATTTATCTTGAAATCAATTACGTCCAAATTGCCAACATGATACTGCTTTGTGGAGTAAAATTCAAGAATGCTAAAAAGAATATTTTCATGAAAAGATACCGGATGAAGCGCAAATATCCAGGATATTCTACTAATTTCATGGAGTATAGAAGCCAACACTTTAACCAAATGAGTATCATAGAATATATGAAACTGCAAATGGATTTTCGCCCGCCATGCGGTAATCCACGTAGACAGATCATTTCCACAATTTAATAAGGAATGAATACGAAGGATCATTAACCATGCATGTGATAATCCATATAGATAGGCTATTCCAACAGTATAATAAAGAATGGAACCAGGTCATGCGTAATCCGCACAGACAGGATATTCCAACAGAATAATAAAGAATGGAATAATAGAAGAATTCACCATGCATGCGATAGACTGCACAGACAGGTTATTCCAACAGAATAATAAAGAATGGAACCAAGTCTAGCGTAATTCGCACAGACAGGATATTCCAACAAAATAATAAAGAATGGAATAACAAAGAATTCACCATGCATGCGATAGACCCCACAGACAGGTTATTCCAATAAAATAATAAAGAATGGAACCAGGTCTAGCGTAATCCGCACAGACAGGATATTCCAATAGAATAATAAAGAATGGAATAACAAAGAATTCACCATGCATGCGATAAGCCTTGCGCAGATGCGGAGTTATTCCAACAGAATAATAAAGAATGGAACCGGTTTAGCGTAATCCACACCACGGATAGGATATTCCAATGAGAATAATAAAGAATGGAATAATGAAGAATTTCACCGTGTATGCGGTGCTTGCATGATATGAGTTATTCAACATAATAATAAAGAATGGAATAACAGAAGCTATCTTCATGAATACGAAAGAAATAATACCCCTTACCTTAGAAGGAACTGGATATTGGAATAGTGAGGTAGTAGACTTCTTTTTTTCTTTCTCTCTATAATTTCTCTCTATAATAATTGCTCTAAAGCTTTAGTAAATTGGTGAGAAATGAAGGAAGAACGAGCTTCTATTTATAGGAAAATATAGTTTCGATAATTGCACATTTTGGGGCTCAAAATATTACAGTACAATCACTCCAACTTTTCTTTCATTTTTAATTTAGTCCTGCAAGTATTATAAAACTTGCACCACCTCCCCTAATAGTAAATAATGTGAATCAATAGGTCAATCATGTGAATCAATAGTTATAATCATGTGAAAATACTGAATTACAATTATAGTACCTCCATCTATACCTCCATTTTAACTTAGTCATGCAAGTATTATCAATTTTGCACCAACTCCCTAATAGTACATGAATGTGATTCAATAGTACATATGTGAACAAATAGTTATATAAAGCACGTGAATTAGTAGTAATTAATTGCTCATTTATCCGATTAATTACCCGATTTATCAATATAACCCAGACATCAATTATCATCGAGAATATATGTCGATTTCCACTAACACTAATAATCCGACCTGATGAAACTATCAAATTCATCTTTAATCAACACGAACTTATTCATCATTAATATTATAACTCACAATATTTAACAACCGTGTCGTTCACGGGAAAGAGGGTCTTTAAAATGCAAGGATTTCTCCTTATTGGCGCATGCAATTAGATGACCAAACCTCTCCTTGTGAGAACTTACAGACATTGTAAATATTGTAATTTAATAATATGAATAATTTTGTTGTGTCAATTATTGATTTAATAATATATCATTTTATGCGAGATGATCTAGTGACAATAATCGAATCAATAATATGAGAGATATGATCAAAGAATTCTTTGTAGCAATAATTGAGTATAATTGAGTGACTTCTCACGTAAGCATCAATAATCAATACAGTAGTGCTCTTATGCGACCACGCGTATTATTGTACTTTTTTTACTACGGGGTAGTTCAGCGGTTTTAACGGTAACACTTCATAGATTATTTTATAAAAAGATAATTACGTAGTTTTCTTATTACGACAATACTTAGATTTAATGGGGTCCATTAATGATTGTCTTAGTAAATACGAATATTCCTGTTAAAAGCGAATATTCCCAGACCAATCGAATATTATATAACCACTTGCTTACTTTGTAAAATTTATAAATATTACCCACAACTATAATATTATATTATATTCACACCATAATATTCAAAAATATATTTCGAGAGAAATTAATCTTTATTCATAAAAGTTGGGGTCTTACACTATCAAATTCATTTAGGGAAGTTTTTAGCCGTTCATTTGCAAATCTCGTGTAAATACGTAAGATCTTCTTAGATCTGTGTCCATTTATTACTTTAATATATATATATATATATATATATATATATATATATAGATCTTGCTCGGCTTTAACCGTTCATTTTGTGTAAATAGTCAATATTTAAAGTATATTGACTATATCTGGCCAGATTTAGCATTCAACCGGTTTAAAAGTTGCAAAACTTGAACATTTGAGCTAGATTGGCTAAGATCTAGGTAAATCTACTTTACTTTCTAGTTTTGTAAATATTTTAGCAACCACGTGACCCTAGATCTGTATCTAAAGGAAGCGGGAAACTTATTACTCGCATACATGGATTTGATCTATAAATCACTTGTTTAGCGAAGTTATGAGTTATATGTTTATATTATGTTTAAATATATATCTTGCAAGGTTTAAATGATATCATGTGAGCCTAGGAACCATATGATTGAAGATCTAATCAATGGATCTAGATCCGATTCCCATGATGGACTTGTTTAAGTTATACAGTCAGCTTGCAATCTATTGTACATGCAATCTTGGGCATTAAAACAGTATCCAGATTTAAGGCTCTGAAATAGTGAAATCGTGGTTTGTTAGTGCTCGGGCTTACTTCGATGGCTTTCATGTCCACAAGGAGCCCGACCCTTGTAGATAATATTTCAATGCCATCAAGGATGCTTTGCATCTCAAATAAAATCAAATCAAGACGCTTCTAGAATAAAATTGGAAGTATTAAATGCCTCAATTCATATTTGGCTAAATGGTTTGAAAACAACTTTTCAAAACATCACTTTCGTATGATTGTTAAAAAATGGACTTTTCTATAAATCAAACTCTTAATGTGCAAAGAGGCATAACACTACTTTCATAGTAAAACACTCAAACACCTTTTCAAAACTCAAATCACACTCACACAACACATGCTTAGAGAGTGAAAAAGTCGTGGCAAACGTGTTTCACGGAAGTCGGAGGGTGCCTTAACACCTTCCCCTCGCTTAAGCAAGCCCCCGAACTCTATGAATCTCGAGTTCCAGTAAGTCACATATTGGGTTATATTGCGAAAATCTTTTAAAATACAGATGAGTTGATATATCCATTTAAACTCAAACTAACCGACGGATTTGACCCAATCATTACAATCAATCTTTTTCAAAATCATCGACATGTATGTCGGCCCTTTCCAAAATTTCACCCTTCAAGAAAAATTACATAGCAAAATATAAAAGGTAGGAAAAGCGTAAAAAATCCCCCGACATCCACATTATATGTGTGTGTATATATATATAATCAATAGTACTATAATAATTTTTGAAAATTATATTTTTTTTTTTAAAAATTCCCATTTACTATTCAAAATTTTCATTTTTTCTTGAAAACTATCATTTTCCTAATTTTTATGTGCCTATAATGCTTGGACTCACTCTCAGAGTGATACAACACACTCAAAATCTAGTACTTTCTATTATTTCCCGCAGCTTCCATTCTCCGTCCTAGGGTTTTACTCTATCGATCTCTCTTTGATCTCGCCACCAATGGCGACCACAAAGAATCAAGCCCCATCATCCAAAAACCGAAAGCTATGTCGACAATAGCGCGAAAAGACAACATCCATATGGCCAATATCGTCGCCATGAAGATCCGTCACCGACGCCGTCCGTCAAATACCAGATCTCGGCCCAAAGGCATGGACAAGATGATCTCCACACGCCTCCGTGGTCATCATCA
Organism: Panax quinquefolius; assembly: GCA_020205615.1. Taxonomy (NCBI): domain Eukaryota; kingdom Viridiplantae; phylum Streptophyta; class Magnoliopsida; order Apiales; family Araliaceae; genus Panax; species Panax quinquefolius. Next base: position 168,232,054 of record CM035156.1, read on the forward strand.
CCAACGTCGGTGCCACCATCCTCCACAAGATGGAAGTCCTCCGACTGCCGCCAAGTTCTGGTCGAACTTTCTAAGTCCCGAGGACATCGTCGCCGGTGGCGGAACCACCACCGTCGTCGTTATCGCTCGGCCGGCGTTACTCAAACAATGTCAATCTCTCCTCTCTCGGTGTTCATCCCATGTCATCTCGATTCGCTCCACAAAGTCTCCCTTAAATCGATTGATGTTTTAATTTGCCATGGTCATTCGGTGGAACTCTCCGACAGCGAATCTTTGGTAAAATCTGCTAGCACTTCATTAAATAGCAAAGTAGTATCACAATATTCAAGCCTCTTAGCTCCACTGGCAGTTTGGTAGCTTTTGTGCATTGTGGATCTGTAAAACTGATTTAGTTGATCTCAGGGATGTTAAGATTGTTAAAAAACTTGGGGGTACGGTTGATGATACCGAGTTGGTGAAAGGTTTGGTTTTTGATAAGAAAGTGAGTCATTCTGCTTTATCCATGCTTCCGCCAGAAGTGGTTTTGGCTCTCCTTTAAACTCCGGTGGTCCCAGCTCCTTGAATTGTTTAGCGGTGACCGCCGAGAGTTTTCCGTGTTTCCCCCTACGTTTTGGACAGAGTCGCTCGCTTTCTTTGTTGCATAAATTTCATAAAGCCTCGAACATTTGATCATTCATCATTTGGTCGGTGTTGTTATTTGCATGAGGATTGTCGCCTTCGTGATGCACATTATCACGATTATTGATATGTGGTGAATCAGCGATCGCTTTGTGCTCCATTCTTTATTCTCAACATTCTCGGATGTCATTTTAGAATCGCCACAAAACAAAAGGTTAATTGACATGTAACAATTTATCTCTATATTCCCCAAAATTAGGTATACATCACCCATCTTGGGTAGTCGGATACATGGTATGCGAATTTAAATACAACTTACTAATATAAGCGTAGGTGTACAATCGACATAAAGCGTGAGTTTGAATACAAATATTGTCTACTAGATATTATACAAACTCAAAAGGAGTCCTCATTACAATTATTATCACCTTTATTTTTCACGAATAGTGAGGACTACTAATCTTATCCTACGGACCATTACTCGTCAGGCTTCGTCCTATATTCTCATTTCACGAAGAGAACGGTGAAAGAAAGGGTGAGCTCAACTAGCTCGAAGAAATATTATGACTAAGATAATGCGAATAAATTATCATTAGCCTTCTGATGTTTAAGCGATAAAATATAATGAACATCAAGTTTAACTACTGGTGGAACCAACAATCCATTAAAAAGTCAAGTAGAAAATAAAATCTACTATCTTTTATGATTTAAAAGGTTTTTCATCCTTTATTATAAATTTGAGACTCGACTTTAATAAATATTCCACATCATCGAATCACCCCCACACTACGGCCGAGGATATTCTTTAGTATCACGACCACAATTATTCATGCACTACGGGCGAGAATAGTTGTGTATTCATAATAATAATGGTCATGATCATGCCAACAAGCGTCCATCGATGCACTCTGGCCCTTTGAGGATTTTTATCACATCATTTGTAACATTACGGTCATGATTACAGAGATAGTCTACGGTCATAATCATACCAAGTCCATCTATGCACTACTGACCCACGAGATGACTTTCAACATAATATAAACATGAGGATGATGACAATGATATAAGAATTGATAAAACAAGTTCAAGAATTATTTTATCCGGGGAATTATTAACGTCAAATTGTCGACATGATCTTTGTTTTGTAGAGTAAAATTCAAGAATGATCGGAAGAATATTTCCATGAAAAGATCTTTGGATGAAATGCAAATATCGAGGATATTCAACTAATTTCATGGAGTATAGAAGTCAAAGTTTTAACAATTTGGGTATAATAAAGAATGGAATAACAAAAGAAATCACCGTAAATGCGATAGGCCTTGCAGGCGAGTTATTCAGCGAGAATAATAAATAACGAAACCGGTCGGCGTAAAATGCATGCATTTGGATGTTCAACGAGAATAATAATAATAAAGCGGAACCCGGTAGGTGTAAACGCACCAGATGGGGATGTTCCAGAATAATAATAAAGAGCGAAACCAAGTGGGTGTAAAACACATGAGGGCAGGATGTTTCAACGAGAATAATAATAAAAGCGGAACCGGTTGGGTGTAAAACACACGGACGAGGATGTTCAACGAAGAATAATAATAAAAGCGGAACCCGGTCAGGTGTAAAACACACAGACGAGGATGTTCAATGAGAATAATAGAAGAATGTCACCAAGTATAGGGTAAGCAGCGCGTATACGAGTTATTCAATAGAATAATAAGCAATGGAATAACAACAGTTCTCTTCATGAATAAGAAAGAATAACACCCTTTACTGAGTACAACAAATAATATTCCCTACCTTAGAAGGCTGAATATTGGAAAAGTGAAGTAGCGAGAATACTTTTCTTCTTCTTCTCTCTATAGTTTTCTCTCTACAGAGTTTGATGAATTCGTAAGAAATAATGAAGGAATGAGCTTTCTATTTATAGAAAAAGCGAGGGTGGCTCTTGTCTGTGTATGAAGGGTCGAAATGACTCTTGGTAATATTGAAGAGACAACTATTTATTCTTGAAGGGTAATTAACCCTTGGAACAAAGAAGAAGCGATTAACTCTTGGTAATATTGAAGGGACAACTATTATTTGCGAAGGGGTAATTACTATTGTGAAGGTAAATACTATTAGCGAAGGTAAATACTATTGATGAAGGTAATTACTATTCACAAAGGTAATTACTATTCACAAAGGTAAATACTATTGGACGAAGGTAAATACTATTGACGAAGGTAATTAATTATTCACAAAGGTAATTACTATTCACAAAGGTAATTACTATTGACGAAGAGACTCTTAGATGATGACATATGGGCCCCCATAAAATAATCAAACTTACCACAAGCGTCTCATATGAGACTCTTTATATACATCGAGGATTGAATAAATATTATCACAAATCATTTTATTTTTAATCAACACATTTTAATCTTTCAACAATTATTAATCATTTATAACTTGTCGTCTCAATTAATAATATAACATATTATCTGAGATGATCTTTGTGACAATAATTGAATCGATAATATAAGAGATATGATCACGCAATTCTTTGTAGTGATAATTGAGTATAGCTAAGTGACTTCTCACGTAAGCATCGATAATCAATCTGAGTGTGCTCTTATGCGACCACAGCGTATTATTGTACTTTTACCACCGGGTAGTTCAAGCGGTTTAACGGTAACACCTCGTAGTTATTTTTTATAGAAAGATAATTTTGTCGTTTTCTAACTACGACAATACTTAGTTAATGGGGTCCACCTGATGATTGGAGCCGTCGTACGAATATTCCCAAACAAAAAGAATATTCCCGACCAAGCGAATATTTTATAACAACTTGCTTACTTTGCAAAATTTATAAATATTACCCACAACTATAACATTATATCAAATTTATTCCATAATATTCAAAAATAATATTTATAGAAAATTCATTTTATTTATAAAATTTGGGGTCTTCTGACTCTCCCTTCTTATGAAATTTAGCCCTCGAAATTAGGTGCGATACACGGTATGTCGAAGAGGTAAGGATACCTTGATTTCATTTGATTCTAACTCCCAAGTCATTTCCTCAACATCGTGGTTCCTCCACAAAACTTTGACTTGAGGTATAACCTTGGGCGTAGAATATGTTCCTTCTTATCAAAATTTGAGCAGGAACCTCTTCATACGTCAAATCTTCCGCTATTTCGTGGGTTCTAACTCAATAATATGGTTCGGGTCTTTCACATATTTACGTAACATGGATATGTGAAAAGCGTTATGAACACGAGACATATTTGGCGGAAAAGCGAGTCTATAGGCCACAGTTCCTACTCGATCGAGGATTAAAATGGGCCGATGAATCGAGGATTAAGTTTTCCTCTCTTTCCAAATCTTGTAACTCCTTTCCATGGAGCGACTCTTAACAACACATGATCTCTATATCGAATTCCACGTCCTTTCGATGAAGATCGGCATAACTCTTTTGTCGATTTTGTGAGGTTTTTATCGTTGTCGGATCGTTTGAATCTTTTTCGTAGTCATACGTACCAACTCCGGTCCCAACAACGTTGCTTCACCCACCTCATCCTAACATCTTGGAAGCGACACTTTCTTCCATCTGGCGCTTGAATGGAGCCATGCCGATACTTGCTTGATAAGCTGTTGTTGTAGGAAAACTCCACCGATGGTAAGAACTTGTCCCAACTCCCTTGAAATCAAGGACCACGAGTCTTAATAGATCTTGAGAGTTTGAATAGTCCTCTCCATTTGTCCGTCCGATCTCGAGGATGATATGCCGAGCTAAATCGTGAAGTCTGTGCCCATAGCTTTTTGCAAACTAACCCAAAATCGTGAAGTGAATCTTGGGTCTCGATCGAAACTATGGATCTAGGCATACCATGCGATCTTACAATCTCGTTTATGTACATCTGAGCAAGGCGTTCAAGTGTATAAGTTTCTCGTATCGGTAAGAAATGAGCGGACTTGGTCGATCTATCAACAATGACCCAAATCGCATCGATGCCTTGAGAAACCTTAGGAAGGCCGTACTTGAAATCCATGGTAATGTGCTCCCACTTCCGTTACGGAATTTCAAGTGGTTTGATGGACCTTTTGGTACTTGATGCTCTCGCTTTAACTTCGTTGACAAGTTAGACACCTTGAGATAAACAACGCTATCTCTCTCTTCATATTGCTCCACCAAAATGTATGGCGAATATCATGATACATTTTGGTACTCCGAGATGGATTGCAAATGGTGTGTTGTGCGCCTCCATCATGATATTATACTTTAAATCGGTCGTTAGGAACCACAAAGTGCGGAGTTGACTCGAAGTATTCCTTCTTCATCGATTCTTGCTTTCGGCGTAGCACCTTCTTGCACTTTCTTCCTCATACGCATCGGCTCCGAATTCGTAGCTTGAGCGACTTTAACTTTATCGATTAAAGTCGGTTCTACTCGTATATTCGCTATCATCACATGCGTCCACAGAGTCTTTAACTCTATCTCCATCCTTTGCAAGTCACACAAAATGGGCCTTTGCGTTGACAATAACGCACTTTTCGTGCTTGCATATGATCTTACTACTCGATCGTCGGCTACCACGTTCGCTTTTCGAGGATGGTATTGGATGGTATGATCATAATCTTTCAAGCAGATTCAAGCCAGCGTCGTTGTCGCGTGTTGAGTTCCTTTTGAGTGAAGAAATATTTGAGGCTTTTATGATCGTAAAGATCTCCACTTTCTCCCCATACAAGTAATGCCTCCAAATTTTAAGTGCGAAAAACAATTTTGCTTGACTCTAGATCATGAGTAGGATAATTCCTCTCATATTCTTTGAGTTGTCATGAGGCATAAACTATAACTTTTCCATGTTGCATGAGAACACATCCCAACCCTTTGCTAGAAGCATCTTTGTAGATGACAAATCCCTCAAGGCGGATGGTATTGTCGAGCAGGTCTTTGAAATAAGTCTCCTCTTGAGTTCTTGAAAACTCTTCTCACATTCTTCGCTCAATAGAACTTTGTATCTTTTCGAGTCAATTTGAGTCGATGGAGTAGCGATTGAGAAAATCCTTCCACGAATCTCGATAATAACCCATTAATGAGAAAGCTCGTCTTTGATCATTTGATTTAGGTTGTTCCCGCTTTGAATAGCTTGATCTTTCTTTGGGTCAGCGAGATATTCCATGACTTGATACCACGTGCCCAAGGAATGCTACTTCTTCAAGCCCGAACTCGCATTTCTTGACTTGGCATAAAGCTTATATTCACGAAGCTTTTGGAGTGTCGACCTCAAGTGTTGCTCATGATCTTCACGGCTTTTGGAATAAATAAGGATGTCATCGATAAAAGGCGACCACAAAGTGATCTAAATATTCCTTGAATACTCGGTTCATCATATCCATGAAGGCGGCGGCGGGAGCATTAGTCGATCAAAGGACATGACTAGGAATTCATAATGCCGTCTGGGGAGTTCGAAAGCCGTCTTTGGAATGTCGTGGTTCTAATCTTCAATTGGTGATATCCGGAGCGAAGATCGATCTTTGAAAAGAATTTGGCTCCTTGCTGTTGGTGAAACGGGTCATCAATACGTGGCAATGGATACTTATTTTGATGGTGACATGATTGACTCCAGATAATCAATACAAAGTCGCATACTCCCATCTTTCTTCTTCACGAATAGAGCAGGAGCACCCCAAGGAGAAGTACTAGGGACGAGATAAGCCCGATGTCTAACAATTCCTGCGGTTGGGTCTTTAACTCACGAAGTTGATAGGAGCCATTCGATATGGGGCTTTGGAAATAGGTTTTGTCTGGGTTGAGGTCGATACAAAATTTAATTTCACGCTTTCTGGGGTAGGCTAGGAAGTTCTTGGAGAATCGTCGGGAAATTTATTAACAATAGAAATATCGTTCAAAAGCGGCGTATTTTTGTTTAAATCGTGACATGAGCTAAGAAAGCTTGACATCCGTTTTTCGATAAGCGAATAGCTTTATGGCTTGAGATGGTAGTGATTGATTTTAATGGTTTGAGTCGTTTGAATTAGCATAATAGGTTGATTAGGAATATGAAAGCTAACAACCTTACGAAAACAATCAATTTTTGCATGATAAGTAGTTAACAATCAATCCCTAGAATCACGTCAAATGCAAGTATTTTTAATGAAATAAGATCGGACGGTAATGTGAGGGTCCGATTTGAACCAAACAAGACTTATAAGCGATTGGATGTAATGAAGGTTTCTCCCAGCGGAGTTTCCACGAGATAAGTCAAAGTCTAATTCTCTCGAGTCAAATTTAATCGATGGCGCAAGTAGGAGAAATAAAAGAATGGGTAGAACCGGTATCAAATAAAGTATAGACTTCATTAGAGTTTATGATAAGCTTTACGTGATGACCTCATTCGGGTTCCTTGCTCTCTGGGAGGTCACAACAAAGCGCTTCTCCCTTGCACTACTGGGTTTTGACTTTTACTGGGGCGGCCTTTGGTGCCTCCATCCTAGTTGAATTTGTCTTGATGGCGACAAAATCGAGCTAAGTGACCTTCTCTTCCACAATTATAACATCTTTTTGGCGGCATGGTAGCGATTTGGATGATGTGTCCCTCTCCTCGCATTTGAAGCATATGATAGGTGGTCTTTCTCCTTCCTTAACAACGTGGTCTTTGGTCTTGGCGTCTTTCCATCATTGTTGAATCTCCTTTTCTTGAAATGTCCATTCTTATTGTTTTTGTACGATTACCACCGAAGTGGTTACCATATCGCTTTGTTGATTCCCTCACGCTTGTTGTCATAGCTTCGATGACTACTCTCTCATTTGGTATTATAATTTTTCGGTTGCTCTCTTTTAGTTGCGTTGACTCGTTTATCGCGCTCCACTAGCGAGCCCTATTTACAAACATCGAATACAAACACGGTTTATGAGAAATAAGATGTTGGCGTATCTCGACGAACCTCTTAAAAATATTCGCGCCATTCTCTCTTCATTATCCACGAGTGGGAATATGGCCGTGATAACTCGCAAATTTTTCCTCGTATTGCGACACGGTCATATTGTTTTGTTCAACTTGATAAACTCCACCTCCTTCGTGTGGCGAATACTTTCGAGGAAAGTATTTGTCGTTGAGCGACTCTGGAACTTCTCCCAAGATATCTTGATCTGATGAGGTTGAGTCGTTTCTACCGATTCCCACCGATGTCTGCCTCTCGCGCAACATAAAAGCGCGAAAAGGAACCTTTTGCTCCTCGGAGCATCCAAGACATCAAATATCTTGGTAATCTGCTTTATCCATGCTTCCGCGGAAGTGGTTTTGGCTCTCCCTTAAACTCCGGTGGTCCCGGCTCCTTGAATTGTTTAGCGGTGTGCTTGAGAGTTTCCGTGTTTCCACCTACGTTTTGGGCGAGTCGCTCTCGCTTTCTTTGTTGCATAAATTTCATAAAGCCTCGAACATTTGATCATTCATCATTTGGTCGGTGTTGTTTTTTGCGTGAGGATTATCGCGCCTTCGTGATGCACATTATCACGATTATTGATATGTGGTGAATCAGCGATCGCTTTGTGCTCCATTCTTTATTCTCAACATTCTCGGATGTCATTTTGAGATCTTGCCACAAAATAAAAGGTTAATTGACATGTAACAATTTATCTCTATATTACGTGAGCCAATAAAATAGCACATAAACTTAGGTAGGTCATACTAGCGAAAGGTATTCCCGTCTCTCCCCTCTAGTACTATTCTCACATCTTAGCGAGGATCATATCCTAAGCTACGATACTGTTGTGGCGCCCCAAAATTAGGTATACATCACCCATCTTGGGTAGTCGGATACATGGTGCTGAAATTTAAATACAACTTACTAATATAAGCGTAGGTATGCAATCGACATAAAGCGTGAGTTTGAATACAAATATTGTCTCTACTAGATATTATACAAACTCAAAAGGAGTCCTTATTACAATTATTATCACTTTATTTCACGAGAATAGTGAGGACTACTAATCTTATCCTCTCGGACCATTACTCGTTCCCAGGCTTCGTCCCGCTATATTCTCATTTCTGAAGAGAAACGGTGAAAGAAAGGGTGAGCTCGACTAGCTCCGAAGAAATATTATGACTAAGATAATGCGAGAATAAATTATCATTAGCCTACAATGATGTTAAAGCGATAAAATATAATGAACATCAAGTTTAACTACTGGTGAACCAACGATCCATTAAAAAGTCAAGTAGAAAATAAAATCTACTATCTTTTATGATTTAAAAGGTTTTTCATCTTTATTATAATTTGAGACTCGACTTTAATAAATATTCCACATCATCGAATCACCCACTACACTACTCTCTGACGAGGATATTCTTTAGTATCACGACCACAATTATTCATGCACTACGGGCGAGAATAGTTGTGTATTCATTAATGGTCATGATCATGCCAACAAGCGTCCATCGATGCACTACTGACCCTTTGAGGATTTTTATCACATCATTTGTAACATTACGGTCATGATTACAAGAATAGTCTGCGGTCATAATCATACCAAGTCCATCTATGCACTACTGAGCCACGAGATGACTTTCAACATAATATAAACATGAGGATGATGACAATGATATAAGAATTGATAAAACAAGTTCAAGAATTATTTTATCCGAGGAATTATTAACGTCCAAATTGTCGACACAATCTTTGTTTTGTAGAGTAAAATTCAAGAATGATCGGAAGAATATTTCCATGAAAAGATCTTTGGATGAAATGCAAATATCGAGGATATTCAACTAATTTCATGGAGTATAGAAGTCAAAAGTTTTAACCAATTTGGGTATAATAAAGAATGGAATAACAAAAGAAATCACCGTGCATGCGATAGGCCGCCTGACAGTTATTCAGCAGAGTTATTCCAAGCGAGGAATAATAAATAAACGGAACCGGTCGGCGTAAAGCGCATGTATGATGGATGTTCATGAGAATAATAATAAAAAGCGGAACCGGTCAAGGTGTAAAACACATGACGAGGATGTTCAACAGAATAATAATAAAAGCGGAACCGGTCGGTGTAAAACACATGAGACAGGATGTTCAGCCCAGAATAATAGAAGAATGTCACCAAGTATAGGGTTAAGCCAGCGTATATAGGTTATTCAATAGAATAATAAGCAATGGAATAACAACAGTTCTCTTCATGAATAAGAAAGAATAACACCTTTACGAGTACAACAAATAATATTCCTACCTTAGAAGAAATGAATATTGGAAAAGTGAAGTAGCATAATACTTTTCTTCTTTCTCTCTATAGTTTCTCTCTACAGAGTTTCAATGAATTAAGTAAGAAATAATGAAGGAATGAGATTTCTATTTATAGAAAAAGCGAGGGTGGCTCTTGAGTCTTAATGAAGGGTCAAAATGACTCTTGGTAATATTGAAGAGACAACTACTATTTGCTTGAAGGGTAATTAACCCTTGGAACAAGAAGAAGCGATTAACTCTTGGTAATATTGAAGGACAACTACTTATTTGCGAAGGGGGTAATTACTATTGGTGAAGGTAATTACTATTGAAGAAGGTAATTACTATTGTGAAGGTAAATACTATTATAAAGGTAAATACTATTGTGAAGGTAATTACTATTCACAAAGGTAATTATTATTCACAAAGGTAAATACTATTGGCGAAGGTAAATACTATTGTGCGAAGGTAATTACTATTCACAAAGGTAATTACTATTCACAAAGATAATTACTATTGTGAAGAGACTCTTAGATGATGACATATATATGGCCCCCATAAAATAATCAAACTTACCAAAGCGTCTCATAATGAGACTCTTTATATACATCGAGGATTGAATAAATATTATCACAAATCATTTTATTTTTAATCAACACATTTTAATCTTTCAACAATTATTAATCATTTATAACTTGTCGTCTCGATTAATAATATAACATATTATCTGAGATGATCTTGTAATGATAATTGAATCGATAATATAAGAGATATGATCGCAATTCTTGTAGCTTGATAATTGAGTATAGCTAAGTGACTTCTCACGTAAGCATCGATAATCAATACTGAGTGTCTTCTTATCTGACCGCAGCGTATATTATTGTACTTTTACCATAGGGTAGTTCAAGCGCGTTTTTAACGGTAACACCTCCATAGTTATTTTTATAGAAAGATAATTTTGTCGTTTTTCTAACTACGACAATACTTTAGTTAATAGGGGTCCACCAATGATTGAGTAGTCGTCACGAATATTCCAAACAAAAAAAGAATATTCCCAACCAAACGAATATTTTATAACAACTTGCTTACTTTGCAAAATTTATAAATATTTCCCACAACTATAACATTATATCAAATTTATTCCATAATATTCAAAAATAATATTTATAGAAAATTCATTTTTATTTATAAAAGCTGGGGTCTTACAGCATGTATACTTGCCAAAGCTAAATTCCTGACCCTCATACACTTCACAAGTGTTACATCCAATTTCAACTTAATTTTAATCTCTTCTTGCATGTCCTTCAGCCTCCAGTTTGGATTTTTCCTTATCATCTTTCCATAAAACTCTGCCAAAAATTTGGTGTTTGCCAATTTATTTTTAAAACTGTACACACAATTATGTGTGTCAAGTATTGACTTATTTGCACATTCTTTGTCCCTTGAATATTAACTGGCCCACAGTTTCCACGGGCAGTCCTTATCACACCTAACCTGCACTCTTTCCTTGTCGTTTACCTTGTACCACAACTTCCTGCCATTAGAAATTGAATAGTCTCTAATGGCAGTCTTGATTTCTTTGAAATTGGTAAAAATCTGATAGTGTGCAAACTTTATGTGCTTTCTCTTTGTTTTTGGGTTAAAAACATCATAATGTATAGAATTTTTTATTTTTTACAAGGGGACCCACAAAACCAAGGTTCTCATCTTCACTGCTTTTTGAGGGAGACCTTAATACATCACTGTCATTATACTCACTGTGCCAATCACTATCATCATTAGAGTCACTGATATTATCTCCCTCACTATTTCTATCAACCTCTTCCATAACCTCATTCACTAACCTATCACCCTCAGCCTCAACACCTTCTGCACCTTAATCACCCTCAGTCTCACCAACTTCTGCCCCTTTATCATCTTCCTCATTCCCAATTTCTTCAGCTTCCTCACCTTGACCTGCCCCCTCAACATCACCCTCAGCTACATCACCCTCAACACCCTTAGTATTACCATCGCCTACATCCCCATCAACAAAGTTTATTTCATCACCTGCATCTGTTTCAACTCTAGCCATCTCTGCTTTGTACTCCCTGCACCTCCTCCCAGCCTCTAATAATTGTTCATCAATACTTAATATTTTACCATCACTTTGTGCATCATTACTATCCGAGTCCCCAATCACAATTAGTGTATCATCACTTTTTTTTTATTTTATTTCTGATTCATTTTAATTCTATTACTATTCTTCCTCTGATTATTCATATTCTCCTTCTTCATACATGCCCTTTGTTTAGTCCTCTTTGACATCTTCATATTAGCATTTGCACTAGTACTCCCCTTGTTATTATCTTCTATATTGGGGGGGGGGGTGAGTAATAGATGTTGCAACTTGTTCATTCACATCAGGTAGTTCAATCACAACTCATCCTTCATTCACAAATACATGATCAACAAAAAATTCAATTACACCGAAAGGGAGACACACTTTTACCATGTCTCTAATACTGTGGCATCATCATGCACCAATCTATAACCACTTTCACTAGTTTGACCATTATTCTTAAAATAAACCTTAGCATTACTATCATAATCTAAAGCTTCAACAAATGACTTAATTGCAGTCATGCAGATGAAATCAACATCAACACGGGGATAAATTTCAACCTTACCTCCTTTGTACTCAGTTTTAGGCTGATGAACAAATTTGCCCCCATAGTGAACATGCAACTGACAAATCCCACTCATTCTGTGAAAATGAAAAAAATAAAAAAATCAATTAAAAAAATATTATTTGCAGTACATGGGGGGACCGAAGAAGACAACAATGACAAAAATAAAATCTCATGGACCACATGTCAGATATATAAAGTCCAGAAAGATGGAGAAAACATCAAGATAAACAAGATGACTACAACAGATTAAAACCCCTAATTTAATTGTACCCATTCCTAACCAACCCATGTGCATAAAACCTAAATTAAAGAAATCTAGCATACCTCACAGAAGATTCGCACTATTAGATTTGTATCCAAGAGCAATATTCATATCAAAGACCAAGATTCGTCAGCAAGATGAGAAGTTCGCGCCTGAATCTGTCTCTCTCCTTCACTCCTTCACGCGCTTTCCTTTTCTGTCTCTATCTGGCATTTAGTTGACCAAATTGGTTTTAACCACTGAGTTTCCACCGTGGCCATGACTAGGACTAACCCACGTGAAGTAAATGATGTGTCATTAGAAGTGGGGTAGGTCATATATGATGTCAGAAGTTTATGTTAAAAATTAACTCATTTAACAAAATTTGTAACGATTTGATAAAATCTTGTAGTTTAATGAGTTAATTGTAAAAAAAATTCACTTCAGTGATGCATTTGTAAACCGAGGTCGAATAGAGTGGGGAAAAGTTTATTTAACCCGAAAAAAATACAATCTTGTCTTTTGATTTGTTGCCCTCTTCAAACGAGTAAGGGAAGCTCATCAAATTTATTAGTCAAATTTTAAATCTTCCAATCAAACAAGTAAAACCCAAGTTAACATATTTCCCAAATGCCAAGAACAAAAATTTGAGGAAATGGGCACAAACCCAGTTGAATATACTAAATTTTGCACTAAATTTAACCCTAAAGAAGAATCTCCATTCTAACAAACTTCTAAATGCTCAAAAAAATTGAGAAAATCGGTAGAAACTCAATTGTGTTATACTGATTTTTTCTACTGAAAACTCACCAACTGCTGACCTGACTAGAATTCGCGATCATATTCTTCCTCAGAAGCGTACTCATTGTAAGCTTACCGACCATCTAGAAAACACTGATTATAAAAATAAGGCAAAGAAGCGGAAGGAATTTCTACGCTTTAGTATAAATGAATAGTTAACACTTGAGGAAGAGGCTGAGCAAGCAAATGGGAAAATGGGTTGTAACAACCATTCAACAACCATTCTACAGCCGAGATCACTCCCGTAATTTCACAATTTCACTTTTTATCTATGGGACGAAAACAAATTTTGTGTTTAATTTCTTTGTGCAATTAGTAAGATCTTACATGATCATAGTAGCCTTTAATTAAGGTAGGGAATCATTTTCAATTTCTGGCACAGTCAAGGAATCCGGAGATCATCGCAGCTTTGATTATGGCAGCAAAGTGGGGATTTGAAGAATAAAAAATAGTTTAGGTTCAACAGAGGCATGCAAATTTCACAAATGTTTTTCCTTAATTTTCTTAGTTCCTTATTTCTACATTTTATATATCTTAGTTAAATTCCAGCCTAGTCTCAGCATTAATTTCATTTTCTTATAATTCTAGTACCAATTTTAATTTTAATATAAATAATCTACGTCCCATTTCGTTTGTGTTGCGGTTGAAATTACTCATGTATTCCTTTATCCCCCATATTTGTTACATTTGGTATCAGAGTGAGGCATCCTTAGATTTATTTGTGGGTAGTCAAACATGGCTAATGGTATAAGATGGAAGACTTTCGATGAACGACTCACTTCTCAGGAGACGCGCATCACTGAGATGAATGACTTAATCAAACCGAACAGGGAGATTGCAAATCAACGAATGGAGAAATTTGAAGGTACATTTAAAGACATGAAATAATTGATTATGGGGCTGAAAGGAAGAAGCCGATATGGAATCTATTCCAGTTAATGATAATGGCGATGAAGGAAAAACAAGCTACAATGGAGTGTGGAAGGGAGCAACCTTTAGCCAGTACTAGTCCCCTTTCAGGTATAACAATCCTCCATCACATTTTCTAGCAAAATTTGCCAAACCAAAACCAAGCTTCCCAAATTATGCATAATTCCAATTGGGGTCCTCACAAGCCACCTAAGATTGATTCCCAAAATTTGATGGTTGTGATCCAAGAAGATGGGAAATGTGTTGTGATCAGTTTTTTGACTTCAATCCCATGGAAGAAATGCGGAAAACCAAATTTGTCTCTATTCATTTTGAAGGGAAAGCTAGATTGTGGTACTAATTTGAGAGAGGTATAATCCCACGGAGGGTGTTCATTAATGAGGTGATTGTAAGATTTGGTGTTACTGACCATTTTGAAGTTCAGGCTGAATTCAAAAGATTTCATGGTCTTCCACGGTCAAGATGAATTTGAGGAACTAAAGGTTATGATCATGACTAAGAAAAGATATTTAACGGATGAATAATTTATTTTAAGTTTCATTATTGGTATCCAGGAAAATTTAAGGGATGTTATTCGGTCTTTCAAACCAAAGTTGTTAACTGATGTTGTACTTTTGGCCAAACAGGAAGAAACAAAGGTCAATAATAACTATCAACCTTACAAACCTTCTGCTAAACAAGCCACAACCCATTTCCCAACCCAATCAACTTACCCTACAAATTCTAGATACAACCATAATTCTAAGCTCACACTTACACAGTCATAAACTATTTCCAATTACTATAAATTAACTACTATTACTTCCCAAAACAATGTCAATATCCCATCAATGCAAAAACCCAAACTATCCATTAATGAGTTTAATGAGAGGGGAAGGAAGGGATTATGATTTTATTGTGATGGAAAATTCACTTCGGATCACAAGTGCATAACTAAATTTTATATAATTAATGGGGAGGGGGAAGACGATGTCCATGATGAAATTATAATGGAGGACATTATAGAAGAAACTTTGATGGAAGATGGGGTATAAATCTCAGTCCATGCACTCTCTGATAGTGTAACTCATAACACTCTCAAGCTAGAGGGAATGGTAGGAAATCAAGCTATTACCAAACTTGTTGATAATGGATTTATCCAAAATTTCTGGGATCAAGACACTGCTAGATTTTTGGGGTGTCAAGTGGAGCCTATAAACCCATTATGCGTGGTTGTAGCAGATGGGAACAAGTTGGTGAGTGTAAATGTAATATTTTCAAATGGGTTATACAGGGACACTAGTTCAAGTCATGCATAAGGATATTGTCTTTAGGAGGTTGTAATGTTATTTTAGGTGTTGAATGGCTGAAATAATATTACCCTGTGACCTTTGACTTCAAAAAAGCTGCAATTGGACATCACAAAAGGTAAGAGGGAGGTTACACTTAAAGGCACAAGGGAGCTTGAGAATGATTAATGTTCAAGGCGAGGGAAAAATGTTCAAAAAAGTGACCAAAGGAATGATGGGATACTTGTTACTTATGGATGGGATTGTAGCACATGAAGACACCCCCCCAATCACTACTAAGATTCTAGAGGAATTCTCTGATGTATTTCATGAACCAAAAGGGATGCCACTAAAAAGGAAACATGATCACAAGATTCCTTTAAAATATAAAGATTCCACAGTGAGTTTGGGACCTTATAGGGTGCCCCATAATCAAAAAGCTGAGATTGAATGGAATGTAAAGGAAATATTAAAAGATGGCATCATACAACAAAATAATTTGCCATTTGCTGCCTCAATTTTGTTGGTTCAGAAGAAATATGGTTCATGGAGGTTGTGTGTGGACTACCGGAGACTGAATGAGCTCACTATCAACAATAAATTCCCTATTCTCGTTATTGAGGAACTCCTGGATGAATTACATGGGAAAATTGGTATACTAAGATTAACTTGAAGGACGGTTACCACAAAATTAGAGTAGCTCCGGAGGAAGTTCCAAAAACTACTTTTAGGACTCATCATGGGCACTTTGAGTTCAAGGTCATGTCTTTCAGGTTAAAGAATGCACCAGCTTCATTTCAAGCATTGATGAACGAGGTTTTTATAAATTTTTTAAGGATAACAATATTTATATTTTTTGAAGATATCCTGGTATATAGCCCTACATTGGAGGCTGGTGTAATACATCTTAGAAAGGTACTAGAGGTGTTGAGAAATAACTAGTTGTTCGCAGATAAGTGTTATTTCCCAAAGGCACTTATAGATCTAGAAGAGGGGTTGAATAGGTCTTTTAAAATTTCTGATTATTTATAAGATATTACCAAATAATGAGCTAGTCAGATTGATTAAGCACAACGGAATATGATTTTTGAAAATCCCCTTAGAGATTGAAAAAGAATCTCAGTTTTGAAATTAGTTGGGTAATCAACCATAAGTAAGATAAATAATCTGACAAAAAATAAGAAGTGGAAAAGTAAACGACACAACAAAGTTTAAGTGGTTTATAGTCTAAATTACTCCTATTCCACTATTCTACTCCTCGAGTAGGAAAGCCACTAAGGATCAAGATCACAAAGATCTATTACACCTGAACCACTAAGGTTCTTTTGAGCCATTAAGTCTCAGAATCACCACTAAAACACTTAGGTTCCTTCGAGTCACTAAGTTTCGGAATCTGGGTCACTAAGTGTAACGCCCCAAAAATAGATCCACACAATCCATCTTGGGTCGCCAAAAATAACACTGCTGACGCAAACCTTCCTATTTACAACTATTGAACTGTCGTGTAAAATACGACGACACATATACTGCGAGTTTCAATACAAATATTATAACTTATATAATATGATAATATTCATACACAAATTATTACAATGCCATATAAAATACAACAACAAATATTTTAAGTCCTCAAAGGAACACGATACGATTTCTGTCCTTCTCATTCTAATGGGGTGTATTGTTTTATACTTCCAAATCTAGGTTCACATCACCTTATTTGGTTCACCAAAATCAACTATTAAATGACGTATAAAATATGACACACACATTTTAACTTCTCAGTACAATTATTATTCCACACTGTTCTATAAATTGATGAGGATTGCGACTAATTCGAAACACCACTTTATACCCATGTTCTCTCTACTAGTGTGAGACCCCAAATTTTATGAAATGGAAGTATTCAATTTTCTTATAATTATTTTATTTAGTAAATGGTTAAATTGATAAAAGGTTAAAGTTAAGGGTGATATTTGAAAATTTTGCAAGTAAGCAAGTTGATATAAAATATTCGTTGTGTTGGGGAATATTCGTTTGGTTGAGGAATATTCTTTCGTCGGGGAATATTCGTTCGACGACACCATCATTGATGGACTCCACAACGGAATAACAGTCGGAGTTAGAAAACAACATAAATAACTTTTTGTAAAAATAACGACAAAAGTCTTACCGTTAAACTGTTGAAATAGTCTGTGGTAAAAATACAGTTATACGCGTGGTTTCATAGTAGCACACGGTATTGATTATTGATGCTTTTGTAAGAAGCCACTTAGTTTACTCAATTATTGCTCAGTAATTATTACATAGTATCTCACGTTATTTTATTCAATTATTGTCATAGTATCATCTGCATAATATTTTATATTATTAAATCAATAATTGAGACAACAAAGTTATTCATATTATTATTTGCAATATTGACGATGTCTAGAAAGTTCTTTCGAGGAGAGGTTTGGTCACCTAATTGCGCGCCAATAGGGAGAAATCCTTATCGAAAAGCCCTATCTTTCCTGGGAATGATCTGGTTGTTAAATATTATGAGTTATAATATTAATGATGAATAATTGTTGAAGTATTAAGAATGTGTTTATTGAAGATAAGTGAATTATAAAAGTTAGAGGGGAATAATGCAAACTTGGAAAACTTTAGGGGTACTAAAGTGTAATAAGTTAAATCAATCTGGACCATTGGTGGTGGTTTTAATAGTAAATCAATCTGGACCATCGATGGTGCTTTTAATAGTAAATCAATCTGGACTGTCAGTGGTGATTTTAATAGTAAATCAATCTAGAATGTCGGTGGTGGTTTTAATAGTAAATCAATTAGGACCATCAGTGGTTGTGAGACCCCAAATTTTATGAATAAAGATTTAAATTTCTCGAAATATTTTTTTGAATATTATGGTGTGGATTTGATATAATATTATAGTTGTGGGTAATATTTATAAATTTTGCAAAGTATGCAAGTTGTTATATAATATTCGATTGGTCGGGGAATATCCTTTTTGTCGGGGAATATCCGTACGACGGCACAATCTTTGGTGGACCCCACAACGGAAGTATTGTCGTAGTTAGAAAATGACAGAATTATCTTTTTATAAGAATAACAGTGAAAGTGTTACCATTAAAACTGTTGAACTACTCGGTAGTAAAAGTACAGTAATAAACGTGGTTGTATAGTAGCATACGGTATTGATTATTGATGCTTACGTAAGAAGTCACTCAGTTATACTCAATTATTGTTACAGTAATTGCTGCATCATAACTCTCATATTATTGATTCAATTATTGTCACAGTATCATCTGTATAAAATGATATATTATTAAATCAATAATTGAGACGACAAAGTTATTCATATTATTAAATTGTAATATTTACAATGTCAGAAGTTCTGTCAAGGAGAGGTTTGGTCATCTAATTTGGCATGATAAGGAGAAATCCTTATCGAAAAGCCCCCTCTTTCTTGGGAACGACCTGGTTGTTAAATATTGTGAGTTATAATATTAATGATGAATAAGTTCGTGTTGATTAAAGATGATTTTGATGGTTCCATTGTGTTGGGATTATTAGAGTTAGTGGAAATCGACATCTATTCCGATGATAATTGATGTCTGGGGGTTATATTGATAAATCGAGTAATTAATCGGATAAATGAGCAATTAATTGCTACTAATTCACATGATTATAACTATTTGCTCACATGTGTGTACTATTGATTCACATTCATGTACTATTAGCGGAGTTGGTGCAAGATTGATAATACTTGCATGACTAAGTTAAAGATGGAGGTACTATACTGTTATTCGTATTTTCACATGATTATAACTATTGAATCACATGATTGAACTATTGATTCACATTATTTACTATTAGGGGAGGTGATGCAAGTTTGATAATTCTTGCAGGACTAAATTAAAAATGAAAGAAAAGTTGGAGGTATTGTACTGTAATTTTTTGAGCCCCAAAACGTGCAATTATCGAAACTATATTTTTCTATAAATAGAAGTTCATTCTTCCTTCATTTCTCACCAATTCACTAAAGCTATAGAGCAGTTATTATAGAGAAAAATTATAGAGAGAAAGAAGAAGAGAAGTTTGCTACCTCTCTATTCTAGTATCCAGCTTTATTCTAAGGTAAGGGGTATTATTTCTTTCGTATTCATGAAGAGAGCTGTTGTTATTCCATTCTTTATTATTTTGTTGGAATATCATGTCTATGCGTAGACACGCGTGAATTCGGTTCCACTATTTATTATTCATTGGAATAACACATCATCGAAGTCACCGCATACATGGTGAAATTATTACATTATTCCATTCTTTATTATTACGTTAGAATATCACGTCTGCATGCGTATTACGCATAACCCGGTTCCATTATTTATTATTCGTTGGAATAACACATGCATCTTGGTCTATCGCATGCCTGGTGAATTCTGTTGTTATTCCATTCTTTATTATTCTATTGAAATATCCTGTCTGTGCGGATTTCGCATGATTTGGTTCCATTCTTTATTATTCTGTTGGGAATTACCTGTCTGTGCGGTCTATCGCATGTATGGTGAATTCTTATGTTATTCAATTCTTTATTAATCTGTTGGAATAACCTGTCTATGTGGATTACCACATGCATGGTGAATGATCCTTTGTATTCATATGAATAGTATTTTCATTCAAAAGGGGTTTCTTCCAGGGGCAATTTTATAATTTTTTTGACCCTCAAAAATTCTGGAAAAATTTGAAATGATAATTTGATGAGTTTCTAGATTGTGTCCAAAAATGACGATTTTTGGATGTATAAATTAAGAGTTATGGATTTTATGGGAAAAGACTATTTTAAAAGTAAACCCTTATAACTTTTTGTGATTAACTCCAAAATTGGTGAAATTTTTATTGGGAGTACATGTATATAACAGGAGTATACCCTGTAAATTTTGGAATTTTTGGACAAAAGTACAATTTATGATAAATGTCTAAATATTCGACAGTTTTGGCCATATGAAAAATAGTAAATGAATTTTAAAAAATTCTGAGAAAAATGTTTGTTCAATATGGGACTATATTCTTCTAAATCCCAGAAAAGAAATATTTTTGGGACTGATTTGGTATTTTTCATGAAAATGAACTAGTTATGAGTAAATGAATTAAATATGTTATGTGAAGTAACAAAATTGGAAAATAGGATATTATGGCTTGGGAATCCTATATAGGGTATATGTAAATTTTTGATGAGGGATTTGATCATTGGTGATGAAATCTTATGAGTATGATATTTTTGAATGATTAAATTCATTATTTGGTAAAGTGTAAACAATTGAAATAAATTGTTTATAAGTTTAAGAAGTGATTAAAATATTGTTATAATATTAATAATATTAGATGATGAGTTTATTAAGTGATTGATAATATTTGGATAAATATTAAAGTCTTTAATATTTATCCTTGATTTCGTTTGATTATTGCTTATATCATTGTCATCATTCTCATGCTTATATTGTGATGAAAGTCATCTTTGGCTTACGTGCATAGATGGACTTGGTATGATTATGACCAGGGATTATTCGGTATAATCATGGTAGTAATGTAACGAATGATGTGGTAAAAGTCCTCATTTGGTAGGTAGTGCATTGATGGGATGATATTTAGTATGATTATGACCGAGGATTATTCGGTATAGTCATGATCATTGATGATTTAATGAATATCCTTGTCCCGTAGTGCAGGGATGATTCGATGATGTGGTTTATTTATTAAGCTGAGTCTCAGTTTTAAAAAAAATGATGAAAATATTTTAAAACATAGAAGATAGTAGATATCATGCTCTACTTGACTCTTCTAATGGATTGCTTATTCCGCTGCAGTTAAACTTGATGTCTATTGTATTTTATCAGTTTAACATTGTTGAAGGATAATGATAATTTATTCAACATTATCTTAGTCATAATATTTCTTACTGGGCTAGTTGAGCTCACCCTTTCTTTCACTGTTCTCTTCAGGAAATGAGAATATAGTAGGGACGAGTCGGGGAACGGATTGACGGTCCAGATGATAGCATTATTAGTCCTCACTATTCTATGGAATAGTGTGATAATAATTATAATGAGGACTCCATTGAGTGTGGATATTGTCTAGATGACAATATTCTTGTTTAAACTCTCAGCTATGTTTTGTCGTATTTTACACGAATGTTATATAATTAAGTTTGTAGTTGAGTTCTGTTCCACGTATCTGGCGACCCAAGATGGGTGATGTATACATGTTTTGGGGGCGTCATAGTTGGTATCAAAGCTTAGGGATATGATCACTGGCTAAGATGTGAGACAAGAACTAGGGGGTAGAGACGGGGAATTCCTTCGCTAGTATGACCTACCTAAGTTTATTTGGTATTTAATTGGTCGGTCAGGGTATAGGGATAATATGTGACATATCAATTAACCCTTGTTTTGTGGCAGTATTTGAGAATTGCAGCTGAAAATGTTAACAATGGAGTGAATGAGATCGTGGAAACACCTCTAATCACCAACCAGGATAATGTAATGTCAGGCGAAGAAGGAATTAGAGATATCCATGTGGTGAGTGAAGAATTGATAGTTGCACCCGAGATAGTTGCAGAGGTAGCAGCTGAGAGTGAGGAAGAAGAGGAAGAAGAGGAACTTGAGGAGAATTTATTAGAAGAATTTTATGATCGAAATTTAGAATTGCAAAATCGTGTTCATGAGTTAGAAGAGAAGGCTGAAGAACGGCAGGCGGTCGTGGAGCAAAAAGATGAAACAATTCAAGCTTGTGTTACCCGATATGTGATGCTTGAACAAAATCACTCTTTGGCAGAGTATAAGATGATAAAACTGGAATCCGAGCTGAAAGAAGAAACAACTGAATGAGTGAGAATGAGTGATGCATGGGTAAAAACCACACGACGCGTTGATATTGTGGAAAGAGATGTCCAATCTAAGAAGGCTAAAATAGATGATATGTATTTCTCTTTTTGGACAACAATTGAGAGAACCCAACATCGAGTTTTGAATTATCCTATACATTGCGGTTAACCTCAATTTGATATGGATCGAAGATTAATGATTTAGATCATGAAAAAGGAGTTCGATGAAGCAGTTGAGGGTGGAATATGCCCTATAAAAAATTTAATTTCAACGGTAGTGATGACACTGAAGTCATCACTAAACCACTGAAGTCAATCATTGTCATATCAAGCCATAAGTAAAGAGCCAGGCCTTTCATTTGGTGACTTCAAGTCTTGGAATACACCGCCGAAGAATATCGATGAGGGACGTCGTGAATAACGGTGGCAAGTTGATAGGTATCAATGTGACGTGCTATCTAAGTCTTGGATGAGAGTCACAGTTTTTTTTTATCGTTAATAAATTTCCTAACGTATTCTTGAAGAACTTCCTAGCCTACCCCTAGAGCGTGAAATCAAATTCTGTATTGACCTCAGTACAAAACCCATTTCTAAAACCCTTATGTGACGCCCCCAAAATATGTATACATCACCCATTTTGAGTTGTCAATAACATGGTACAGAAACAACTACAACTTTATTAATACAACATATAAAATGTAAGTTTAAATACAAATATTATCATCTAGACAATATTCATTCCCAACTAAGTCCTCATTACAATTATTGGTACATTATTTTACAAAAATGGTGAGGACTACTAAAACAATTTCTAGAACCATCATTCTACACCCCGACTAGTACTCGCTATATTCTCGCCTCCTGAGAAGAAAAATGGAACAAAAAGGAGAAGGGTGAGCTCAACTAGGCCAGTAAAGAATATTATGACTAAGATAATATAGAACAAATTATCATTAGTCTTCAACAGGGAAAAATCTGATAGAATATAATAAACAATAAGTTTCAGATCAATATTCACAGCGGAAATAATAATTCATAGATGAGTTAAGTAGAGAATGAAATTAAACTATGAATTTAAAAGTCCATCATCAATATTTTATCCCTGTAACATCAATCAATATTCATCTTGAATCAAATATTCATCTTTTACTACTACGGGCCAAAGATATTCATCGATTGATCATGTTCATCTCAACACCTGTACATCTTTGCACTACGGGCCAAAGATATTCATAAGAAAATCAACCATCTTTGCACTACAGGCCAACGATATTAAGTAATATCATCTTTTAGGACTGAGGATGATGAAAAATATTTTAAAGAAAATGAATCCAGTGAAACAAAAGAAAAAATATTAAGGATTCGTACTATAAACAATCCGAGTTCAAAAATACTTCATAAATAACTATAGTGAAGTAAAATTCAAGAATGATCAAAACATGGATACAATCAAAGCTAGTATCCATAATAGATATTTTGGACAAAAAACTAAAATTTAATTTTTCTATGAATAGTGTCGTATTCGTGAATAGTGCCGTATACGTGAATAGTGCCGTATACGTGTATAGTAACTCCGATACTAAAAGACAAGAATTTCACAAGAAAAATCTTACCAATAACCGACATAATGATATTAGAAGAAATAATATCATTTTAAAAAATGTAACATCCCTTACCTTGAAAAGATTGTACTTACAATTTGGAATCTAGGATATAGTCTTTGAAGGAACTTACACCGTATAGCAATACTCAAAGTATCAAAATACTCACAAGTATACACTCGATAATATAGAGAGAGAAAGAGAGAGAAAACTTCAGTTTCTAGTGTGATTTTCAATTCTAACCTAAGCACCCTATTTATAGGAAAATGCTTAGAACACCAAAGCAGAAAATTTAATAAAATATTAATATTATTTATTTTTATTCCTACGCCCACATTTAGAGATCTGAATTCAGCCATTTCAACTACCAATGGGGCACATCAAACATATCAAAAATGTTTTTCTTTTAAAACAAATTTAAAACTTTTGAAAAATAATTATTTCGGAACTTTAGAACTTCAATAATTCATAATAAATAGCCCTTTTATCAGAAAAATTCGATCCTCATGTATTTTCATAGGAAATTCCATTATCTACAACTTTGCAGAAGAAAGTTTTTCCAAATTCCAAACAGAAATTGACCGAAATCCCCAAATGGGCGATTTTACAGGCTATAATCAAATTTCAGTCAAGAAATGGGGTCCACAAACATGAAAAACATGTTTTAATCATTTATTGAAAAAAAATAATCTTCCTCCTCATTTAATCATATATCCCACATTCATTGTAAAATATCACCATTATTATATTATTAAAATATAATAATATATTTAAATGAATTATTTTATCGAGAGAGATAAAATATCAATTTTTAACAATTATCACATTAAAATTTTCTCCATCTATATCCACATAAAATAAATATTTCCCTTATCATATAAATCAATAATTAATTATTCACAAATAATATTACGAGAATCGCAATCTTGTGAATGGCGGTTTCGGGAAGAAAGGGGCTTTCGATAAGGATTTCTCTTCTTGGCGTATGATTAGGTGACCAAACCTCTCCTTAGATGAACTTTCTAGACATTGCCAATAATGTTATCTAATAATATTATTCAAATAATATGAATTATTGATTTGATAATGAAAAATCTTGTGTAGTGACAATTATTGAAACAACGATAATATAAAATATCAGCGTAGCAATTATTGAATCGATAAAATAAAATATTAAGCGGTAACTCTTGTAACAATTATTGAGTAGTGCCTTCTTACGTAAGAATCAATAAGCGTGTGCAATCTGGTGTGCTATTGTGTTTTAACCATAGGGTATTCCAACAAAGATATTGATAACAACTACGCCATTATTTATAAACAACTTATACTTGTCGTTTTTTCATCCAATCGCTTTTTAGTTATGGGGCCCACACAAATTCTTTGCAAGTAAATGCGAATATTCCCAAGCGCGGTAAAAAATATTCCACGACCAAACGAATATTCTCAGATAAAAATGAATATTTTATAACCACTTGCATATTTGAAATATTTGCGCTTTTTACCCATAACTAACCACATTAATCAAATCAATCCTTACTATTTCAAAATAATAAATAGAGGAAATTCAATTTCATTAATAATAAGTTGGGGTCTTACAACCTCCCCTCCTTATGAAATTTTATCCTCAAAATTAACGTACGTACCTGGTGTTTCGAAAAGGTGAGGATACCTCGCTTTCATTTTCGTTTCCAACTCCTAGGTCATTTCCTCAATAGCATGGTTCCTCCACAAAACTTTGACTTGTGGTATGACCTTGGTGCGTAGGACATTCTCCTTCCTATCCAAGATCTTGACAGGTACCTCCTCGTACGTTAAGTCTTTGGCTATCTCATCCGGTTCTAACTCAATAACGTGGTTCGGGTCTTTCATATATTTATGAAGCACAGATATATGAAAAACATTATGAACACGAGATATACTTGGAGGTAACGCGAGTCTATAGGCTATATTTTCTACTCAGTCAAGAATCTGAAATGGACCAATAAATCGTGGATTGAGCTTTCCTCTCTTCCCGAATCTTGTAACTCCTTTCCATGGGGCAACACGCAATAATACATGATCCCCGATACTAAATTCCCGTCCTTTCGATGAAGATCCGCATAACTCTTTTGTCGATCTTTGTGTCATTTGTATACGTTGTCGAATCATTTGGATCTTTTTTGTAGTGTCGTACGTACCAACTCTGGTCCCAACAATGTTGCTTCACCCACCTCATCCCAACATATCTTTGGAAGCGACACTTTCTTCCATCTGATGCTTGAATGGAGCTACCCTATACTTGCACGAAGCTTTGTTGTTGTAGGAGAATTCCACCTGATGGTAAATTCTTATCCAACTCCCTTTGAAGTCTAGAACACGAGTCTTAATAGATCTTCAAGAGTTTGAATAGTCCTCTCGATTGTCCGTCCGTTTGAGGATGGTATACGGCCAGATAAATCGTAAATCCGTGCCCATAGCTTTTTGCAAGCTAACCCAAAATCGTGAAGTGAATCTTGGGTCACGATCCAAAACTATGGATATTGGCATGCCATGCAATCTCACAATCTCATTTACATATATATATGAGCAAGGCGTTCGAGGAATAAGTCTCCGTGTCGGCAAGAAATGAAAGCGGACTTGGTTAATCTATCAACAATAACCCAAATAGCATTTATGCCTTGAGAAACCGTGGGAAGACCCGTAGCGAAATCCATGGTAATGTGTTCCCACTTCCATTTCAGAATCTCAAGTGGTTGAAACGGACCCTTAGGTACTTGATGCTCCACCTTTACATGTTAACAAGTTAAACACCTCGAGATAAACTTTGCAATCTCTCTCTTCATGTTGTTCCACCAAAATGTATGTCGAAGATCACGATACATTTTGGTACTTCCAGGATGGATTGCAAACGGTGTATTATGTGCCTCCGTCATGATCTTGTACTTCAGATCAGAGTCGTTAGGAACACAAAGTCTGGAGTGGACTCGAAGTATTCCTTCTTCATCGATTCTCGCTTCCGGAATAGCATTTTCTTGTACTTTCTTCTTCATACACATCAATTCCGGGTCGGTGGCTTGAGCAACTTTAACTTTTTCTATTAAAGTTGGCTCTATGTGTATACTTGACATCATCACACTCGTTCCTACATATGATCTTCTACTCAACGCGTCAGCTATCACGTTCACTTTTTTAGGATGGTATTGAATAGTGTGGTCATGATCTTTTAACAGCTCGAGCCAACGTCGTTACCGCATGTTGAGTTCCTTTTGGGTGAAGAAATGTTTGAGGCTTTTATGGTCTGAATATATCTCCACTTTCTCCCCCATATAGATAGTTCCTCCGGATCTTTTAGCTTGAAAAGCAGCTGCTTGACTCTAGATCATGAGTAGGATAATTCCTCTCATATTCTTTAAGTTGTCGCGAGGCATAGGCTATGACTTTCCCATGTTGCATAAGAACACATCCTAATCCTTTGCCTGAAGCATCGTTGTAGATAAAAAATCCATCCGAACCAGATGGTATTGTCGAGCGCAGTGCTTAGAAATGAGTCTCCTCTTAAGCTCTTGGAAACTCTTCTCGCATTCCTCGCTCTATACGAATTTTGTATCCTTCCGAGTTAGCTAAGTTAATGGAGTAGCGATTCGAGAAAACCCTTTCATGAATCTCCGATAATAACCAGCTAGGCCCAGAAAGCTACGTACTTCGGTCACCGACTTCGGTTGCTCCCAGCTTTGTATTGCTTCAATCTTCGCCGGGTCGACAGATACTCCATGTTTTGACACCACGTGCCCATGGAATTCTACTTCCTCAAGCCAGAACTCGCATTTCTTCAACTTGGCATATAACTTGTTTTCATGAAGCCTTTGGAGTACCAGCTTCAAATGGTGCTCATGATCTTCACGGCTTTTGGAATATATGAGGATGTCATCAATAAAGACAACAACGAACTGATCCAAATAATCCTTGAATACTCGGTTCATCATATCCATGAAAGCCGCGGAGAGCATTAGTCGATCAAAAGACATGACTAAGAATTCATAATGCCCATACCGGAGTTACGAAGGCGGTCTTTGGAATATCCTCGATTCTAATCTTGATTTGATGATATCCGGAGCGAAGATCGATCTTTAAAAATAATTATGCTCCTTGCAAATGGTCAAACAGGTCATCAATACGAGGTAGCGGATACCTATTCTTGATGGTGACATGGTTGATTCCGATAGTCAATCTGAAAGTCGCATACTCCCGTCTTTCTTCTTTACAAATAAAGCAGGAGCACCCCGAGGAGATGTACTAGGGCCGAATGAAAGCCGATGTCCAACAACTCTTGTAGTTGGACCTTTAACTCCTAAAGTTCAATAGGAGCCATTCGATATGGGGTTTTAGAAATGGGCTTTGTACCGGGCTCAAGATCAATAAAGAATTCAACTTCACGTTACGGGGGTGAGCCAGGAAGTTCTTTAGAAATCGTCGGAAACTTACTAACAACAGGAATATTATTCAAATCTGACGTGTCTTTATTTAAATCCATAACATAGGCTAAGAAAGCTTGACATCCGTTTTTTAATAAATGAATAGCTTTATGATTTGATATGACTGTGATTGATTTTAATGGTTTAGTTGCTTGAATTCGTACAACAGGTTGGTTAGGAATATGAAAACTAACAAACTTACGAAAATAATCAATTTTGGCATGATGAGTGGTTAAACAATTAATCCCTAAAATCACATCAAAAGCAAGTATCTTTAAAGAGATAAAATTGACAGGTAATGTGATGGTACCAACTTGGATCAAACAAGATTTATAAGCGAGTGGATGTAATGAAAGTTTCTCTAATGGAGTCTCCACGAGATAAATCAAAGTCTAATTTCTCGGTCAAGTTTAAGCGTTGAGCACAAGTAGGAGAGATAAATGAATGGGTAGCACCGGTATCAAGTAAGGTATAAACTTCGCAAGAATTAATGATTAGTTTACCGTGATCACCTCGTTTGGGTTCCTTACATTTTTGACCGGTCACAACAAATGCTCTCTTCGAGGCCGTTGACTTTGACTTTTTGGGATGACCTTTTGAGTCACCGTCCCCCACGGACTTGGTTTCGCTACTGTACAATCTCGAAGCGATATGTCCTTCCTTTCCACAATTATAACATACCTTGAAGCTGTTGTGGGACGGTTTGGAGTGATATGTCCCTCTTTCCGCATTTATAGCATCTGATCGGTGGTCGTTCTCCTCCCTTAGAACCGATTCTTCTTTGGTCTTTGGCGTCTTCACATGGTCATTGTTGAATCTCCTCTTTTAAAATCTCCTCCCGGCTTCGCTTCTTCTATTCTCATGGCCATGACTACCACGGAGTGGTTACCATTTTTGTCCATCTTTTTCTTTCTCCATTTGGTTATCGTTATTACATTGCTTTGCTTTCTCGGTATGATCTTGGTTGTGGTCCCTCGGTTGAGCGTACTCGTTATCTCGTTCTAATAATTGAGCCACATTGAAAATATCACGAATAGAGAGAAAATTTATGAGAAATGAGATATTGGCGTATCTTGGGGTTTCAAACCTCTCGAAACATTCGCGTCATCGTTTCTCATTCTCCACCAAATGAGGTCTGAACACTGGATAACTTCTGCAAACTTCGCCTCGTATTGGGACACGTCGTGTTGTTTTATTCTAGTCTAATAAACTCCACTTCCTTCATATAGCGAATACTTTCGGGGAAAGTACTTGTCATTGAGCGATTCTGAAACGTCTCCCAAGACATCTTTGAGTGTTTGGATGGAGTGCGATTCGCAGACTCCCACCGATGTCTGCCTCATTACGGAACATAAAAGTGGCGAATGGAACCTTCTGTTCCTCCGTGCATCCCAAGACATCGAATATCTTGGTAATTTGTTTGACCCACGTTTTACGCCTTAATCGGATCGGCTTTCCCGAATTGCGGTGGTCCTGACTCTTTAAAAAGCTTGCTTAAGCCGTGACAAACCGTGCTTTGTTATAATTTCCACCGGTATTTTGTGCACGAGTCTCCCTCGTCTGATTTTGCATGAACTGCAAAAAACTTCTAAACATTCCGTCGTTCATCGTCTGATTAGTGGTGTTGTTTACAGGAGGAACATTATTGGCCTGTTACACGTTCTCCTCGTTGGTGGGTAAAGGTGTCTCAACAGTCTCAATTGCCCCACTGTTAACATTTTCAGTCGACATTCTCAAATACTGCCATAAAACAAAGGTTAATTAAAGAAATCAACATATCACATAATATCCCTATATACTGACCAACCAACAAATAAGCTTAGGTAAGACACACTTAGTGAAGGTTTTACTCGTCTCTCCCCTCTAGTTCTATTCCTCGATCTCGCTTGGAGATCATATCCTAAGCTTTGATATCAAGCTGTGGCGCCCCCAAAATAGGTATACATCACCCATTTTGAGTTATCAATAACATAGTATAGAAACAACTACAACTTTATTAATGTCTGACATATAAAATGTAAGTTTAAATACAAATATTGTCATCTAGACAATATTCATACCCAACTAAGTCCTCATTACAATTATTGGTACATTATTTTACAAAAATGGTGAAGACTACTAAAACAACTTCTAGAACCATCATTCCACACCCCGACTAGTACTCGCTACATTCTCGCCTCCTGAGAAGAAAAATGGAACAAAAAGGAAAAGGGTGAGCTCAACTAGCCCAGTAAAGAATATTATGACTAAGATAATATAGAAAAAATTATCGTTAGTCTTCAACAGGGAAAAATCTGATAGAATATAATAAACAACAAGTTTGGATCAATATTACATTAGTGGAAATAATAATTCATAGATGAGTTACGTAGAGAATGAAATTAAACTATGAATTTAAAAGTCCATCATCAATATTTTATCCCTGTAACATCAATCAATATTCATCTTGAATCAAATATTCATCTTTGCACTACAGGCCAAAGATATTCATCGATTGGTCGTATTAAATCTCAACACTGTACATCTTTGCACTACTGGGCCAAAGATATTCATAAGAAAACCAACCATCTTTTTACTCTACGGGCCAAAGATATTTGATAATATCATCTTTTAGGATTGAGGATGATGAAAAATATTTTAAAAGAAAAGCGAATCCGGTGAAACAAAAGAACAAATATTAAAGATTCATACTTTAAACAATCGAGTTCAAAAATACTTCATAAATAACTATAGTGAAGTAAAATTCAAGAATGATCAAAACATGGATAAAATCAAAGCTAGTATCCATAATAGATATTTTTTGAACGAAAAACTAAAATTTAATTTTTACGTGAATAGTGAATAGTGTATGTATCGTGAATAGT
The DNA here is from genome assembly GCA_020205615.1 of Panax quinquefolius. Lineage (NCBI taxonomy): Eukaryota > Viridiplantae > Streptophyta > Magnoliopsida > Apiales > Araliaceae > Panax > Panax quinquefolius. The sequence continues at coordinate 168,263,572 of CM035156.1, forward strand.
TAGTATCGTGAATAGTCCAGACACTAAAAGACAAGAATTTCACAAGAAAAATCTTACCAATAATCCGGCATAATGATATTAGAAAAAATAATATCATTTTAAAAAATATAACATCCCTTACCTTGAAAAGATTGTACTTACAATTTGGAATCTGGGATATAGTCTTTGAAGGAACTTGCCATAGTATAGCAACACTCAAAGTATCAAAATACTCACAAGTACACACTCGATAATATAGAGAGAGAAAGAGAGAGAAACCTTCAGTTTCTGGTGTGATTTTCAATTCTAACCTAAGCACCTTATTTATAAGAAAATGCTTAGAACACTAAAGCAGAAAATTTAATAAAATATTAATATTATTTATTTTTATTCCTACGCACACATTTAGAGATCTAAATTCAGCCATTTCAACAACCAATGGGGCACATCAAACATATCAAAAACATTTTTCTTTTAAAACAAATTTAAAACTTTTGAAAAATAATTATTTTGGAACTTTAGAACTTCAATAATTCATAATAAATAGCCCTTTTATCAGAAAAATTCGAACCTCATGTATTTGCATAGGAAATTCCATTATCTACAACTTTGCAGAAGAAAGTTTTTCCAAATTCCAAACAGAAATTGACCGAAATCCCCAAACGGACGATTTTACAGGCTATAATCAAATTTCAGTCAAGAAATGGGGTCCACAAACATGAAAAACATGTTTAAACATTTATTGAAACAAAAATAATCTTCCTCCTCATTTATTCATATATCCCACATTCATTGTAAAATATCACCATTATTATATTATTAAAATATAATAATATATTTAAATGAATTATTTTATCAGGAGAGATAAAATATCAATTTTTAACAATTATGGCATTAAAAATTTTCTCCATCTATATCCACATAAAATAAATATTTCCCTTATCATATAAATCAATAATTAATTATTCACAAAATAATATTAGAATCACAATCACGACAACCGGTGAGGGTTCGAGGGAAGAGGGCTTTCGATAAGGATTTCTCCTTCTTGGTAGCATGATTAGGTGACCAAACCTCTCTTTAGACATAATTTTCTAGATATTGCCAATAATGTTATCTAATAATATTATTCAAATAATATGAATTATTAATTTGATAATGAAAATCTTGTGTAGTGACAATTATTGAAACAATGATAATATAAAATATCAGCGTAACAATTATTGAATCGATAAAATAAAATATTAAGCGAGTAACTCTTGTAACAATTATTGAGTAGTGCCTTTGTTACGTAAGAATTAATAATTTGGTGCAATCTGGTGTATTACTGTGTTTTAACCACCGGGTATTCCAACAAATATTACTTGATAACAACTTCACGCCGTTATTTATAAACAACTTATACTTGTCGTTTTTTTCATCCAATCGCTTTTTTCAGTTATGGGCCCACACCTGAAATTTTTGCCGTAAATCATGCGAATATTCTCGACGGTTAAAATATTCCACGACCAAACGAATATTCTCCGATAAAAATGAATATTTTATAACCACTTGCATATTTGAAATATTTGCGCTCTTTACCCATAACTAACCACATTAATAAAATCAACCCTTAATATTTCAAAATAATAAATAGAGGAAATTCAATTTCATTAATAATAAGTTGGGGTCTACACCTTAAATATTTATTCACCTAAAACGAACGTATCATGCGCCAAGGACGTTGGCTCGAGCTGTTGAAGATTACGAGCATACCATTCAATATCATCGTGGAAGAGCGAACGTGGTAGCTGATGCGTTGAGTAGAAGATCGTATGCATTTACGAGTGCGATGTTGTTAACACAAAAACCCATTTCGTATAACATAAAAATGATGAAGATAGAGTTAAAGACTCTAGAGACCCACATGAAGACAGTGAATATATGAGTAGAATCGACTTTAATCGATAAAGTTAAAGCCGCTCAAGCTACATACTCAGAGATGATGAATGTGAAGAAGAAGGTTTAAGAGGCCGTTATTCTAGAAGCAAGAATCGATGAAGAGAGGAAATCTCAACCCTTGATTTTATTGGTCTATTTGAAATCCTAGATCGAGTAAGAACTGTGGCTTATAGACACGTTTTACCGCCAAGTATGTCGCGTGTTCATAACATTTTTCATGTATCGATGTTACGTGAATATGTTGACGACCCGAACCACATTATTGAATTAAAACTAGACGAGATAGCAGAAGATTTAACGTATGAGGAGATACGTGTTAAAATCTTAAATAAGAAGGTGTGGATTTAAATTTTATGAATAAAGATTTAAATTTCTCGAAATATTTTGTTGAATATTATGGTGTGGATTTGATATAATATTATAGTTGTGGGTAATATTTATAAATTTTGCAAAGTATGCAAGTTGTTATATAATATTCGATTGGTCAGGGAATATCATTTTTGTCAGGGAATATCCGTACGACGACACAATCATTGGTGGACCCCACAACGGAAGTATTGTCATAGTTAGAAAACGACAGAATTATCTTTTTATAAGAATAACGACGAAAGTGTTACCGTTAAAACTGTTGAACTACTCGGTAGTAAAAGTACAGTAATACGCGTGGTTGCATAGTAGCACACGGTATTGATTATTGATGCTTACGTAAGAAGTCACTCAGTTATACTTAATTATTGCTACATCATATCTCTCATATTATTGATTCAATTGTTGTCACAGTATCATCTGTATAATATGATATATTATTAAATCAATAATTGAGACGACAAAGTTATTCATATTATTAAATTGCAATATTTACAATGTCTAGAAGTTCTGTTAAGGAGAGGTTTGGTCATCTAATTGCGGCGCCAATAAGGAGAAATCCTTATCGGAAAACCCCTCTTTTCTGGGAACGACCTGGTTGTTAAATATTGTGAGTTATAATATTAATGATGAATAAGTTTGTGTTGATTAAAGATGATTTTGATAGTTCCATTGTGTTGGGATTATTAGTGTTAGTGGAAATCGACATCTATTCCGATGATAATTGATGTCTGGGGGTTATATTGATAAATCGGGTAATTAATCAGATAAATGAGGAATTAATTGCTACTAAATTCATATGATTATAACTATTTATTCACATGTGTGTACTATTGATTCACATTCATGTACTATTTATTAAAGAGAGAAAGAAGAAGAGAAGTCTGCTACCTCTCTATTCTAGTATCCAGCTTTATTTTAAGGTAAGGGGTATTATTTCTTTCGTATTCATGAAGAGAGCTGTTGTTATTCCATTCTTTATTATTCTGTTGGAATATCCAGTCTGTGCGTATTACGCATGACCTAGTTCCACTATTTATTATTACATTGGAATAACTTTGCATACATCTGATACCACATACATGGTGAAATTATTACATTATTCCATTCTTTATTATTACATTGGAATATCACATCATGCGTATTATGCATAACTTTGGTTCCATTATTTATTATTACGTTGGAATAAACTTGCTGCTGTGGTCTATCGCATGCACGGAGAATTATGTTGTTATTCCATTCTTTATTATTCATTTGGAATATCCTGCATACATCGCAATTTCGCATGACACAGTTCCATTCTTTATTATTACATTGGGAATAACACATGCATGCGGACTATCGCATGCATGGTGAATTCTTCATTATTCCATTCTTTATTATTCATTTGGAATAACTTTCATCTATGTGGATTACCACAAGCATGGTGAATGATCCTTTGTATTCATATGAATATTATTTTCATTCAAAAGGGGTTTCTGCCAGGGGCAGTTTCATAATTTTTTTGACCCTTAAAAATTCTGGAAAAATTTGAAATGATAATTTGATGAGTTTTCTAGATTGTGTCCAAAAATGGCGATTTTTGGATGTATAGATTAAGAGTTATGGATTTTATGGGAAAAGACTATTTTAAAAGTAAACCCTTATAACTCTTTGTGGTTAACTCCAAATTTGGTGAAATTTTTATTGGGAATAAATGTATATAACAGGAGTATACCCTTTAAATTTTGGTATTTTTGGACAAAAGTATAATTTATGATAAATGTCTAAATATTCGGCAGTTTTGGACATATGAAAAATAGTAAATGAATTTTAAAAAATTCTGAGAAAAATGTATGTTCAATATGGGACTATATTATGCTAAATCCCAGAAAAGAAATATTCTTGGGACTGATTTGGTATTTTTCATGAAAATGAACTAGTTATGAGTAAATGAATTAAATATGTTATGTGAAGTAACAAAATTGGAAAATAGGATTTTATGGCTTGGAAATCCTATATAGGGTATATGCAAATTTTTGATGAGGGATTTGGTCATTGGTGATGAAATCTTATGAGTATGGCATTTTTGAATGATTAAATGCATTATTTGGTAAAGTGTAAACAATTATAATAAATTATTTATAAGTTTAAGAAGTGATTAAAATATTGTTATAATATTAATAATATTAGATGATGAGTTTATTAAGTGATTGATAATATTTGGATAAATTTAAAGTCTTTAATATTTATCCTTGATTTCGTTTGATTATTGCTTATATCATTGTCATCATTCTCATGCTTATATTGTGATGAAAGTCATCTTTGGCTTACGTGCATAGATGGACTTGGTATGATTATGACCAGGGATTATTCGGTATAATCATGACCGTAATGTAACGAATGATGTGGTAAAAGTCCTCATTGGCCGGTAGTGCATTGATGGACAGTATTTAGTATGATTATGACCAGGGATTATTCGGTATAGTCATGATCATTGATGATTTAATGAATATCCTTGTCCCGTAGTGCAGGGATGATTCGATGATGTGGTTTATTTATTAAGCTGAGTCTCAGTTTTAAAAAAAATGATGAAAATATTTTAAAACATAGAAGATAGTAGATATCATGCTCTACTTGACTCTTCTAATGGATTGCTTATTCCGCTGCAGTTAAACTTGATGTCTATTGTATTTTATCAGTTTAACATTGTTGAAGGCTAATGATAATTTATTCAACATTATCTTAGTCATAATATTTCTTACTGGGCTAGTTGAGCTCACCCTTTCTTTCACTGTTCTCTTCAGGAAATGAGAATATAGTAGGGACGAGTCGGGGAACGGATTGACGGTCCAGATGATAGCATTAGTAGTCCTCACTATTCAATGGAATAGTGTGATAATAATTGTAATGAGGACTCCATTGAGTGTGGATATTGTCTAGATGACAATATTCTTGTTTAAACTCTCAGCTATGTTTTATCGTATTTTACACGACTGTTGTATAATTAAGTTTGTAGTTGAGTTCTGTTCCACATATCTGGCGACCCAAGATGGGTGATGTATACCTGTTTTGGGGGCGTTATAGTGGTGGTTTTAAAAGTAAATCAATCTGGACCGTCGGTGGTGGTTTTAAAAGTAAATCAATTCTGACCGTCGGTGATGGTTTTAAAAGTAATTCAATCAGGACCGTCGGTTATGGTTTTAATAGTAATCAATATGGACCGTCCGTTCTAATAGTAAATCAATCTGGACCGTTCGTGAATTAATTACTATTTAGTCATTTCTCCTATAAATAGAAGCTTAATTCTTCTTTCATTCTCACCAATTCACTGAGATTCACAAGAGAAACTATAAAGAGAGAAACTATAGAGAGCAAGAAGAAGAGTATTCTGCTACTTCACTATTGCAGTATCCAGTCTTCTACTAAGGTAAGGGATGTTATTTTTGTTTGGTAAGGGATATTATTTATTGTATTCGTAAGGAATATTATTTGTTGTATTCGTAAGGGATTTTATTTTTGTTTGGTAAGGGATATTATTTGTTGTATTCGTAAGGAATATTATTTGTTGTATTCGTAAGGGATGTTATTTTTGTTTGGTAAGGGATATTATTTGTTGTATTCGTAAGGGCTATTATTTCTTTCGTATTCATCCTTTAATATGTCGGAATAACCTGTCTACACGGATTACGTACCGTATGACAAGTGAAAATCCATTTGCAGTTTTGTATGTTATTTCTTTTCATATTCTTAAATTTAAACTTACTATGGTAAGTATTGCTTCTATAATTCTTGAAATTAGTGGAATATCCTTGAGTTTTGTGCTTCATCTAGTATCGTTTTATTGGAATATTAATCTGAACTTTCTTATTAAATATCAATATTTTTACCTGGGTACTATTCACGGGTTACTATTCACCCGATTACTATTCACTATAATATTATTTACTCGGATATTCGGGGCACTTTTCATGCCGGAGTACTATTCATGAGTTACTATTCACGGGTTAATATTCACCCGATTACTATTCACTCGAATATTATTCACTCGGGTATTCGGGACACTTTTCGTGCTGAACTACTATTCACGGGTTACTATTCACCCACTTACTATTCACTCTAGTATTATTCACTTTGGTATTTGGGGCACTTTTCATGTCGGAGTACTATTTACGGGGTACTATTCCTGAAGTACTATTCACAGGGTATTATTCACCGAAAAATTTATTTCTTTTCTGTCCAAATTATTTTTGATACATGGATATTATTCTTGAATTTTACTCCACAAAACAATATCATGTTGATAATTTGGAAATTATTAAACTTTGGATAAATTTAAAGTCTTTAATAATTATTCTTGATTTCGTTTGATTAATGCTTATATCATTGTCATCATCCTCAAGCTTATATTGTAATCAAAGTCATCTTCGGCCAAGGGTGCAAAGATGAACTGTTGATTGGTATGATTATGACCAGGATCATTCGGTATAATCATGACCCGTAATGTTACAAATGATGTGGTAAAAGTCCTCATTGGCCCGTAGTTCATTGATGGACAATTATTGGTATGATTATGACCAGGGATTATTAGGTATAATCATGACCATTGGCGAAAATACGAATATCCTTGGCCCGTAGTGTATGGATAATTCGTGGTCGTGATACTAATGAATATCCTTAGCCACAGTGCAAGGATGATTCAATGATGTGGATTATTTATTAAGTTGAGTCTCAGCGATAAAATATTGATAATAAACTTTTAATTCATAGAAGATAGTAGATATTATGCTCTACTTGACTCTTCTAAAAATACAGTTGCATGTCTTTGGCCTGTAGTGCAAAGATGAACTGTTAATGAATATCTTTGGCTCGTAGTGCAAAGATGAATTTATTAGTATGATTATGAACAGGAACTGTGATTTGGTATAACCATGATCTTCGATGTTTCAGGTAAAAACAGGTAATGAAAATTATCTTCGTCCCGGGTGCGAAGAGGAATTTAGAATCACAATTATGATTATGAGTTATTTACATAATCGTGGACATGATCTGTTGATTGATATTACAGGGGTAAAACATGGTTGGTGGAATTTTAACATGGAGAAGATAATAGACTTTATGGTCTATTTGACTCTTCTAATGGATTGCTCGTTCCGCTGCAACTATGATTGAAAAGTTTTATCATCTACCATATGTTCTAAATCTCTGATTTATTACTGACGAAGGCTATTGATAATTTAATTATTTTTAGTCATGATATATTCTTTACTGGACTAGTTGTGCTCACCCTTTTGCTTCACAATTCCTTTCAAGTAATAAGAGTGTAGCTGGGTCGAGCGTGGATAACAGGGGAATAGAGTGATGGTCCGAGACTGTCAAAGTTTCTCAATACATTATAAAACGGCATGACATGCAATATATAATTATATCAAGGACCTAAGTTATGTGTGTCGTAATTTATACGTCACTTAATAATTGATTTTGGTGAACAACAATAGGGTGATGAGAATCCAACTTTGAAAGTGTCAAAAGTGCACCTCATTAGAATGAATAGGATAGTAATCTTCTCGTTCTTCTTTGGGGTCTTGAAATATTTCTGTTTTATTTTATATGGCATTGTAATAATTTGAGTTTGGATACTTTCTACTAGACAATATTGTATTAAAACTCACAGCTTATGTTTTATCGTATTTTGCACGACAGTTCAACAGTTGTATAAATGACGTTTGCATTTGATTTCTGTAGTGTGATATCTGGCGACTCAGAATGGGTCATATGAACTTTTTTTGGGGGATTCACAAATGGTATCAGAGCTTAGGGATATGGTATCTGCCGAAGATCTGGGATTAGAACTAGGAGGGGAGAGACGAATAATATCCTTCGCTAGTGTGTGTCCTACCTAAGCTTAATTTTCTTACCTAATTTGACAAATTGCGATATGTCAATTAACCTTTGTTTTGAGGATGTATTCTCGAATGATATCTGAAACACAGGAGATGAGCAATGGGAAAATCATGATACAGAGGAAATAACCGGGAATGTATAATCCGAAAAGAAAGTAAGGTATTCTCATCTCTTCGAACTACCAGGTACGTAAATTTCGAGGGCGAAATTTCATAAGGAGGGGAGATTGTGAGACCCCGAATTTTATGAAATGGAAGTATTTAATTTTCTTATAATTATTATTTTATTTAGTAAATGGTTAAATTGATAAAAGGTTAAAGTTAATAGTGATATTTGAAAATTTTGCATGTAAGCAAGTTGATATAAAATATTCGTTGTGTCGGGGAATATTCGTTTGGTCGAGGAATATTCTTTCGTCGGGGAATATTTGTTCGACGACACCATCATTGGTGGACTCCACAACGGAATAACAGTCGGAGTTAGAAAACAACAGAAATAACTTTTTGTAAAAATAACGACAAAAGTCTTACCATTAAACTGTTGAAATAGTCGGTGGTAAAAATACAGTAATACGCGTGGTTGCATAGTAGCACACGGTATTGATTATTGATGCTTACGTAAGAAGCCACTCAGTTTACTCAATTATTGTTACAGTAATTGTTGCATAGTATCTCATGTTATTTTTTTCAATTATTGTCACAGTATCATCTGCATAATATTTTATATTATTAAATCAATAATTGAGACAACAAAGTTATTCATATTATTATTTGCAATATTGATGATGTCTAGAAAGTTCTGTCGAGGAGAGGTTTGGTCACCTAATTGCGCGCCAATAGAGAGAAATCCTTATCGGAAAGCCCCCTCTTTTTTGGGAATGATCTGGTTGTTAAATATTGTGAGTTATAATATTAATGATGAATAATTGTTGAAGTATTAAGAATGTGTTTATTGAAGATAAGTGAATTACAAAAGTTAGAGGGGAATAATGTAAATTTGGAAAACTTTAGGGGTACTAAAGTGTAATAAGTTAAATCAATCTGGACCGTCAGTGGTGGTTTTAATAGTAAATCAATTTGGACTGTCGGTGGTAGTTTTAATAGTAAATCAATCTGGACCGTTGGTGGTGGTTTTAAAAGTAAATCAATATGGATCGTCGGTGGTGGTTTTAAAAGAAAATCAATCTGGACTGTCGGTTGTGGTTTTAATAGTAATCAATATGGACCGTCCGTTCTAATAGTAAATTAATCTGGACCATTCGTGAATTAGTTACTATTTAGTCATTTCTCCTATAAATAGAAGCTTAATTCTTCTTTCATTCTTACCAATTCACTGAGATTCACAAGAGAAACTATAGAGAAAGAAACTATAGAGAGCAAGAAGAAGAGTATTCTTCTAGTTCACTATTACAGTATCCAGTCTTCTACTAAGGTAAGGGATGTTATTTTCGTTTGTTAAGGAATATTATTTGTTGTATTCGTAAGGGATATTATTTGTTGTATTCGTAAGGGTTGTTATTTTCGTTTGGTAAGAGATATTATTTGTTTTATTCGTAAGGGGTATTATTTCTTTAGTATTCATCCATTAATATGTCGGAATAACCTGTCTACGCGGATTACGTACTGTGTGACAAGTGAAAATCCATTTGCAGTTTTGTATGTTATTTCTTTTCATATTCTTAAATTTAAACTTACTATGGTAAGTATTGCTTCTATAATCCTTGAAATTAGTGGAATATCCTTGAGTTTTGTGCTTCATCCAGTATCGTTTTATTGGAATATTGATATGAACTTTCTTATTAAATATCAATATTTTACCTGGGGTACTATTCATGGGTTACTATTCACCTGATTACTATTCACTATAATATTATTCACTCGGGTATTCGGGGCACTTTTCATGCAGGGGTATTATTCACGAGTTAATATTCACCCAATTACTATTCACTCAAATATTATTCACTCGGGTATTCGGGACACTTTTCGTGCTGGAGTACTATTCACGAGTTACTAGTCACGGGTTACTATTCATCCGGTTACTATTCACTCTAGTATTATTTACTCGGTATTAGGGCACTTTTTTTTATGGGAGTACTATTCATGTAAGGTACTATTCACAATCTTATTCACGTAAAATTTATTTCTTTTCTATCCAAATTATTTTTGATACATGGATATTATTCTTGAATTTTACTCCACAAAGCAGTATCATGTTGATAATTTGGACATTATTAAACTTTGGATAAATTTAAAGTCTTTAATAATTATCCTTTATTTCGTTTGATTAATGCTTATATCATTGTCATCATCCTCATGCTTATATTGTGATCAAAGTCATCTTCGGCCAAGGGTGCAAAGATGAACTGTTGATTGGTAAGATTATGACCGGGATCATTCGGTATAATCATGACCCATAATGTTACAAATAAGATGGTAAAAGTCCTCATTGCCCCGTAGTTCATTGATGGAAAATTGTTGGTATGATTATGACCAGGGAATATTTGGTATAATCATGACCATTGACGAAAACACGAATATCCTTGGCCCGTAGGGCATGGATAATTCGTGGTCGTGATACTAATGAATATCTTTAGCCGTAGTGCAAGGATGATTCAATGATGTGGATAATTTATTAAGCTGAGTCTCAGCGATAAAATATTGATAATAAACTTTTAATTCATAAAAGATAGTAGATATCATGCTCTACTTGACTCTTCTAAAAATACAGTTCCATGTCTTTAGCCTGTAGTGCAAAGATGAACTGTTAATGAATATCTTTGGCCCGTAGTGCAAATATGAACCTATTAGTATGATTATGAATAGGAACTGTGATTTGGTATATCCATGATCTTCGATGTTTCAGGTAAAGACAGGTGATGAAAATTATCTTCGTCCTGGGTGTGAAGAGGAACTTAGAATCACAATTATGATTATGAGTTATTCACATAATCGTGGACAGGATCTGTTGATTGATATTACAGGGATAAAACATGGTTGGTGGACTTTTAACATGGAGAAGATAATAAACTTTATGGTCTATTTAGCTCTTCTAATGGATTGCTCGTTCCGCTGCAACTATGGTTGAAAAGTTTTATCATCTACCATATGTTCTAAATCTCTGATTTATTACTGACGAAGGCTATTGATAATTTAATTATCTTTAGTCATGATATTCTTTATTGGGCTAGTTGTGCTCACCCTTTTGCTTCACAATTCCTTTCAAGTAATAAGAGTGTAGCTGGGTCGAGCGGGGATAACAAGAGAATAGTGTGATGGTCCGAGACTGTCGAAGTTTCTCAATACATTATAAAACGGCATGACATACAATATATAATTGTATGACATGCAATATATAATTGTATTGAGGACCTAAGTTGTGTGTGTCATATTTTATACGTCACTTAATAATTGATTTTGGTGAACAACAATAGGGTGATGAGAACCCGACTTTGAAAGTGTCAAAAGTGCACCTCATTAGAATGAACATGATAGTAATCTTCTCGTTCTTCTTTGGGGTCTTGAAATATTTGCTACTGTATTTTATATGGCATTGTAATAATTTGAGTTTGGATACTGTCTACGAGACAATATTGTATTAAAACTCACAGCTTATGTGTTGTCGTATTTTGCACGATAATTCAATAGTTGTATAAATGAAGTTTGTATTTGATTTCTGTAGTGTGATATCTGGCGACTCAGAATGGGTCGTGTGGACCTATTTTGGGGGCGTCACAACTAGTCCCAACTACCCTTTTATTTTCTGAAAGGAATTGTGAAACAAAAGGGTGAGCACAAATAACCCAGAAAAGAATATCATGACTAAGATAATTAAATTATCAATAACCTTTGTCAGTAATAAATGAGATATTTAGAACATATGGTAGATGATACAAGTTTTTAACCATAATTGCAGCGGAATCAACAATCCATTAGAAGAGTCAAATAGAACATAATGTCTACGATCTTCTACAAATTAAAAATCTATCATCAATATTTAATTCCTGCAACACAAATCAACATTTCTTCGTTGTACCCAAGACAATGAGAACTTTCACCACATGTCTTTACCTGAAACATCAAAGATCATGGTTATACAATTTCACAGTTCATGTTCATAATTCTGCTAATAAATTCATCTTTGTTGTGACGCCCCCAAAATAGGTATACATCACCCATCTTGAGTCGCCAAATACATGGTACAGAATAAAAATACAAACTTAATTATACAACCGTCGTGTAATATACGACAAAAAATAGCTGAGAGTTTAAACAGGAATATTGCCTTCTAGACAATATCCACTCTTAAATAGAGTCCTCATTACATTTATTGTCACACTATTTTATAGAATAGTGAGGACTACTAATACACCATCTCGGACCATCACTCCATTCCCCGACTAGTCCCGGCTATGTTCTCATTTCCTGAAGAGAACAATGAAAGCAAAAGGGTGAGCTTAAATAGCCCAGTAAGAAATATTATGACTAAGATAATGCAGAATAAATTATCATTAGTCTTCAACAATGTTAAACTGATAAAATACAATAGACATCATGTTTAATTTCAGTAGAATAAGCAATCCATTAGAAGAGTCAAGTAGAGCATGATATCTACTATCTTACATGATTTAAATTTTTTTCATCAATTTTTATCGATGAGACTCAAACTTAATAAATAAACCACATCATCGAATCATCCACGCACTATGGGCGAGGATATGCATTAAATCATCGATGGTCATGACTATCTTAGAATAATCACTGGTCATAATCATACCAAAAGCGTCCATCAATACACTACATGTGCCACCGAGGACTTTTACCACATCATTTACAACATTATAGGTCATGATTATCCGAATGATCCACAGTCATAATCATATGAGAGTTCATCTATGCATGACGTAAGCCAAAGATGACTTTCATCACAATATAAGCAAGAGGATGATGTGATGACATAATAATTCAATAAAACAAGTTCAAGAATAAATTTTAAAGATTTATAAGTTAATTTATCACGAAATTAATAACTTCCAAATTGTCAACATGATCTTGCTTTGTGGAGTAAAATTCAATAATGCTAGGAAGAATATTTCCATGAAAGATCTTTGGATGAAGCGCAAATATCCGAGGATATTCTACTAATTTCATGGAGTATAGAAGTCAAAACTTTACCAACCGAGTATAATAGAATATATGAAACTACAAATGAATTTTCGCGCCGTGCGGTAATCCATGTAGATGATCATTTCCACAATTTAATAAGGAATGAATCGAAGGATCATTCACCATGCATGTGGTAATCCACATAGACAAGTTATTCCAACAGAATAATAAAGAATGGAATAACATAAGAATTCACCAAGCATGCGATAGACCGCACAGACATGTTATTCCCAACCGAATAATAAAGAATGGAACCAGGTCATGCGTAATCCGCACAGACAGGTTATTCCTAACCGATTAATAAAGAATGGAACCAGGTCATGCGTAATCCGCATAGACAGGATATTCCAACAGAATAATAAAGAATGAAACTAGGTCATGCGTAATCCGCACAGACAGGATATTCCAACAGAATAATAAAAAATGGAATAACAACAAAATTCCCCAGGCATGCGTTAGACCACACAGATAGGTTATTTAAATAGAATAATAAAGAATGGAATAACAAAAGAATTCACCAGGCATGCGATAGACCGCACAGACAGGTTATTCCAACAGAATAATAAAGAATGGTATAACAACCCTTACGAATATTGAAAGAAAAAACTCTCTTCATGAATACGAAAGAAATAATACCCCTTACTATAATAGTGAAGTAGCAGACTTTGCTTATTCTTTCTCTCTATAGCTTCTCTCTATAATTTCTCTATAATAATTGCTCTTGTGAGACTTAGTGTGTGAGACCCCAAATTTTATGAATAAAGATTTAAATTTCTCAAAATATTTTTTTAAATATTATGGTGTGGATTTGATATAATGTTATAGTTGTGGGTAATATTTATAAAATTTACAAAGTACGCAAGTTGTTATATAATATTCGATTGGTCGGGAAAATTCATTTTAATAGGGAATATTCGTACGACGACACAATCATTGGTGGACCCCACAATGGAATTATTGTCGGATTGAGAAAACGACATAAATATTTTATGAAAATAACGGTAGGAAGTTTACAGTTAGCTGTTGAAACACCCGGTGTTAAAAATGCGATAATATGCGTGGTTGCGTGTAGTAGACGCGCAGTATTGATTATTGATCTTACGTAAGAAGTCACTTAGTTTTGTTCAATTATTGCTACGATAATTCTTTGCATAGTATCTCACGTTATTTGATTCAATTATTGTCGATATTTTATATATTATTAAATCAATAATTGAGACGACAAAGTTATTAATATTATTATTTGCAATATTAACGATGTCTAGAAGTTCTGTCAAGGAGAGGTTTGGTCAACTAATTGTGCGCCAATAGGGAGAAAGAAAGACCTGGTCGATTAATATTGTGAATTATAATAAAGGTGATAAATTTTGTTTTATTATTATTATAAATGTAATAAAACATAAAACTTTTTATATAAAACAGAATTTTTTTTATAATTTTTTGTTTTATTTGATTATAAATAGAATATATTATATTTTATTATGCATAGTATTTGCATAGTGTAATCTGCATAGTGTTTGCATAGTAAAATCTTTTAATATAAAACATAATACTTTTATAAAGTTATTTGTTTTATTAGACTATAAATAGAATATATAATGTTTTATTATGCATAGTGTTTGCATAGTGCGAATAGTGTTTGCATAGTAAAATATTTTTATATAAAACATAATACTTTTATAAAGTTATTTGTTTTATTAGATTATAAATAGAATATATTATATTTTATTTAAAAGATTTTGTTTTATTAGAATATTTTATTAATAATTGCATAGTAAATCAATCTGGACCGTTCATGAATTAATTCTTATTAGGTCCATTCTCCTATAAATAGAAGCTCATTCTTTCATTATTTCTTACGAATTCTTTGAAACTCTAGAGAGAGAAACTATAGAGAGAAAGAAGAAAAGTATTCGCTACTTCACTACTTCTATATCCGATTTTTTCTAAGGTAAGGGATATTATTTGTTGTACTTTCGTAAGGGGTATTATTTGTTTCAGTATTCATGAAGAGAACTTACATTATTCCATTCTTTATTATTACATTGGAATAACCTATATCTGTGATTACTACCTATACTTGGTGAAATTCTTTTGTTATTCCATTCTTTATTATTTTGTTGGAATAACTTTGTCTATCAAGTACAATCATACATCGTGGGGAAACTCTTCATTATTCCATTCTTTATTATTATGTTGGAATAACTTTGTATACATCTAATACCGCATTCATGGTTAAATTCTTACATTATTCCATTCTTTATTATTACATTGGAATATCACATGCGTCTGTGTATTATATGCATGACACTGGTTCCATTATTTATTATTCTATTGGAATAAATATATACATGCAATACCGCATACATGGTGAATTTCATCGTTATTTCATTCTTTATTATTACGGCGGAATATCCATGCGTGCGTTGCTACGAATGACTGGTTCCATTATTTATTATTACATTGGGAATAACACATGCAGACGATCTATCGCATGCATGGTGAATTCTTTCATTATTCCATTCTTTATTATTACGTTGGAATAACACATACATGTGAGATTATCACATGCATGGTGAATGATCCTTTATATTCATTCCTTATTAAATTGTGGAAATGATCTGTCTAAGTGGATTACTGCATGGCGGACGAAAATTCATTTGCAGTTTTATATATTCTCTTATACTCAGTTGGTTAAAGATTTGACTTCTATACTCCATGAAATTAGTGGAATATCCTTAATATTTGGGCTTCATCCAGTATCTTTTCATGGAAATATTCTTCCGAGCATTCTTGAATTTTACTCCACAAAGAAGTATCATGTTGACAATTGGAACGTTATTGGTTCCTGGATAAATTAATTCTTGAACTTTTTTTATTGAATTCTTATATCATTGTCATCATCCTCATGTTTATAATATGTTGAAAGTCATCTGTGGCCTGTAGTGCATAGATGGACTTGGTATGATTATGACCAGGGATTATTCGGTATAATCATGGGTAGTAATGTTACAAATGATGTGGTAAAAGTCCTCATTGGCCCGTAGTGCATTGATGGACAGTTGTTGGCATGATCATGACCATTGATGAATACACGAATATCCTTGGCCCGTAGTGCATGGATAATTTATGGTCGTGATACTAATGAATATCCTTGGCCGTAGTGCAGGGATGATGTGGATTATTTATTAAGCTGAGTCTCAGCGATAAAAGTGATGAAAAACCTTTTAAATCTTAGAAAATAGTAGATTTTATTCTCTACTTGACTCTTTTAATGGATTTTTTATTCCGCTACAGTTAAACTTGATGTTTGTTATATTGTATCAGTTTAACACTGTTGAAGGCTAACGATAATTTGTTCTGGATTATCTTAGTCATAATATTTCTTACTGGGATAGTTGAGCTCATCCTTTTACTTTCATTGTTTCTTTAGGAAATGAGAACGTAGCAAGGACTAGTCGGGGAACGGAGTGACGGTCTAGATGATAGTATTAGTAGTCCTCACTATTCTATGAAATAGTGTGTTAATAAATGTATTGAGGACTTATTTTGAGTTTGAATCATGCTGAGAAGACAATATTTGTATTAAAACTCACATCTCATGTTGTATATTTAAGATTGTATTTGTATTCTGTACCATGTATTTGGCGACTCAGAATAGGTGATGTATACCTATTTTGGGGGCGTCACATAGTGAATTGGTGAAAAATAATGAAAGAATGAGCTTCTATTTATAGAAAAATATAGTTTCCATAATTGCAAATTTTGGGGCTCAAAATATTACAGTATAATACCCTCATCTTTTCCTTCATTTTTAATTTAGTTATGCAAGTATTATCAAACTTGCACCACCTCCCCTAATAGTAAATCATGTGAATCAATAGTAAATCATGTGACTCAATAGTTCTAAACATGTGAAAAAATTAATTATAGTATAGTACCTTCAACTATACCTCCATTTTTAACTTAGTCATGCAAATATTATCAAACTTGCACCAACTCCCCTAATAGTAAATCATGTGAATCAATAGTACACACATGTGAACACATAGTTATAAGCATGTGAATTAATAGCAATTAATTGCTCATTTATCCAAGTGAATTTAGAATGGTCAATATAACCTCCAGACATCAATTATTATCGAAATAAATGTCGATTTCCACTAACACTAATAATTCCCACACAATGGAACAATCAATTTCATCTTTAATTAACACAAACTTATTCATCATTAATATTATAACGTAGAATATTTAACAACCAGGTCGTTCTCAGGAAAGAGGAGGCTTTCCAATAAGGATTTCTCCTTATTGGCGCGCAATTAGATTATCTAACCTCTCCTTGACAGAACTTCTAGACATTGTCAATATTGTAAATAATAATATGAATAACTTTGTCATCTCAATTATTGATTTAATAATATAACATATTATATAGATGATACTGTGACAATAATTGAATCAATAATATGAGAGATATGATGCAGCAATTACTGTAGCAATAATTGAGTATAACTGAGTGATTTCTCACGTAATCATCAATAATTAATACCGTGTGCTACTACGCAACCACACGTATTACTGTACTTTTACTACCGGTTATTTTATGATAACTTGCTTACTTTGAAAAATTTTCACATATCACCCTTAACTTTAAACTTTTATCAATTTAACTATTTACCAAAATAGAAAAATTAAATTCTTTTATTTTATAAAATTCGGGATCTCACATTTGTACTATGGCCAATGATATTCATTTGTATCACCATTGGTCATGTCAATCAACAGTCTATCTTTACACTACGGGCCAAAGACATACAATTATAAAACCAATGGTCATGCCAATCAACAGTCCATCTTTGCACAATGGGCCAAAGACATACAACTGTAAAACCAATGGTCATGCCAATCAACAGTCCATCTTTGCACTACGGGACAAAGACATACAACTGTAGAACCAATGGTCATGCCAATCAATGGTCCATCTTTGCACTACAGGCCAAAAAGAAATTTCACCACAATGATTATAACAATGATATATATGATGAATGAACATAAATAATCATAATAATAAGATAAACTAGATCTTAGTGATTTTTAACTTAACTATTTAGAGTCCAAATTGCCAACACGTATCAGGAAAATCGATTAAAATTCTTGATATAATATAAATTTCAAGTAAATGTAAAGTTCCCAGTTCAAATATAATAACTTAAAACTGAATAGAAAGATTCAGGTCAAGATATTAGATGAATTACAAATTATTAAGGATATTCTAATCAATTCGATCAGGACTTTTCACCATTTAATGATAAGTTAAAGAAAAGAATAATAATCTCTTACCATAATATTGAGTATAAAAGAAAATGATATCCCTTACGAGTATGAAGAAAATAATATCCATTTACCATAAAATAATACCCCTTACCTTAATTAGCATGTGACTGGATTCTGCTTTCTATGAAATTGATTAACCCTAAACAATGTTTGCACTCTTTATCAACACTTGGAGTAACCTTACACTCAAAAGAAATACTCATAATATTATAGTAAAAGAATTTTATATTTTTAGTGTAGTGATGGTGTGTGTTTAGTTGCTCAACCAGGCAACCTATTTATACTGAAAATTGAGGAAACAATTAGTACACGCGCTTTGACAAAATAATCAAATGAGCTATATAAAATAATGGTAGTGGAATTTGTGATCCCACAGAGAAAATTAAACCGACTTGTACACGTTTTAACAATAATTGAGTTGTGGTCCAAACCACTTTAGGAAAAGTAGAGTGTCGACAAGTCCTGTCAGACTTACTTTTGTAAAAAAGAAAATAATTGAACAAACATCTTCATATCATGCTTATTTTTAATCAACACTTTTTGTTCATTAATTATTTATACATTTTTAATCTCTTAATAATTATTCACAATCATTATTATAGACTCACAATATTGTCAACCAGTCTTATAATATCATAGTTGTTATTTATTAACATCTATAATAAATAATTACATGCATTATAGGGAGAAAATAATTGCATGGTCTCTGTTGGTTGTAAAATCTATTTACGCATAACACGCAGTATACATGGTCAACAAGTAATAAAGTGTAAGTAGAGTATCATTCCCACGGGGAATTATTAATAGAAATTACCAAATTATAACTCTTAACCAAACTAATTTTATTTAAACAATCAATTTAAGTTTATTAATTAAATTATTTAATTAAACTAATTCTAATTACCTCTAGTTAAAAATCAGATTATGGATATTTAAGATCACAATTTCACTTATTTTTTCATTCAAGTCAATACACTTCTTATCAATTATGCTCATTATTTTGAATTTTTAATTAAGAAGACATAAATAAATATGACTATCTCTCAATGCATCATACTCAAATCAACTAAAATTCACATATGATAGAATTAAGAAGAACACCCTAATTAACTAATTCACTATATCTCTATGTGAACTACAATTAAAGAGGATTTAAAGCACAAATTCTTTTTCAGATTACATGCGATGTATAGGTATATCTCTATTGTGACGCCCCCAAAATAGGTCCACACGACCCATTCTGAGTCGCCAGATATCACACTATAAAAATCAAATACAAACTTTATTTATACAACTGTTGAAGCTGTCGTATAGAATATGACCCACGATTAAGCATGTGAGTTTTAATACAAATGTATGTAACTCTCATGGTGCCTCGACCACATCCTTACTGATGATACTTTATATAAAAGTATAGTCAAAAACTATTTTAGAAATTAAAATCTTAGGGAAGTGCTCAAGAAACCTAACCGTGCATGGGAGGCCGTGCGTCATGCAGGTTATGATAAATATCATATGTCCATAGAATTATCCTTGGTTGAATTGATAGACCCCAAAGAAAAATGAGAAGATTACTATCATCTTCTTTCCGATGGTGAGTCTTCTCTTGACATATAACTATCTCCCTTTGTCTCAAGTGAAAATTATATTTCAAATAAACTCCAAGATCATATAGGTAGTGCTAGTAGATATACTCGGCAAGTGGATGTGCACAACTATGTCTTATGATAACACGAGGTTCTATGTCATTAGACATATTGTATGATAGTGGCAAAACACCCTTCCAAAGTTGGGTTCACCTCACCCTATTCGGTTCACCAAAATTAAATATCAAATGAGCGTTATACAATCGACACACTTATCTAAAGTCATCAATAAAATTATTTCCATACTATTTAGGAGAACCTCAACAACTATAGACCATAGATTCTATTCCCCTGTTATCCATTTCGACACCCGGCTACTCTTATTACACGAAAGGAATTATGAAAGCAAAAAGGGTGAGCCTGACTAGCCCGATAAAGAATATCATGACTAAAGATAATTTACATCATCAATAGCCTTCATCGGTAATAAATCGGATATTTAGAACATATGGTAGATGATAAAAAATTTCAACCATAGTTGCAGGTGAACGAAGCGATCCATTAGAAGATTCGAATAGACCATCGGATCTATTATCTTCTATATGTTACAAGTCCACCGATAATATTTTATCCTCGTAACATCAATCAACAATTCCTGTCCACAATCATATGAATAACTCATAATCATAATTGTGATTCTAAATTTCTCTTCGCACCTAGGACGAAGAAAATTTTCATCACCTATCTTCACCTGAAACATAAAAAATCATGGTTATACCAAATCACAATTTCTACTCATAAACATACTAATAAATTCATCTTTGAACTACGACCAAAGATATTTATTAACAATTCATCTTTGTACTACAGGCCAAAGACATACAACTGTATTTTAGAAGAGTCAAGTAGAGCATGATATCTACTATCTTTTACGAATTAAAAATTTATTATCAATATTTTTATCGTTGAGACTCAGCTTAATAAATAATTCACATCATTGAATTACCCCTGCACTACGGTCAAGGATATTCGTTAATATCACATCCATGAATTAATATTTCATTACTGAGACTCAGCTCAATAATTAATCCACATCATCGAATCATCCCTGCACTACAAGCCGAGGATATTCGTTAATATCACGACCACAAATTATCTATGCACTATGGGCCAAAGATAGTCGTGTTTTCATCAACGATCCTGATCATGCCATCTTTGCACCCTTGGACAAAGAGAATCCATAGACATAATCATACCAAAAACTGTCCATCAATGCACTACGGGCTAATGAGGACTTTTACCAAATTATTTGTAATATTACGGTCATGATTATCTTAGAATAATCCTCAGTCGTAATCATACCAAGTCCATCTATGCACTACAGGCCACAGTTGACTTTCATCATAATATAAGCATGAGGATAATGACAATGATATAAAGAATCAATCAAATGAGATAAAGGGTAAATATTAAACAATTATAATACAATTTATCCAACGTTCAATAATAACCAAATGTTATTAATCACTTAATAATCTCATAATCTAATATCATTAATATTATAACAATATTTAAATCATTTCTTAAACTTATAAACAATTTATTTCAATTGTTTACACTTTATCAAATAATGCATTTAATCATTCAAAAATGCCATACTCATAAGATTTCATCATCAATGATCACATCCCTCATCAAAAATCTGCATATACCCTATATAGGATTCCCAAGCCTTAAAATCCTATTTTCCAATTTTATTACTTCACATAACATATTTAATTCATTTATTTATAACTAGTTTATTTTCATGAAAAATACCAAATCAGTCCCAAAAATATTTCTTTTCTGGGATTTAGCAGAATATAGTCCCATATTGAACATATATTTTTCTCAAAATTTTTTAAAATTCATTTACTATTTTTCATACGGCTAAAACTGCCGAATATTTAGATTTTCGATTCTAACTAAGCATCCTATTTATAGGAGAATGGAAAGGATACTATGCTGCACTATGCAATAAAATATAATATATTCTATTTATAATATAATAAAATAAATAACTTTATAAAAGTATTCTATTTTATATAAAAAGATTTTACTATGTAAACACTATGCAGGCACTATGCAAACACTATGCATAATAAAATATAATATATTCTATTTATAATCTAATAAAACAAATAACTTTATAAAAGTATTACATTTTATATAAAAAGATTTTCTTATCTGAAACACTATGTAGGCACTATGCAAATACTATGCATAATAAAATATAATATATTCTATTTATAATCTAATAAAACAAAACTTTATAAAAAGTATTCTATTTTATAGAAAAAGTTTTCTATTTTATTACATTTATAATAATAATAAAATAAACTTATCACCATTATTATAATTCACAATATTAATCGACCAGGTTGTTCCCAGGAAAGAGGGGGCTTTCCAATAAGGATTTCTCCCTATTGGCGAGAAATTAGGTGACCAAACCTCTCCTTGGCAGAACTTCTAGACATCGTTAATATTGAAAATAATAATATTAATAACTTTGTTATCTCAATTATTGATTTAATAATATATAAAATATCGACAATAATTGAATCAAATAACGTGAGATCTTATGTAACAATTATTGTAGCAAGAATTGAACAAAAGCGAGTGACTTCTCACGTAAGCATCAATAATCAAATCTTGTGTGCTCTTATGCTGACCCAGCAGTATTCATTGTACTTTTAACAGGGTGTTTCAACGATTAACGGTAAAACTTCCGCCGTTATTTTTATAAAAATATTTTTGTCATTTTCTAAATCGACAATAATTCCGTTGTGGGGTCCACCAATGATTGTGTCGTTATACGAACATTCCACGATAAAAAGAATAACCCCACTAATCGAATATTCACAAACAACGAATATTTTATATCAGTAAGCTTACTTTGCAAAATTTTCACATATCACCCTTAACTTTAAACTTTTATCAATTTAACTATTTACCAAAATATAAAAATTAAATACGTTTATTTCATAAAATTCGGGGTCTCACATCTATCCTAGACATAAATTATGAATTCCAACACCATGCAGAAAACACAATCACATGCTATTATGATCAAATCTAAACCTATAATCCTTCTCTGGAGTTTATATAGATTATTACGGTAATTGTTAGCTAGGCAATTAAACGTTAAGCACAAACCATAATAGACAATCCAAGAATAATCACAATAATTAATAAAAAAGAATACTAAAATAAACTATGCAATAAGCTCTATTGTAATCTTAAACAAGAATTTAGTTCATGATTATTGAATTAAACCCAATAATCCACAATTGAATAAACATTAACAGACAAAAATAAGAGTAGAGAAAAGAATAAAATCTTTTGTCAGTAAATCTCATGCTCTTTATTGCTCCTGCTCTTGATCTTCAATGGACTCCAAGTTGCTTTAATATTTAAAACTAATAAAAACTAGGTTTTGTCCTAATCTAATAAAAATCTAATCTAATGGAATCCTCTCCCTTAATCCTTGTGATTCTCCTCCTTTTATATGTTTCTTCATGTATCTTTTGGAGTCCTTCAATTTCTTGAAACAAATAGTTCAAACTAATCCTCCTTGAACTCAACTTCTGAAAACTCCTTTTTCTTCCCGACAAGCCCGCCCCGACGGGGGTACTTTTCCTGAAATTATAGAAATGCCACTAAGCTCCAATTTTCATGTTTTGACCTTCCGAAGCCATTTCCTACAACACAAAAACAAAAACAAATAAAATGATACTAAAAATACTTAAAGTTAACAAAGAATTAAGCCCTAATGATGTCCAATTCGTAGGTATAAAACTCACTCATCAGTCTCCAAAACTTTTGGAGGCCTCAATGGTGTTTTCATCGGCACAACTGAGCTTTCCCCCGAATAAATCCAGGGCTCAAATTACCCCCGAATAAATTCAGGGCGTGAGACCATTTGAGCATAAAGGAGTTTACCAGGACTCGAACCCACGTTAATAGGGACTTATGTCCGGTTTCCCATCACCTCAAGCGAAGCGATGATTGAATACAACAATATAAATATATAAATATTTATTAAATCAACACTTTACTATAAACAATTTAAATTCTATTAAAAGTCAGGGTCAACACCAAAAAATAGTAACCTCGAATAAAATATAAACCAACTAATAATTCATAATTCATTCAAGGTATCTTTATTTATCGCATAAAATCATTATTCATATTCCAAAACTTAGAAGTGGATAATAAAACTTGAGAAATCTAAAAAATCATATATGATAATTTATTTTTAAAACGTCAATCCACAATTCTAGTAATATCACCATTTTACTTTAAAAAATATTATTTTTATTTTTATCATAACTCATTCGTTACTTGTGCGTTTATATGACGACACCTCATGAGCTTACTAACATTTCTAAAATATTTAAAATATTATTTTGAACTTTCCAAACAATTTTTAAAATTTTTTGGATTATCAGAAAAATTTCTATAATTATTTCTATTTATAAAACTATCATTTAATAGCTTCAACATAGAAATACTAACTCCACATACTTTTATATCTTTAAAACATCATCAATATTAATCTTATAATATTATAATATTTTGAGAAAATTTCATAATTTTCCACCATTTATAAATTTTCTATGAATTTCCTCTATTTTTAAACTAACTATAAATAGTTTAAAAATACAATAATTATACGCTTTTCAATAATTCATCAAAAAATTACAAAAATTATAAACTGATATTATAAGATTTTTTTAAAAATATTTCAACCCAAATTATTTTTTTGATAATTTAATTATAATTTCCAATATTTAGAAAATTCAATAATTCATAATAATTAGCTCTTTTATCAAAAAATTACGGATCTTAAGTCCTTTCTATGTGAAATTTAATTCTCTACAACTTTGTTAGAGAACGTTTTTCTAAATTTTGCCTCTAACGTAGAGAAATAGGCTTATCAGAAAAGTTCACCGGTAACAAATTTTTCGATCATCTTCTCTGACGACTACAAAAAAAATTTGGCAAGTTTTCTTAAATTTTCTACCTAGATCAAATCTACTATATTTTAGGAGTCCAACCATATGTTTACTTTCAAAATCTGTTAAAGATTTCGTGTTGAAACTATATCCGAAAATATTTTTCGCTGAAACTTTCTTTGCTTTAATCTCTTGTTTAATCTTTGTTTATACAAGTTTAAATCATCTAAATCAAGTATAACAAAAATCTCTTCATATAAATTCAAGAAAACTTAAATCTAAAAATAAATTAAGAATTTTAAAATTACCTCTTTATCAATTTCTTTTTCTTTCTTCTTCTTCATTTCTCTTAAATGTCAGCTCTCTCTCTCTCTCTCTCTCTCTCTCTCTCTCTCTCTCTTCCTTTGGTTTGAGTCGAGAGGATGAAATGAATGGAAAAATGGGTGGAGTATTTTGCTTTATTTTCTTTCCCTTTCTTTTTCCTTTTTCTTTTCCTTTTTATTTCTTTTCCTCTTTTCTTCCTTTTTTTCTTTTCCTTGTCTCCCACATATTCCCCCATCATTCCCCACTTCTTCCCTCTCTTCTTCTCTAGTATCAGCATTTCACATGCCACATTAGCGGTTTCTAGAAGAAATTAATTCACTCTCCTCTTTTATTTGCTCATTTATCCGTTTAATTGCCCATTTGATCAATCTAATTTTAAAAATTAAATTTTATTTGCTCTTTTATTTTGCTTTAATTCTCGTTACTCACTTCTTATTTATAATTCTCATTTCATTAATTGAAAATTCTGGGATATTAAAATTTAGAATAATAATCATAAAGAAAAATAGACTTTTATTTCATAAAAGTCGGGGTCTTACACTAAGTCCCACAACGAACAGTTGATTAAATGATGTTAAGAGGTGCTGTTAAGTTGGCATTATGCTTTTCTTCTCAAGTACTTAGCAGTTTGAAGTATTTATTCAAGATCGTAGAGTGTGTTCTTAGCCATTTGTAGAGCTTTTTCTTTTTTATCAGAGTTCGTCTCTGAAGTTTGGATCTTTGCTGCCATTTATAGCCTACTAAAAATCTTCCTGTTACTAGATTGTCGTTGGTGCATTTAATGCTCAGATATTCTAGGATTTCTGATGTGGACATTTTAAACCTATTTGTCAGTTCCTTTTTAGTTTACCTGCCACATCAGTCTGTTTTCTCATCTAACACCATTGATGTGTCGCTTTCAACAACCTATCTGTTAGACACAACTTCTGATCTTCGATTTCAAGCAGGGATGTTTGGTGAATGCATTGGGACCTTCAATCAGAAATGCTCCAATGTTAGTCATTTTGTTAGACTTGACTAATCTACGATGATGATAGATCGTAGATTAGTTTTGTTTTGTCATTCTACGAATGAAATTTGCGATCTTTTTTTACTAAACAATCTTTAAGTTACTTTACGATAAGTCTTTTACTCAACGATTGCTTGGAGTACTTTATGTTCAGGTCTCACTCAACGAGCTTCGCTTCTTTATGATTCCTTTGTCCACTTTACGAACTGATGTTTGCTTTACGATTTGAAGTGAACTTTGCGATAAGTGCAAATGCTTTGCGATCCATCTGATGTACTATGATCACGCGTTTACTCTGCGATCCATCTTCATACTACGAACTAACAGAGCAGGAAATAACTTGGGTTAAATCCCGAGTTCGAATCGAATCAAATCCATTCAAATAAGGCCTTAAACAAATCTCAGGTCAAATCTCAAGTTCGAATCGAATCAAATCCATTCAAATAAAGCCTTAAACCATTGGCCCAATAGTATCTTCCTGGGTCATTTTACCCTATCATGGGCTCGCCTAAAAGGTCATGAATGAATGTACTATTGGTAGTTACTTAATTCCTTATATACAAACACTTTTTTCCCATATCTTTCGATGTGGAACTGGGGAGTTACAAACTCCCCCACTTAAATTTCTGACGTCCCCATCAGAATAAATCATACACACGGTCCACAGATCTTTGTCTCTCTAGCCATTATGAAATAATATCGGCTGGCTTCGTGCCACCACCTCTGGTAACCCATCGGATGACCAGAACCAAACTTTCGAGAGTCACCTCTGATACCATATGAAACAACCCGGGTAAAATCTCAAGTCCGAAATAAATTTCGGGTCAAATCCCAAGTCAGAATTGAATCAAATTCATTCAATAAGACCTTAAACCAGTGGCCCAATAGTATCTTCTTGGGTCATCGTAGCCCACCACAGACTCACCCAAAAGGTTATGAATGAAGGTACTATTGGTTGTTACATAATTTCTTATATACAGATAAATTTTTTCTCCTATCTTTCGATGTGGGACTGGGGTGTTACAAATATGAAACAACCCGAGTCAAATCCCGAGTACGGAATAAATCTCGGCTCAAATCCTAAGTCTGAATTGAATCAAATCCATTCAAATAAGGTCTTAAATCACTGGCCCAATAGTATCTTTTTGAGTCATCTTATCCCACCACAGGCTCACCCAAAAGGTCATAACTGAAGGTACTATTGGTAGTTACTTAATTCCTTATATAAAGATAATTTTTCTCCCATATCTTTCTATATGGGACTGGGGTGTTACAAACTCCCTCACTTAAATTTCTGACGTCCCCGTCAGAATCAATCACACACATGGTCAACAGATCTTTGCATCTTTAGTCATTATGGGATAATACCGGCTGGCTTTGTGTCCCCACCTCCGGATCTTCATCTCTCCATTATGGGATAATACAACTATTTTTTGTGTCCCCACCTCCGGCAACCTGATCAGATGACTCGATCTGAGCTTTCGAGAGTCAGCTCTTATACTATATGAAACAACTCGGGTCAAATCCCGAGTCCGTAACAAATCTCCGGTTTAATCCCAAGTCCGAATTGAATGAAATCCATTCAAATATGGCCTTAAACCACTAGTCCAATAATATTTTTCTTGGATCATCTTATCCTACCACTGACTCACCCAAAAGGTCATGACTTAAGGTACTATTGGTAGTTACTTAATTCCTTATATACAGATAATTTTTTTTCCATATCTTTCAATGTGAGATTCGGGTGTTAAAGAGTAAATTTACGAAAGTTAAAATCCTATCAGCTATACATCAAAACAGCTTAATAAGATCAACCTAACATAATTTGATCTTTCTAATCTATGTCCTTGTACATTAAACCAAATCATTAATAAAGACCTTACAAAACTTACTGGTACAAATATACATTAATCACATTCATCGTCAAATTTAAATATACAAACTCTAATAAAGAGTAAGTGTTCATTTGGACAAAATAAGTTGGAGTACCTTAGGCATATCGTTACCAAGAGAATGGGTTAGGGTTGACCCTCAGAAAATTAAGCAACTTTGGGGGTTTTTGGGACTCACTGGTTATTACAAGAGATTTGTTAGAGGTTATAAAGATATTAGTAGACCCATGACTCAACTACACAAAAAAGCTCCTTCTAATGGAATAATGGATATGAGACGGACACTAGCAACACAGGGATATGAGAAATTTTGATGCAACAGGGCCAACCTATTGTTTATCTTAACAAGGGACTCAACCAAGTTCATTTGAGGCTTTCAGCTTATGAGAAAGAGTTGTTGGCATTAGTAATGACTTTGGATAGGTGGCACTCCTACCTATATGGGTACCATTTCATCGTTAAGACCGATCAAAAGAGTCTTAAATTTCTTTTAGATCAGAGAATTATAACTCATTTGCAAAAAAAATGGCTTTCCAAGTTGATAGGGTTGGACTATAAGATACAATATAAATAAGGGGTCAAGAATAAGGTTGATACTCTAGAGTACATGATGATAAGGTACAACTCTAAATGATATTAGTTCAGCAGCTTACATGGTTAACATATGTCACTAATATTTACAATGAAGATTTAGAAGCTCAAAAGATTATAGAAGAGCTCACAAATGGTGGCATAGGTTCTAAGAAGCACTCTTACCATAAAGGGGTGATTAAAAAGGGGAATCAAATTTATATTTGTATTATAAGAGGCTTAAGGGATAAAATTATAGTAGAACATCATGATACAAGTATAGAAGGACATTCAGGTAGGGATTAAATAATTTTTTATTTGACTTAGCATAAAAAATGGTGTGAGACGCTATGTTAAATAGTGTGATATTTGTCAAAGAAGTAAGGCTGAAAATGTTCTTTACCTAGGTACGTTACTACAACCTTGACAATTCCTAATCAAATTTGGGAGGATATCTCTATGAATTTTATAGAGGGCTTACCCAAGTCAACAGGAAAATATATCATCTGGGTGGTGGTAGACAAGTTCACCAAATACAGACACTTTATTTCACAACTAATGAGTTGGCTGAAATATTTTTCGAAATCGTCTACAAACTTTAAGGGTAGCTTTGGAACATTTTGAGCGACAAGGACAAACTCTTTGTTAGTGTATTTTGGCATGAACTCTTTAGTCTCTCGGACACTCAATTACATTATAACTCGGCTTATCATCCTGGGAGTGATGGTCAAACTGAGCGGGTTAACAAATGTTCAAAGTCTTATCTTAAAGCAATGACTAGTAATAGACCACATAATTGGAGTAAATGGTTATATGCTGAGGAGTGGTGGTATAATAATTCCCTATATAACTCTATCAAGATGATGCTTATGAGGCTCGATACGGCACCAAATCCAGGGCAATGAATATCTCAAACACTGAAGTTACCATGTGGAAGATGTGGCATCCTTCTTCCAAGGAAGGGACCTACTGAACAAGCTACTAAAAGAATCTCTTCAACTGGCCTAACAAAGATACAAATACTATTCTAACCTTTACAGGATTGAGCGAGAATTTGAAGTTGGTGATTTGGTGTATCTACGTTTGCAACCCTACAAATAATCTTCTGTTGCATTGAGAAAAAATTTAAAGTTTTCTTCTAAATATTTTGGCCCATATCAGGTGGTAAGAAAGGTAGCTTACAAACTTTCTCTTCCACAAGGCTTTTTGGTTCACCTTATTTTCCATGTCTCTCTCTTGAAGAAGAAAATTGGGGATAAGAAAGTTCCAAGCATTGTTCTTTCTATTTTCGGCCTAGAAAGGCAATTTCTAATCCATCCAATTGCAGTTTTTAGTAGGAGATTAGTGAAGAAAAGAAATCGTCCAATTCCTCAAATGTTGGTGCAATGTTCTAACACCATTCCTAAAGATGTAATATGGGAGGATTCAACTTCTATACATGCTCAATTTCCAGACTTCAATCCTTGAGGACACGGATTTCTAAAGGGGGAAGCATTGTAACAATTATTCTACAGCCCAAGGTAGACCCGTAATTCCATAAGTTCACTTTTTATCTACGTGACGACAACAAATTTCATGTTAAATTTCCTTGTGCAATTATTGGGATCTTACATGGTCATAGGAGCCTTAATTAATGTAGGGAATCATTGTCAATTTCCTGGCACAATTAGGGGATCTGGAGATCATTGCAGCTTTGATTATGGCAGCAAAGTGGAAATTTGAAGAATAAAAAAAGGTTTAGGTTTAATGGAGAGGCGTGCGAATTTCACAAATGTTTTTCCCTAGTTTTCTTAGTTCCTTGTTCCTACTTTTAATATCTTAGTTAAATTTTAGTTCAGTCTCAACATTAATTTCATATTCTTGTAATTCTAGTACAATTTCAATTTTATATAAATAATCTCTGTCCCATTTTGTTTGCGTTGTGGTTGAAATTACTCTTGTATTCCTTTAGCCCCCGTATCTGTTACATGAGCTTTGAACAGTGAAGGAAGATGAATAACTAAGCTAGGTCTCAGCCTCTCATGGCGGCCGGCAGCGGTGAGGGGCAAAGGTGTAATTAAGATAGAAGATGGCTAATGTGTAGTTCTCTGAGTGCACTGACGTGTACAAAAAAGAGTAGAAGAAAGCTAGACCAGGTTAGGCTTACATGAAGTTCCCTTTGTTCCTTTACATACACAAACAAACAAGTAGGTATAATTAAGATATTTCTTTTTGGTGCAAAAAATAGAAAGTAAACGATTTGAGTCGAATTTTAGCTTATTAAAATTGAGCTCGTTTGAGAGTTAAATAAATTGAGTTGAGTTGAGTCAAGTCGAGTCGATTTTTAAACGAATTAAAATTTATTATATGAACTCGTTTTGTTTATAAGTGAATTAAGTTTAGAGATGAATTTAAGCGAGTCGAGTCTAGATAAATTTAAACCCGATTTATTTAACTTTTGTAGTATAAAAATAAACAATAATAATTAATTAAATAGTAAACAAATCAAGCCTAAATGAGCCTCATTTAGCTTAAATAAATCGGGTTCAAATTAGATACTGAATTATACGAATTTGATTTATTTAACTAGATAAATAAAATAATTTATTCGAGTTTGACTCTTATAACAGCTTGAATCGAGTTAAGTCAATTTGAATCACGTAGTACTCCTGAACAGTTCTATTAGTTTAAATTTAAAATTTAAGGTTTAGATTTCTAAAAATATTATATTATATAGAGTAAAGTTCAGATCACCACATGGGGTTTGGGGTCTTTCCCACTTAACCACCTGTAGTCAGTAAAGCTACATTTAAACTCCTGACTTTTTGAGTTGAAGTGAATAAATGTTTCCGTCTTAACTCCGTTAGTTAAGTTGGCTAAAGACTTAATTACCCTCCATATATATATTGAAAATGACAGATAAGATAGGGTTTTGTTTCATTTCATTACAGTTTTATATCTAGGGCTAGAGAGAGGCGAGCGATCGTGGTGAAAAACTTTCCAAATCTGAGAGAAATAGGGTGTGGGTTAGTGTGTTCGTGGTGGAACTTGGAGATTAAAGGCATCAAATTCGTGATTTACTGGGTTCCCACCTTCACTTGGTGTGACACCCCCAAAATAGGTATACATCACCTATTTTGAGTTGTCAATAACATGGTACAGAAACAACTACAACGTTATTAATACAACATATAAACTGTGAGTTTAAATACAAATATTGTCATCTAGACAATATCTATACCCAACTAAGTCCTCATTACAATTATTGGTACATTATTTTACAAAAATGGTGAGGACTACTAAAACAACTTCTAGAACCATCATTCCACATCCCGACTAGTACTCGCTACATTCTCGCCTCCTGAGAAGAAAAATGAAACAAAAAGAAAAAAGGGTGAGCTCAACTAGCCCAATAAAAAATATTATGACTAAGATAATATAGAACAAATTATCGTTAGTCTTCAACAGAGAAAAATCTGATAAAATACAATAGACAACAAGTTTCAGATCAATATTCATGGCGGAAATAATAATTCATAGAAGAGTTACGTGAGAATGAAATCTACTACTATCTATGAATTTAAAAGTCTATCATCAATATTTTATCCTGTAACATCAATCAATATACATCTTGAATCAAATATTCATCTTTGCACTACTGAGGCCAAAGATTTTCATCGATCGATCGTATTGTTCATCTCAACACTGTTCATCTTTGCACTCACGGGCCAAAGATATTCATTATAAAATCATTTATCTTTGCACTACTGGGCCAAAGATATTCAAACAATATCATCATTTAGGGTGAGGATGATGAAAATATTTTAAAGAAAAAGCGAATCCGATTGAAACAAAAGAATAAATATTAAGGATTCGTATTTCGGTTTATCCATGTCCAAAAATACCTCATAAATAATCAAAGTGAAGTAATATTCAAGAATGATCAAAACATGGATACAATCAAAGCTAGTATCCATAATAGATATTTTGGATAAAAAATGAAAATTTAATTTTTACGTGAATAATGTATTATATTCGTGAATAATAGTGTCGTATACGTGAATAGTGTTGTATACATGAATAGTAACCCCGACACTAAAAGACAAGAATTTCACAAGAAAAATCTTACCAATATTCCGGCATAATGATATTAAAAGAAATAATATCATTTTTAAAAAAAAATATCCCTTACCTCGAAAAGACAGTACTTCTAGCTAGAATACCGGATATAGTATTGAAGGGAACTTGCACCGTATAACAACACTCCAAGTATCAAAATACTCACAAGAATACGCACAATATATCGAGAGAGAAAGAGAGAGAAGATCTCAGTTTCTGATGTGATTTTCAATTCTAACCTAAGCACCCTATTTATAGGAAAAATGCTTAGAACACCAAAGCAGCAAATTTAATAAATTAATAATATTATTATTCCACATCTTCCTATGCACACCACCAGTTGAAATCAACCACTAACACATGTCCCATAAGTGACAAAAACATTTTTCATGCAAAAGTTACTTAAAACTCCAAAAAAAAGATAATCAATTAATCCGGAACTTCAATAATTCATAACAAATAGCCCTTTTATCAGAAAAATTCGAACCTCATATCTTTTTCATAGGAAATTTCATTATCTACAACTTTGCAGAAGAAAGTTTTTCCAAATTCCAAATAGAAATTGACCGAAATCCACAAACGGGTGATTTTACAGGCTATAATCAAATTTCAGTCAAGAAATGGGGTCCACCGACATGTTTAACATGTTTTTAACATTTATTGCAACAAAAATACTCTTCCTCCTCATATATTCATATATCCCACATTCATTGTAAAAAAATATTATTATATTATTAAAATATAATAATGAATTATTTTATCAGAAAAAGATAAAATATTAATTTTCAACAATTGTCACATTAAAAAAAATTTCCATCTATATCCACATAAAATCAATATTTTTCTCATCATATAAATTAATAATTAATTATTCATAAATAATATTACTGAGAATCACAACATCGACAACGGTGGGTTCTCAGGAGGAAGAGGGCTTTCAATAAGGATCTCTCCTTCTTGCAAGCATGATTAGATGACCAAACCTCTCCTTGAGCAGAACTTTCTAGACATTGCCAATAATGTTATCCAATAATATTATTCAGGATAATATGAATTATTGCTCAGATAATGGAAAATCATGTGTATTGACAATTATTGAAACAACGATAATATAAAATATCAAACAAACAATTATTGAATCAATAAAATAAAATATTGATAAAGTAATTACCGTAACAATTATTGAGTAGTGTCTTCTTACGTAAGAATCAATCATTGGTGCAATACCACAGGTAAGCTACTTGTGTTTTAAACCAAGAGTATTTCAACAAAGATTACTTGATAATAACTATGCCATTATTTATACACAACTTATATTTGTCGTTTTCTTCATCCAATCGCTTTCCGTTATGGGGCCCACACAAGGCTGCGCCGTCGTACAAATATTCCCCGACAACAAGAATATTCCACGACCAAACGAATATTCCCCGATAAAAATGAATATTTTATAACCACCTGCTTATTTGAAATATTTGCGCATTTTACCCATAACTAATCATATTAATCAAATCAACCCTTACTATTTCAAAATAATAGCTAGAGGAAATTAAATTTCATTTATTAATAATTTGGGGTCTGTGATACTTAATTTGGTGCAGATTTAGGTAAACTTCACCTTGTCTGATAGATTTTATATGTACTTTGTTCACTTTTGGAGTTGTTTGTTGTATATGTATGCATGTTTTTTTGTGGAATTAGTTAGTATATTTGGTCCTGGATAAATTATACTCAATATTATGGTCTCCCTTTCTTTATTACTATTATTGTCCCCCCGTGTCTGCCACTAACTTTGGTCCCCTACATTGTGATTGTTGTTATAATGTTTTGTATATTATTCAAAAATATCTCCTTCATTTTTTAATGCAGAATGTCTGTCAGAATTGTTTTTCATTATGGTGGGAAGTTTGTTTAAGATCCAGTACATAAAAATGTTAGGGGTAGTGAAAAAATAATAGAGAATGTTGGGTTAGATTACCTTTCTTTGCTTAGTATACATGAATACCACTATACTTTAAATCTAGTCTCAAATGTGAATATTTATTATCTTGTACCGGGATATGAAATTTGGGAGGGTGGGGCATTATATATGCAAAATGACATAGATGTCATTGATATGATTGATTTCTTAGTTAATGCAGAGAGTGAGGAGGTGCATATATATGGACAAGAAATGGAGGGTCCCATACAAGTTGTTATGCCAGGAGTTGTTGAAAATGATAACATTAACCAAACTGTTAGGCATATTTGTGGTTTGACAACTGATAATATGAACCAAAGTGAAAATGAAAAAGACTTCGGTGTTCAAAGTGAAACAACTGAAACATTAACCAAAGTGGTACTAATGATAAAGGGAAGCAAAAAAAACAAATAAAAGGCAGCAGAAAGAAACAGACAAAGGAAAAGGGAAACAAACTGGAAAGCCGAAAAAATAAACAAAACATACAAAGGAAAAAATTTAAAAACAAGTTGATAATGATATTGGGGAAGAAGCAGAGCATCCACCATGGATGGATAAGGATCTAGAGGGGCCTGGGGATGATGATATATTCGAAGAAGGAAAAAAATTGATGAACCAAATGTGAATGTGAATGATGTCTTTGTAGAGGATTGGTGGAGTGATGGTGATGATAGAGAAGGGAAAGATGAATTAAGGAGGAAGTTTGTTCTGTCAGATGATGAGGATAATTTAGATGGGGATGGATGTATGGAGTTTAATGAGGCAACTGATATGGGTAAGATAGAATTTGAGATTGGAATGGAATTTTCAAATCATGAAATTTTTAGACAAGCATTAGTTGAATTTTCTATTAAAGGGGGGTTTGACATAAAGTATATTCAAAATGACAGAAAAAGAATAACTACAAAGTGTAAAGCTAAAAACTGTAAATGGAGGATTCATGCATTAGTCAAACAGGGTAAACAAACTTTAAAGATAAAATCTTTGGGGGGGACCATACATGTGCTGGACAGGATAAAAATTATCTTGTTGACAGTAGATACTTGGCCAAAAAATATATGCATGACTTGAGAGATAATCCTAAGTGGGATTTACAGGCATGGAAGAAGAAGGCACAAAAAGAATGAAACTCTAATTTAAGTAAATCATCCCTATATAGAGCTAAAAGAAAGGCTTTACAACATATGAAAGGTGATGTAGGAGAGCAGTATAACAGCCTGATGGATTATGTGGAGACAAACAAACAGTTTAACCCTTGGAACAGTCTTCAAATTTTGTAGTGAAGGTCTAGATGAAAGACCTGGTTCACTACCGATTTTTCAGAGGCTTTATACGAGGCTTGCTGCTTCCAAAAATGGTTTCTTAGTTGGGTGTAGACCTATTATAGGATTAAATGGGTGTTTTTTAAAGGGGGTTTTTGGAGGGCAGCTACTGAGTGCTATAGGAAGAGATGCTAATGACAACATATTTCCCATTGCAGTTGCTGTAGTTGAAATTGAATGTAAAGATAGTTGGCAGTGGTTTCTTACTCAGCTTCTAGATGATATAGATGAAAATGAAACAAGAAGGTATGTTTTCATTTCTGATAGGCAGAAGGGGCTAGTAGAGGTGTTCAATACAATGTTACCCAACAATGAACATAGATTTTGTTTAAAGTATTTGTACAATAACTTCAAAATTAAGTTTAAGGGGAAGTTGCTTAGGGATTTGTTCTGGAATGCAGCTAGTTGTGGTGACATGTTCTCATTTGAAGCAACCATGAAGGAGGTGCACAAAGCTGATGCAGAAGCAGCTAAGTGGTTAATGGTTGTTGGGCCAAAATTTTGGGCCAAATCTCATTTTTCACCCCACTGTAAGTGTGATGTAGTAGTGAACAACTTGAATGAGTTATGGCATAATTACATCCAGGAGGCAAGGGATAAAGGTATAATAAACATGCTAGAGTGGATAAGAAAGAAATTAATTATAAAACCCCAAATTTTTACGAATAAAGATTTAATTTTCTCGAAATATTTTTTTGATATTATGGTGTGGATTTGAGATAATATTATAGTTGTGGGTAGTATTTATAAATTTTGCAAAGTATGAAAGTTGTTATATAATATTCTTTTTATCGGGAAATATCCGTACGACGAAACAATCATTGGTGGACCCTAACACGGAATTATTTTAGGATTGAGAAAATGACAAAAATATTTTTATGAAAATAACGGCGAAAGTTTTACCATTAACTGTTGAAACACCCGGTGTTAAAAGTACAGTAATACGCGTGATTGCATAGTAGCACACGGTATTGATTATTAATGCTTACGTGAGAAGTCACTCAGTTTTGTTCAATTATTGCTACTGTAAGACCCCAACTTATTATTAATGAAATTTAATTTTCTCTATTTATTATTTTGAAATAGTAAGGGTTGATTTGATTAATGTGAATAATTATGGGTAAAATACGCAAATATTTCAAAATAAGCAAGTGGTTATAAAATATTCATTGTTGTCGGGGAATATTCGTTTGGTCGTGGAATATTCTTCTTCTTGTCGGGGAATATTAAATGCTGACGGTAGCGAGATTTTATGGGCCCCATAATGAAAAGCGATTGGATGAAGAAAGCGACAAATATAAGTGGTTTAAAAATAACGGCGTAGTTATTACAGATTATCTTTGTTAAAATACTCGGTGGTTAAAACACGATAGACTGCAGTATTGCACCAATTATTGATTCTTACGTGAAGGCACACTACTCAATAATGGTTACGATAATTCTTATTAAAGATATTTTATTGATTTAATAATTCTTTGCGTTGATATTTTATATTCATTGTTGTTTTGATAATTGTCATTACAAAGTATTTTTCATTATCGAAGCAATAATTCATATTATCTGAATAATATTATTAGATAACATTATTGGCAATGTCTAGAAAGTTACATCTAAGGAGAGGTTTGGTCACCTAATTCTTGTATTAAGTAAGGAGAAATTCTTATTGGAAAGCCCCATCTTTCCCAGGAGCTGCACAGTTGTCGATTTTGTGATTACGTAATATTATTTGTGAATAATTAATTATTGATTCATATGATGAGAAAAATATTGATTTTATGTGGATATAGATGGAGAAAATTTTAATGTGACAATTGTTGAAAATTAAAATTTTATCTTTTTCTCGATAAAATAATTCATTTAAATATATTATTATATTTTAATAATATAATAATGGTGATATTCTTACAACGAATGTGGGATATATGAGTATCTGAGGAGGAAGAGTAGTTTTGTTGCAATAAATGTTTTAAAACATGTTAAACATGTCGGTGGACCCCATTTATCGATTGAAATTTGATTATAGCTTTGTAAAATCGCTTGGTTTGTGGATTTAGGTCAATTTACATTTGGAATTTGGAAAAACTTTCTTACGCAAAGTTGTAGAGAATTGAATTTCCTATAAAAAATCGTGAGATTCGAATTTTTACGACAAAAGGGCTATTTATTATGAATTATTGAAGTTCAAAGCTCAAAATAGTTAATTTTTGAAGTTTTAATTATGTTAAATAAGAAAAACGTTTTTAAAAGTTTTGTGAGGTGGGCTACTTGTGTTGAATGCTGAATTGAGTTGATAAAAAAGTGCGTAAGAATTTAATAAATATATATTAATATTTTATTAAATTTTTACTTTAGTATTCTAAGCGATTTCTATAAATAGGTGCTTAGGTTAGAATTGAAAATCACACCGAAATGTAAGTTTTCTCTCTATATTATCGGCGTATTCTTGTGAGTATTTTGATTATACTTTGAGTATTGCTATCTGGTGCAAGTTCAAGTCATAACCTATATCAGGTGTTTCATTTAGAAATCTTGTCTTTCGAGGTAAGGGATATTATTTTATTTTATTTTTCGTAATGATATTATTTCTTCAATATCATTATGTTGAAATATTGATCTGAAGTTCTTATCAAATTTGGAACTTTTGGTGCTGAGATTCTTATTCATGTATACGGCCTTTATTCACGATATCTGACATTATTCACGAATCTGCACTATTCATTGAAAAATAAAAAATTTTCTTTTAAAATCAAAATATCTATTACGGATACTAGCTTTGATTGTATCCATGTTTTGATCATTCTTGAATTTTACACCTTTGTGATTATTTTTGAGGTATTTTTGGGCGTGGATAAAACAAAGTCACGAATCCTTAATCCTTAATCCTTGTCATTTTGTTTCACTAGATTCGTTTCTTTAAAAATATTTTTATCATCTTGGTCTTAAATGATGTTATTATGGAATATCTTTGGCTTTGTAGTGCAAAGATGAATGATTTCTGAAGAATATCTTTGGCCGTAGTGCAAAGATGAGCAGTGTTTAGATGAACATGACGGTGATGAATATCTTTGGCGTGTAGTCAAAGATGAATATTTGATTCGGATATATATTAATTGATGTTACGAGGATAAAAGATGAGCGATGAACTTTAAAATTCATACATAGAAGATAGTAGTTGCATTCTCTACTTAACTCTTCTAATGAATTATTATTTCGCTGCGAATATTGATTTAAAACTTGTTGTCTATTGTATTCTATTAGATTTTTTTTCTGTTGAAGACTAATGATAATTTGTTGTATATTATCTTAGTCATAATATTCTTTCTTTGGGCTAGTTGAGCTCACCTTTTTTCTTTTGTTCCATTTTTCTTCTCGGGAGGCGAGAATATAGCGAATGCAGTCGAGGTATGGAATGAAAGTTCTAGAGAGAGTTGTTTAGTAGTCCTCACCATTTTGTAAAATAATGTATCAATAAATGTGATGAGGATTTATTTGAGTATAGATATTGTCTAGAAGATAATATTTGTATTCAAACTCACGATTTCTTGTTGTAATAATAAAGTTGGAGTTGTTTACGTACCATGTATTGACAACTCGAGAATGGGTGATGTATACCTATTTTGGGGGCGTCACGGTTGGTATCGAGCTTAGGGATATGATCTCTGGCGGAGATCGGGGAATAGAACTAGGAGGGAGAGGCGATTAAAACCTTCGATAGTGTGTCCTACCTAAGCTTATTTGTTAGTTGGTCAGTATATAGGGATATTATGTGATATATTGATTTCCTTAATTAACTCTTGTTTTATAGCGAAGATTTGATAATGTCATTTGAGAATATTAACAATGGAAATAAGACTATGGAGACGCCTATACTCACCAATGAGGGAGAAGCGTGCAACAAGTAATGGCAATGTTCCTCTGTGAACAACACCATTGAGTAGATGATGAGCGAGGGATGTTTAGAAGCTTTTGCGAGTTCATACAAAAATCGACGAGGAGACTCGTGTTCAAAATCTGAGGAGAAATGATAGCAATTCACGGGTTATTACTGACCAAGCGATTCAAAGAGTTGGGACCACCATAATTTAAGGAAAGCGAGATCCGATCATGGCGGAAACATGGGTCAAGCAAATTACCAAGATATTCGATATCTTGGGATGCGGAGAACGAAGGTTCCATTCGCCACCTTTATGTTTAAGTGGCGAGGCGGACTCTTGGTGGAGATCGTGAAGCGTACCCATCCGGTACTTTTCGGCATGTCTTGGGAGGCGTTTGAAACTATTTAATGACAAATACTTTCACGAAAGTGTTCGTCATATGAAGGAAGTGGAGTTTATCAGATTAGAGCAAAAACAACATAGCGGTGTCTCGGTATGAGGCAAAGTTTTGCGAGTTATCGAGTTTGCACCTCATTTGGTGGAGAATGAGGAGCGTATGACGCGGATGTTTCGAGAGGTTTGAAACCGGCATACGACAATATCTCATTTCTCATAAAATTTTTCTCTCTATTCGAGATGTTGTTAATGAGGCTCAATTGTTAGGCGAGATAACGAGTATGTTCAACCGAGGGACCATAACGAGGATCGTACGGAGATAGCGGTCAGCAGAATAATGATAACCGGCGGAGAAAGAAGCAGACGGACAAAATGGTAACCACTCTGGTGGTAATCATAGCCATGAAAATAGAAAAGCGAGTCGGGGAAGAGATTTTAAAAGAGGAGATTTAACAGCGACCATATGAAGGCAGCGGTCTTGGCGTGACAAGAATCGGTTCTAAGGGAGGAGAAACGACCACCGGTCATATCTTCTAAATGCGGAAAAGAGGACATATCGGTCCAAAGCGCCCTAGCAGTTCAAGGTATGCTATAATTGTGGAAAGGAAGGACATATCGCTTTCGAGATTATGCGATAGCGAAACCTAGTTCAATGGGGACGGTGACTCAAAAGATATCCCGAGAAAAAAAGTTAAAGTCAACGGTTCTGGAAGAAGCGTTTGTTGTGATCGGTCATAATGCGAGAAACCCAAACGAGGTGATCATGGGTAAGCTATTTATAAATTCTTGAAGTTTATACCTTACCAATCTGGGTGCTACCCATTCATTTATCTCTCTGCATGTGCTCAAGCGTTTAAACTTGACTCAGGAGAAATTAGACTTTGACCTATCTGTGGAAACTCTGTTAGGAGAAACTTTCATCACATCCATTGTTTATAAATCTTGTTTGATTCAAGTTGGCACCATCACCTTACTGTTGACCTTATCTCTTTAAAGATACTTGCTTTTGATGTGATTTTAGGGATTGATTGGTTAACTACTCATCATGCCAAAATTGATTGTTTTCGTAAGGTTGTTAGTTTTCATATTCCTAACCAACTTTGTTATGCGAATTCAAGCAACTAAACCATTAAAATCAATCCTTTGTCATATCTAATCATAAAGCTATTCGTTTATTGAAAAGCGGATGTCAAGCTTTCTTAGCCCATGTTATGGATTTGAATAAAGACACGTCAAATTTGAATAATATTCTGTTGTTATTGACTTTCTGTGAATTTCTGAAGAACTTCCGATTCACCCCCGAGCGTAAAGTTGAATTCTTTATTGATCTTGAACTGGTACAAAGCCCATTTCTAAAACCCCATATCGAATGGCTCTATTGAACTTGAGGAGTTAAAGGTCCAACTCTGAATTGTTGGACGCCGGTTTCATTAAATCTAGTACATCTCCTTGGGGTGGTCTGTTTTATTCGTAAAGAAGAAACACGGGAGTATGCGACTTTTATTATTGACTATCGGAATTGAACCATGTCACCATCAAGAATAGGTATCCTCTACCTCGTATTGATGACTTGTTTGACCCGATTTGCAAGGGCACAATTCTTTTCAAAATCGATCTTTGTTCTAGATATCATCGGTTGAAGATTAGGCGAGGATATTCAAAAAGCGCCTTGAACTTCGGTATGGGCATTATGAATTCTTAGTCATGTCTTTCGGATTGACTAATGCTCTATGACTTTCATGGATATGATGAACCAAAGTATTCAAGGAATATTAGGATCGGTTTGTTGTTGTCTTTATTGATGACATCTCATATATTCCAAAAGTCGTGAAGATCATGAGCACCATTTGAAATTTGGTACTCAAAGGCTTCGTGAAAACAAACTATATGCCAAATTGAAGAAATGCGAGTTACGGCGAGGAAGTAGCATTTCTGGGCGCATCAGTGTCAAAACATGGAGTATCAAGTGGACCCGTGAAGATTGAAGCAATACAAAGTTGGGAACAATGAAGTCGGTGGCCAAAAGAAATGCGTAGCTTTTGGGTCTAGGTGGTTATTATCGGAGATTCGTGGAAGGTTTTCTCGAATCGCTACTCCATTAACCTTGACTAACTCGGAAGGATACAAAATTCGTTTGGAGCGAAGAATGCGAGAAGAGTTTCCAAGAGCTTAAGAGGAGACTTATTTTGGCTTTGTTCTAACAATACCATCCGGTTCGGATGGATTTGTTATCTCTGACGATGCTTGAGCAAAGGGTTAGGATGTGTTCTCATGCAGCGTGGGAAAGGCATAGCCTATGCCTCATGATAACTTAAAAAGAGTATGAGAGGAATTATCCTACTCATGATCTAGATTTAGCGTGATCGTTTTTGTGTTAAAGATTTGGAGGCACTATCTATATGGGGAGAAAGTGGAGATATATTAGGACCATAAAAGCCTTAAATATTTCTTCACTCAAAAGAACTCAACATCTGGCAATGACGTTGGCTCGAGCTATTGAAAGACTACGACCACACTATTCAATACCATCACGGAAAAGCGAGCGTGGTAGGCGGACGCGTTGAGTAGAAGATCATATCGGGAATGAGTGTGATGATGTCAAGTATCGCATAGAGCCAACTTTAATAGAAAAAGTTAAGGTTGATCAAGCCACTGACCCGGCCGGTGATGCGTATGAAGAAGAAAGTACAAGAAGGAGCTATTAGGGGCGAGAATTGATGAAGAAGGAATACTTGAGTCCACTCTAGACTTTGTGTTCCTAACGACTACGATTTGAAGTACAAGATTATGATGGAGGCACACAATACACCATTTGCAATCCATCTGGAAGTACTAAAATGTATCGTGATCTTGACATACATTTTGGTGGAACAATATGAAGAGAGAGATTGCAAAGTTTATCTCGATGTGTTTAACTTGTCGGCGTGTAAAGCGGAGCATCTAGTACCTAAGGGTCCGTTGCAACCACTTGAGATTCGAAATGGAAGTGGGAACACATTACCATGGATTTAGATTACGGGTCTTCCTACGGTTTCTCAAGGCATCAATGATATTTGGGTTATTGTTGATAGATTAACCAAGTCTGCTCATTTCTTACCAATCACGGAGACTTATTCCTTGAGCGTCTTGCTAGTATATGTACGTGAATGAGATTGTGAGGTTGCATGGCATGCCGGTATCCATAGTTTTGGATCGTGACCCAAGATTCACTTCAAATTTTGGGTTAGCTTGCAAAAAGCTATGAGCACGGATTTTGCGATTTAGTTGGCATACCATCCCCAAAGCAGACGGACAATCGGAGAGGACTATTCAAACTCTTGAAGATCTATTAAGACTCGTGTCCTAGACTTGAGGCGGTTAGGATAAGTATTTACCATTGGTGGAATTCTCCTACAACAACGATTATCGAGCAAGTATAGGTGTGGCTCCATTTGAAGCATTATATGGGACGAAAGTGTCGCTCTCAATATGTTGGGATGAGGTGGGTGAAGCAACATTATTTGGGACTAGAGTTAATACGATATGACTATCGAAAAGATCAAATGATTCGACAGCGTATACAAATGGCACAAGATCGACAAAAGAGTTATGCGGATCTTCATCGAAAGGGCGTGGAATTTAGTATAGGGGATCGTGTGTTGTTGAGAGTTGCTCCATGGAAGGAGTTACAAGATTTGGGAGAGAGGAAAGCTCGATCCACGATTTATTGGTCCATTTCAAATTCTTGACCGAAGTAGGAAATGTAGCCTATAGACTCGCGTTACCTCAAAGTATGTCTCGTGTTCATAATGTGTTTCACATATCATGTACTT
The DNA here is from genome assembly GCA_020205615.1 of Panax quinquefolius. Taxonomy (NCBI): domain Eukaryota; kingdom Viridiplantae; phylum Streptophyta; class Magnoliopsida; order Apiales; family Araliaceae; genus Panax; species Panax quinquefolius. The sequence goes on from CM035156.1 coordinate 168,308,078, forward strand.
CGTAAATATGTGAAAGACCGAATCACGTTATAGAGTTAGAGCAGGATGAGATAGTAGAAGACTTAACGTATGAGGAGGTACTGTCAAGATCTTGGATAGGAAGGAGCATGTCCCTACAGCATGAAAGGTCATACCACAAGTTAAAGTTTTGTGGAGGAATAATGCTATAGAGAAATGACACAGGAATTGGAAGCGGAAATGAAAGCGAGGTATCCTCACCTTTTCTAAACACAGTGCACGTAAGTCGATTTCGAGGACAAAATTTCATAAGGAGGGGAGGTTGTAAGACCCCAACTTATTATTAATGAAATTTAATTTTCTCTATTTATTATTTTGAAATAGTAAGGTTGATTTGATTAATGTGGATAATTATGGGTAAAATCATAAATATTTCAAAATAAGCAAGTGGTTATAAAATATTCATTGTTGTTGGGGAATATTCGTTTGGTGTCGTGGAATATTCTTCTTTGTCGGGGAATATTAAATGCTGACGGTAGCGATGATTTTATGGGCCCCATAAAAAAAAGCGATTGGATGAAGAAAGCGACAAATATAAGTGGTTTAAAAATAACTTGGCGTAGTTATTACAGATTATCTTTGTTAAAATACTCGGTGGTTAAAACACGGTAGCATTGCGGTATTGCACCAATTATTGATTCTTACGTGAAGGCACTACTTACTCGATAATGGTTACGATAATTCTTTATTCGATATTTTATTGATTTAATAATTCTTTGCGTTGATATTTTATATTCTTTGTTGTTTGATAATTGTCATTACGATGTATTTTTCATTATCGAAGCAATAATTCATATTATCTGAATAATATTATTAGATAACATTATTGGCGATGTCTAGAAAGTTACATCTAAGGAGAGGTTTGGTCACCTAATCATTACTTGTATTAGTAAGGAGAAATTCTTATTGGAAAGCCCCTCTTTCGCACAGGAAGCTGCTGGTTGTCGATTTTGTGATTACGTAATATTATTTGTGAATAATTAATTATTGATTCATATGATGAGGAAAATATTAATTTTACGTGGATATAGATGGAGAAAATTTTAATGTGACAATTGTTGAAAATTAAAATTTTATCTTTTACGATAAAATAATTCATTTAAATATATTATTATATTTTAATAATATAATAATGGTGATATTTTTACAACGAATGTGGGATATATGAGTATCTGAGGAGGAAGAGTATTTTTGTTGCAATAAATGTTTAAAACATGTTAAACATGTCGGTGGACCCCATTTATTGGTGAAATTTGATTATAGCTTTGTAAAATCGCCTTGGTTTGTGGATTTAGGTCAATTTACATTTGGAATTTGGAAAAACTTTCTTACGCAAAGTTGTAGAGAATTGAATTTCCTATAAAAAATCGTGAGATTCAAATTTTTCCGACAAAAAGGCTATTTATTATGAATTATTGAAGTTAGAAGCTCAAAATAGTTAATTTTGAAGTTTTAATTATGTTAAATAAGAAAAACGTTTTTAAAAGTTTTGTGAAAGGTGGGCTACTTGTGTTGAATGCTGAATTCAGTTGATAAAAAAAGTGCGTAAGAATTTAATAAATATATATTAATATTTTATTAAATTTTACGCTTTAGTGTTCTAAGCAATTTCTATAAATAGGGTCTTAGGTTAGAATTGAAAATCACACGTAAATGAAGTTTTTCTCTCTATATTATCGGCGTATTCTTGTGAGTATTTTGATTATACTTTGAGTATTGCTATCTGGTGCAAGTTCAAGTCATAACCTATATCCAGGTGTTTCAACTAGAAATCTTGTATCTTTTCGAGGTAAGGGATATTATTTTATTTTATTTTTAAGTAATGATATTATTTCTTCAATATCATTATGTTGAAATATTGATCTGAAGTTCTTATCAAATTTGGAACTTTTGGTGTGAGATTCTTATTCATGTATACGGCACTTTATTCACGTATCGACCTTTATTCACGAATCTGTACAATTCATGAAAAATGAAAAATTTTCTTTTTAGTCAAAATATCTATACGGATACTAGCTTTGATTGTATCTATGTTTTGATCATTCTTGAATTTTACACCTTTGTGATTATTTTTGAGGTATTTTTGGGCGTGGATAAAACAAAGTACGAATCCTTAATCCTTAATCCTTGTCATTTTGTTTCTTTGGATTCGTTTCTTTAAAAATATTTTCATCATCTTTGATCTTAAATGATGTTATTATGGAATATCTTTGGCTGTAGTGCAAAGATGAATGATTTCTGAAGAATATCTTTGGTCCGTAGTGCAAAGATGAACAGGTGTTTAGATGAACATGACCAACTGATGAATATCTTTGGCATGTAGTGCAAAGATGAATATTTGATTCGGATATATATTGATTGATGTTACTGGGGATAAAAGATGAGCGATGAACTTTAAAATTCATACATAGAAGATAGTAGTTGCATTCTCTACTTAACTCTTCTAATGAATTATTATTTTTTATGAATATTGATTTAAAACTTGTTGTCTATTGTATTCTATTAGATTTTTTTCCTGTTGAAGACTAATGATAATTTGTTGTATATTATCTTAGTCATAATATTCTTCTTGGGCTAGTTGAGCTCACCATTTTCCTTTTTGTTCCATTTTTTTTCTCTCGGGGCGAGAATATAGCGATGCAAGTGGGGTATGGAATGAAAGTTCTAGAGAGAGTTGTTTAGTAGTCCTCACTATTTTTGTAAAATAATGTATTAATAAATGTGATGAGGATTTATTTGAGTATAGATATTGTCTAGAAGATAATATTTGTATTCAAACTCACAGATTTTCTTGTTGTAATAATAAAGTTGGAGTTGTTTACGTACCATGTATTGACAACTCGAGAATGGGTGATGTATACCTATTTTGGGGCGTTACATTCTGATGAATTGTTGCATAGTATCTCACGTTATTTGATTCAATTATTGTCGATATTTTATATATTATTAAATCAATAATTGAGATAACAAAGTTATTAATATTAATATTTGCAATATTAATGATGTCTAGAAGTTACTTGAGGAGAGGTTTGGTCACTTAATTTCTTGGCATGATAGGAGAAATCCTTATTGGAAAACCCCTCTTTTGCAGGAGCGACTTGGTCGATTAATATTGTGAATTATAATAATGATGATAAATGTTGTTAAATATATTGAGGTGTCTTTTTATGAAGTCACGGAAGTTTTATATATATATATATATATATATAAATTTTGTTTTATTAGTATTATTAATGTAATAAAAGCAGAAAAGCTTTTATATAAAGCAGAATACTTTTATAAAGTTATTTGTTTTATTAGAAAATAATTAGAATATAATATATTTTATTATGCATAGTGTTTTGCATAGTAAAATCTTTTTATATAAAAGCAGAATACTTTTATAAAGTTAATTGTTTTATTAGATTTTAAATAAAATATATAAATATATATATATATATATATATTATATTTTATTGCATAGTATCCTTTCTATTTTCCTATAAATAGGATGCTTAGTTAGAATTGAAAATCACACGGAAGTTAGGAGAATTCTCCTTACATAATCTTGGCGTATTTCTTTAGAGTTTAAGAAAGCTTTGGCGTAGTGCAAGTTTTCTTCAAGTATATCCCCACCCCACCAGTCGAGAGTACTCTTCTTTATAAGGTAAGAGATATTATTTGTTGTACTTGTAAGGGGTATTATTTCTTTCGTATTCATGAAGAGAACTTCTTTTATTCTATTCTTTATTATTATGCTAGAATAACCTGTCTATGTGTAGTACCGCATACATGGTGAAATTCTTCTGTTATTTCATTCTTTATTATTATGTTGGAATAACTGCATCTACATCTGAAAGTACCACATACATGGTGAAATTCTTACATTATTCCATTCTTTATCATTACTTTGGAATATCCTCGTCGGTGCGTATTACACGACGGTTCCATTATTTATTATTACATTGGAATAACTTTATGCATGCGATCTATCGCATGCATGGTGAATTATGTTGTTATTCCATTCTTTATTATTTTGACGCCCCCAAAACAGGTATACATCACCCATCTTGGGTCGCCAAATACATGTTACAAAATACAAATACAATCTTAAATATACAACAAGAGTTGTGAGTTTTAATACAAATATTGTCTTCAGACAATATCCACTCTCGAATAAGTCCTCATTACAATTATTATCACCTTTATTTCATAGAATAGTGAGGACTACTAATGCTTATCATCTCGAAGGCCAGTCACTCAGGTTCCCACTAGTCCCTGCTACGTTCTCATTTCTGAAGAGAATAATGAAAGCAAAAGGGTGAGCTCAACTATCCCAGTAAGAAATATTATAACTAAGATAATGCATAATAAATTATCGTTAGCCTTCGATAGTGTTAAAGCGATAAAATATAACAAACATCAAGTTTAAGCTGCATGGTGAACAAGCAATCCATTAAAAGAGTCAAATAGACAATAAAATCTACTATCTTTTATGATTTAAAAAGGTTTTTCATCACTTTTACCGCTGAGACTCAGCTTAATAATTAATCCACATCATCCCTGCACTACGGCCAAGGATATTTATTAGTATCACAACCACAAATTATCCATGCACTACGGGCCAAGGATATTCGTGTATTCATCAATGGTCATGATCTTGCCAACAACTGTTCATCAATGGACTATGGGCCAATGAGGACTTTTACCACATCATTTGTAACATTACGGTCATAATTATACCGAATAATCCCTGGTCATAATCATACCAAGTCCATCTATGCACTACAGGCCACAGATGACTTTCAACAAAATATAAACATGAGGATGGTGACAATGATATAAGAATTCAATAAAACAAGTTCAAGATTTAGTTTATCCAGGAACCAATAACGTCCAAATTGTCACCAAGATACTGCTTTGTGGAGTAAAATTCAAGAATGCTCGGAAGAATATTTCCATGAAAAGATACTGGATGAAGCACAAATATCAAGGATATTCCACTAATTTCATGGAGTATAAATGCCAAAACTTTAACCAACTGAGTATAATAAAGAATGGAATAACAAAAGAAATCACCAGGCATGCGATAGACCACACAGACAGGTTATTCCAACACAATAATAAATAACGGAACCAGGTCGTGCATAAACGCACAGACAGGATATTCCAACAGAATAATAAATAACGGAACCGGTCGGGACGAAATTCACAGCGGCGGGGATGTTCCAGCAGAATAATAAATAACGGAACCGGTCGTATGCGTAAACGCATGCATGACGAGGATGTTCCAACAAAATAATAAAGAATGGAATAATAGAAGAATTTCACCATGTATGCGGTACTTCGCATAGACAGGTTATTCCAACATGATAATAAAGAATTGAATAACAGAAGAATTTCACCAAGTATAGGGTAGACCGCGTATACAGGTTATTCCAACAGAATAATAAAGAATGGAACAACAGAAGTTCTCTTAATGAATATGAAAGAAATAATACCCCTTACCGTAAAAGAAGAGTATTTCGACTGGTAGGGCGAGGATATTCTTGAAGAAAACTTGTTCTACGCTCAAAATTTCTTAAAACTCTAAAGAAATACGCTCAAGATTATAGAAGAGAATTCTCTGAAATTTTTGGTGTGATTTCAATTCTAACTAAGCATCCTATTTATAGGAGAATAGAAAGGATATTATTTGAATTTAGAAAAATCACGGACGCACAGTACAAACACGGGAACCGCGCGAATTCAATTGATTTCTGAAAAAAAATAAAACAAGCTACCATGACATTTCCTCTCCACCAAGCCACATATGACTTATATATATATATATATATATATATATATATATATATATATATATCTCCCACCACTTACCAATTTCTCCCACACACCATCATGGGCACACACTATATATATAGAATATATATAACTTATATATCTGACACATATATATATATATATATATATATATATATATATATACTTATATAATAATATAGAACTAAGATAACTTTCTACCGACAGTTTTGAAAAATGGGTAAGTGGGGGGTCCATAAAATAAGCAAAATTTTATAAAAATTACCTCAATATTTTTAACAACATTTATCATCATTATTATAATTCACAATATTAATCGACCAGGTCATTCCCAGGAAAGAGGGGGCATTCCAATAAGGATTTCTCCCTATTGGCGCGTAATTAGGTGACCAAACCTCTCCTTGATAGAATTTCTAGACATCGTTAATATTGTAAATAATAATATTAATAACTCTGCCATCTCAATTATTGATTTAATAATATATAAAATATCGACAATAATTGAATCAAATAACGTGAGATACTATGCAACAATTACTGTAGCAATAATTGAACAAAACTGAGTGACTTCTCACGTAAGCATCAATAATCAATACCATGTGCTACTATGCAACCACGCGTATTCCTGTACTTTTAACACCGGGTGTTTCAACAGTTAACGGTAAAACTTCCGCCGTTATTTTCATAAAAAAAAAATCGTTTTCTCAATCCGACAATAATTCCGTTGTGGGGTCCACTAATGATCAGGTTGTGTCGTCGTACGAATATTCCCTGTTAAAACGAATATTCCCCGACCAATCGAATATTATATAACAACTTGCGTACTTTGCAAATTTTATAAATATTACCCACAACTATAACATTATATCAAATTCACTCCATAATATTTAAAAATGATATTTATAGAAAAATCATCTTTATTAAAAAAAGTTGGGATCTTACAATTATTCTGTCGGAATATCTTGTTTGTGCGTTTACGCATGACCTAGTTCCATTATTTATTATTATGTTGGAATAAGCTGTTTGTGCGATCTATCGCATGCATTGTGAATCCTTCTGTTATTTCATTCTTTATTATTTTGTTGGAATAACATGTCTATGTGGATTACCACGTGCATGGTGAATGATCCTTTGTATTCATTCCTTATTAAATTGTGGAAATGATCTATTTACGTGGATTACCGCATAGCGGGTGAAAATTCATTTGCAGTTTCGTAATTTGTCTGACCCTCAAAAAATTCTGAAAAAATTTAAAATGATAATTTGATGAGTTTTCTATATTGTGTCCAAAGATGGCGATTTTTGGATGTATAGATTAAGTGTTATGGATTTTATGGGAAAAGACTTTTTTAAAAGTAAACCCTTATAACTCCTTGTGGTTAACTCCAAAATTGGTGAAATTTTTATTGGGAGTACATGTATATAACAGGAGTATACCTTATAAATTTCAGAATTTTTGGACAAAGGTACAATTTATGATAAATGTCTAAATATTCGGCAGTTTTGACCATATAAAAAATAGTAAATGAATTTTAAAAATTTCAAAAAAAATATATGTTCAATATGAGACTATATTCTGTTAAATACCAGAAAAGAAATAGTTTTGGGACTGATTTGGTATTTTTTATGAAAATAAACTAGTTATGAGTAAATGAATTAAATATGTTATGTGAAGTAACAAAATTGGAAAATAGGATTTTATGGCTTGGGAATCTTATATAGGGTACATACAGATTTTTGATAAGGGATTTGATCATTGGTGATGAAATCTTTTGAGTATGACATTTTTGAATGATTAAATGCATTATTTGGTAAAGTGTAAACAATTGAAATAAATTATTTATAAGTTTAAGAAGTGATTAAAATGTTATTATAATATTAATAATATTAGATTATGAGTTTATTAAGTGATTGATAATATCCGGATAAATTTAAAGTCTTTAATATTTATCTTTGTTTTCATTTGATTAATGTTTATATTATTGTCATCATCCTCATACTTATATTATGATAAAAGTCATCTTTGGCTTACGTGCGTAGATGGACTTAGTATGATTATGGCAATGAGGATCATTCGGTATAATCATGACCTATAATGTGATAAATGATGTGGTAAAAAGTCCTCGTGGCATATGTAGTGTATTGATGGATCGTTTTTGGTATGATTATGACGGGGATTATTCGGTATAGTAAATGACCATTAATGATTTAATGAATATCCTTGGCCGTAGTGCGAGGATGATTTCGATGATGTGGTTTATTTATTGTTTGAGTCTCGGTGAATAAAAATTGATGAAAATATTTTAAATCATAGAAGATAGTAGATATCATACTCTACTTGACTCTTCTAATGGATTACTTATTCCGCTGCAATTAAACTTGATGTCTATTATATTTTATTAGTTTAACATTGTTGAAGACTAATGATAATTTATTCTGCATTATTTTAGTCATAATATTTCTTACTGGGCTAGTTGAACATTATTTTAGTCATAATATTATTTTAGCCGGGACTAGTCGGGAAACGGAGTGACGGTACAGATGATAGTATTAGTAGTCCTCACTATTCTATTAAATAGTGTGACAATAAATGTATTGAGGACCTCTTTGAGTGTGGATATTGTCTAGATGACAATATTCTTATTAAAACTCTCAATTTATGTTTTATCGTATTTTACACGACTGTTGTATAATTAGTTTGTATTTGTATTCAGTACCTTGTATCTAGAGACCCAAGATGGGTGATGTATACTTATTTTGGGGGCGTCACAGTTGGTATCAAAGCTTAGGGATATGATCACTGGCTGAGATGTGAGACAAGAACTAGGAGGGGAGAGACGGGAATTCCTTCGCTAGTATGACCTACCTAAGTTTATTTGGTATTTAATTGGTCGGTCAGAGTATAGGGATAATATGTGATATGTCAATTAACCCTTGTTTTGTGGCAGTGTTTGAAAATGGCATCTGAAAATGTTGAGATAAGCAATGGAGCAAAATATATGGCAAATGTCGCGATCTGAGGCTAAGTTTGCGGAGTTATCCGGTTTGCATCCCATTTTGGTCGATAATGAGGAGCGAATGAGCGTGAATGTTTCTAAGAGGTTTGAAACCCGATATATCGTCGATACCTCATTTCTCATAAACTTTGTTTATATTCGGATGTTGTGAATAGGGCTCGATTATTGGGAGCGATAATAAGTTAGCACAACCAAAAGGTAACGACTAACAACACGATAATAATAAATGCAATCGTGGGTGGCAATGATCATCGAAACAATGATGACCATCGTCGGGGAAATTATCATGCGAGAATGGTAACCACTTCGGTGGTAATCATGGTCAAGATAATAGAAGTGGAAATTTCAAAAGAGAAGGTCATTTAGCTCGATTTTTGTCGTATAGTGAAGTCAAGTCCGGTGGGGACGGTGGCACCAAAGGCGGATCTGCAAAACAAAACAAAGTCGGTGGTTTTCAGGGAAGAAGCGTTTTTCGTGACTTCTAAAAAAGCGAGTAACCCAAACGAAGTTATACGGGTTAGTTAATTATAAATTTTTTATGAAGTACATACCTTATTGAATCTTTGGTTTTACCCATTCTTTTATCTCTCTTGCTTGCGTTCAACATTTAAATTTGACTCCGGAGAAGTTAGACTTTGGATTTTGACTTATCTGTTGAAACTCTGTTAGGAGAAACCTTCATTACATATGTTATCCAAGTCTTGGATGAGAGTCACAGTTTTGAATGATATTTCTATTGTTAATAAATTTCCTGACGTATTCTTGAAAACATCTTAGCCTACCCCAGAACATGAAATCGAATTTTGTATTGACCCCAGTACAAAACCTATTTCTTCAGCCCTTAAATATTTATTCACCCAAAACGAACGTATAATGCGCCAAAGACGATGACTCGAGCTGTTAAAGGTTACAACCATTCAATATCATTATGGAAGAGCGAACGTGGTAGCTGACGCGTTGAGTAGAAGATCGTATACGTTTACAATTGTGACGTTGTTAACACAAAAACCCATTTCGTATAACTTACAAATGATGAAGATAGAGTTAAAGACTCTAGAGACCCACGTGAAGATAGCGAATATACGATTAGAATCGACTTTAATCGATAAAGTTAAAGCCATGCAAGCTACATACTCAGAGCTGATGAATGTGAATAAGAAGGTTCAAGAAGGCGTTATCTCAACCCTCAATTTTATTGGCCCATTTGAAATCCTTGATCGAGTAGGAACTGTGGCCTATAGACTCGTTTTACCTCCAAGTATGTCGCGTGTTCATAACGTTTTTCACGTATCGATGTTACGTAAATATGTGGATGACCCGAACCACGTTATTAAATTAGAACTAGACGAGATAACAGAAGATTTAGCGTATAAGGAAATACATGTTAAAATCTTGGATAAGAATGATCGTATTCAACACTCAAAGGTTATACCTCAAGAGTTAAAATCTGAAATGAAGTCAAGGTATCCTCACCTCTTCGGCATACCAGGTACGTACGTAAATTTCGAGGGCGAAATTTCATAAGGAAGGGAGATTGTAAAATTCCAAATTTTTACGAATAAAGATTTAATTTTCTCGAAATATTTTTTTAATATTATGGTGTGGATTTGAGATAATGTTATAGTTGTGGGTAGTATTTATAAATTTTGCAAAGTATGTAAGTTGTGATATAATATTCTTTTTTTGTGGGGAATATCCGATGCGGCAGCACAATCATTAGTGGACCCCTAGCGGAATTATTGTCAGATTGAGAAAACGACAAAAATATTTTTATGAAAATAACGACGGAAGTTTTACCATTAACTGTTGAAACACCCGGTGTTAAAAGTACAGTAATATGCGTGGTTTCATAGTAGCACACGGTATTGATTATTGATGTTTACGTGAGAAGTCACTCAGTTTTGTTCAATTATTGCTACATTAATTATTGCATAGTATCTCACGTTATTTGATTCAATTATTGTTGATATTTTATATATTATTAAATCAATAATTGAGATAACAAAGTTATTAATATTATTATTTGCAATATTATCGATGTCTAGAAGTTCTGTCAAGGAGAGGTTTTGTCACCAAATTGTGCGCCAATAGGGAGAAATCTTTATTGGAAAGCCCCCTCTTTCATGGGAACGACCTGGTCGATTAATATTGTGAATTATAATAATAATGATAAATGTTATTAAATATATTGAGGTGTCTTTTTATGAAGTCACGGAAGTTTATATGTATATATATATATATATATATTATATATATAAATTTTGTTTTATTAGTATTATTAATGTAATAAAAAAAAGCTTTTGATATAAAAAGAATACTTTTATAAAGTTATTTGTTTTATTAGACAATAATTAGAATATAATATATTTTATTATGCATAGTGTTTTGATAGTACTGCGTAGTGTTTGCATAGTAAAATCTTTTTATATAAAGCAGAATACTTTTATAAAGTTAATTATTTTATTAGATTTTAAATAATATATATATATGTTATATTTTATTGCATAGTATCCTTTCTATTTTCTTATAAATAGGATGCTTAGTTAGAATTGAAAACCACACCAGAAGTTCAGAGAATTCACCTTCTATAATCTTGGCGTATTTCTTTAGAGTTTAAGAAAGCTTTTGGCGTGTGCAAGTTTTCTTCAAGTATATCCCATACTACCAGGTGAAGAGTACTCTTCTTTATAAGGTAAGGGATATTATTTGTTGTACTTGTAAAGGGTATTATTTCTTTTCGTATTCATGAAGAGACTTACATTATTCCATTCTTTATTATTATGTTGGAATAACTTTATCTATCTGAGTCTGCGCATATGGTGGTAAAATTCTTACATTATTCCATTCTTTATTATTATGTTGGAATAACTTTTGTCTCATCTGAAGTACCACATACATGGTGAAATTCTTACGTTATTACATTCTTTATCATTTTGTTGGAATATCACATCGATGCGTATTATACCTTTGACCAGTTCCATTATTTATTATACATTGGAATAACTTTTGCTGTCTTGATCTATCACATGCGTGGTGAATTACATTTTATTTCATTCTTTATTATTCTATCGGAATATCACATGCGTGCGTTACGCACGACTGATTCCATTATTTATTATTACATTAGAATAACATGCATGCGATCTATCGTATGCTTGGTGAATTCTTCTGTTATTCCATTCTTTATAATTCTGTTGGAATAACCTGTCTATGTGGATTACTACATGCATGGTGAATGATCCTTTGTATTCATTCCTTATTAAATTATGGAAATCATCTGTTTACGTGGATTACCGCATAGCGGGTGAAAATCCATTTGCAGTTTCGTAATTTGTCTAACCCTCAAAAAATTCTGAAAAATTTTGAAATGATAATTTGATGAGTTTTCTATATTGTGTCCAAAGATGGCAATTTTTGGATGTATAGATTAAGAGTTATGGATTTTATGGGAAAAGACTGTTGGGTAAAATCTAATTACGCACAACACGCAAGTATACGTGGTCAACAAGTAATAAAGTGATAAGTTGAGTATCGTTCCCACAGAGAATTATTTAATAAAAATCATCAAGTACTAACCAATGACCAATTTAATCTTATTTAAACAAATGATTTAATAATTTAATTTAAAATAATTAAATAAACTATTACTAACTATCCCTAGAATGAAACAAGATATTGAAGACTTGAGATTACAATTTCACTTATTGTTACATTTAAATCAACACACTTCCTGTTATGCCAAATTATTTATATTGGATTGTTAATCAAGAACACTAAAGTAACATATGGCCATCTCTTAATGCACCATACTCATATCAAATCAAATCCACAGATGATAGAATCAATTTGAACATCCTAATTAACTAACCCACTATATCTCTATGTGAATTACAATTAAAAAGGGTTGAAGTTCAAGTTCTTATTAGACTACATATGGCGTAAAGGCATATCTCTATCCTAAACACGAATCATGAATTCCATCCATTCAGAAATCACAAACACATGCTATCATGATCAGATCTAAATCTATACTTCATCTCTCGAGTTCATATAGATTATCACGGTAATTGTTAGCTAGGCAATTAAGCAATTCATTACAAATCATAATAGACAATCCAAATATAGCTAATAAGACTAACAAAGAAGCATATCAAAGTAAACTACACAATAAGATCCATAGTAATATCAAAATAGAGTTTAATTCATAAATAAACTAGAATCCATCATCCACAATTGATTAAGCATTAAAAAGATACAAATAAATAAGAAAAAAAATTAGAATTGAGATAAACAAATCTGCATTCTCTTGCTTCCAATCTGATTCTCCAATGATAATCAATAGCTTCAATCTTCAATTCTAATCTAATCTAGGGTTCCTAATCTAAGAAAGAAAGTAAAGAATATGTTTCTAGAAATCTATCCCAAGAGGGATTTTATAGACTCTTAGAACTAGCCTCCCAATTCAAGTAAAACTCAAGTATTTAGAATTCTAATGGACACCCTAACAAGTTAAGCAACTAAGAATCTTATTCTAGCTCAAATTGGACATCAAATAACCCAATTTCACTCTATTCCGCTGCGCTTAGCGCTCTCAATCGCTTCTTGCTAAGCCATTTCGGCGCGGCGCACTCGCTATCTGCTGTGGTCGAGAAAATCTAGTGGCCTAGCGTGCCTCTAGCGCGGTCCGCGCTACGCGTAGTTTCTGCTGCGATATCCTTTGGTAAAACAGGCTTAACTTTTGATCCGCTTAGAGTTACGGGGCCTGCCACCTATCAAATCGGAGATATCGATGAGACCTATAACTTTCATTCTTTGAGGATTGACAGATTCGGTTTGAATCAAGGCGGAAATCGGGCTTGAAGTAGATGCTATGTAATTGGCAAGTATGACAACTCTTAGCTTTCATCTTCGTTGATAAAAAGGCCATAACTCTCGCATTCGAGCTCCGATTGGGATGATTCAAGATGTTCCGGAAAGCTAAGAAGTAGAGCTACCATAAAATCTAAGTTCCAAGCCAAGAACATGCATCCAACTTGGTGTTAAAAGTCCTTCAATATTCCCTTCTTGCATTTGCTTGCGTATTTTAGTCCAAAAGATGTCCAAATTGCTTATCCTTGCTTCTTCATACCAATGTCATGTCATAGCCTACAAAATAACATAAAATGTATGAAAAGTAACTAACAAACATAGGTTCAAGCAACTAATTCAAGTAATAGATACCGAATAAGTAGATATAAAACCTACTTATCAAATACCCCCAAACTAAAATCTTTGCTTGTCCTCAAGCAAAAGCACAAATTAGACAGATTCATCCTCTAGCAATGATCCACCCAAACAATGAATCAATGTGAATTCGATCAATGGCCTCAAAGGTTACAACAGATAATAACCCGTAGAAAATTTCAAAACAATGTCATGTCTAAAATTTCAATAACTGTCATTAGACTCACATCTACTCTTGATCCTTTAAGTGTGTGTGTGCATCCACATGTTCAATCCAGTCATGATTTAGATTAAATCAACCAATACTCATAAAAGATTTTCAAAAACGACTTTCAAAACTTCTTATCACATCAATCACCGCTAATATAGACATAACACAATTTTTTCTTGAGGATCAACTGGATATTTAAACTTTTAAGCACGTAAGAACCCTTCCCAAGTATTTCAAACAAACATGTTTTCTTTTTTCTATTTAGTGAGTGTGTTTTACGCTCCATCTCACTTTTCACTTTTCATCGAACGAGTGCGTTTTACGCTCCATCTCGTGCCTGTGTTTGTGGGGAGTGCGTGTTACGCTCCATCTCGACCCACCACAAGATTCAATTATTCAACTCGGGAAGGTTCCAATAATTTTTTTTCATAAATACACCAAGATTTCCCCCAAACTTATGTGAGTGCCTAATTTTCACTTCGAATGATGCTCAAATAAGATATCTCAAGTTGCAATGGTATCTTTCATAAGAAATTAGCCAAAAAAATTCAATCCCAACTGGCTAAACAAATGGATATGTGTAAAAATTTTGAAAAATTTCTCAAGTAATGTGAAACCCAACTAACTAGTTAAAATATAGACTAAGCATGTTCATCAATTCTCCAAGAGTTAACAATATCAACCACCCACTTATCATTGGCCAAAATCAAATTCCATCAAAATATTGCCCAAGTAAATACTAAACATGATAAATACCCCCAAACTTAAAACAGACATTGTCCTCAATGGCTAAGATAGGAAAAATTAAAAGAGAGGACTTCCCTGACATATAGCAGTTTATCTCCTTGTCTGCGAAGTTTGAAGAATAGGTTAAGCACATTGGAATGAATCGGGCATCACACTTGAGTTGGACTTGACTAACCTGTGAATATGATAGAAGCAAGCTTATTAAATCCTAAAAAAATGAAAAAATTCTATCAACTAATATGAAACCTAAAAAAGAAAAACTAAAAATAAAAATTAAACTTGGGTTGCCTCCCAATAAGCGCTTGATTTATAGTCTTTCAGCCAGACTTTGTCTGGTCAACACTATACAATTCCTCTTCGGAAATTGAGGAACCCTCTATCCATTGGAAATAATGTAGCTTTTGGTAGGTTCCCAATTGTGATAGCCATTACTTTAAAGTCACCTAGCATGCTCTGATTTGGTATGATCTCAATCAAGAACGTCCCACAACTAGGTGTTTTCTCCATTGTGTATGTGATCACTTTAGGGCATGGAAGCTTGTCACGCACAATGGGCTCTCCGTCTATCCTCTCTTTCTTGTCCCACCATGGATTCATTGTTGCACTAGCTCTCATGTCATAAAGAGCCTTGCCGACGACATGACTACCAAGTGGGCATGATTTTGCAAATCTGACTGACTCGTTGATCTTTGGTGGAGACCCATTTAGATCTTCGTCGACCTCTATTTCATTATCCCCAATTGTCTCCACACTTCCGATATCTTGTGGCTCATCCGATGTGATTAGATTTGGAGTTCTCCATCAATTTTCGTCATCCATATCATAAAGCCAAGTGTTTGGAGGAAGGTTGCTTACGGCTTTGGTCATTTGATCTATCTTATTCTACAGATTTTGAATTGCTATCTCTTGATTCTGAATTGACCGCTCTTGATTAATCCTCCTTTCCTCAGTTGATGCTATGAACTTGGACAATAATTCCTCCGATCTCGAATTATCTGTCTTAGTTTTGGAATCCATGTATTGAGGACCATGAGTTGAAGTGGTGATGAGTTGTTCCATCTGGTGCTGAAAATTGTGGCTCGATATTTCTTGACTCATCATCCTCTCCTCTTGGTTTGCTATGACCTTCGACAGTAATTCCTCCAACTTTGACTTTTCTTCGTTTAATGGAGGTTGATATGAGAATTTCGGCATGTATGTTGGATTTGGAGCGTAGTATTGGTTTTCATAAGTATAGCTCCATGACGAATCCGGGTGATACCCCCAAACTTGGTGATAATTAACATATGTATAATCGTTAAGGTATTCACCACCGTACTGTACCGGCCCAAGATTGATGGTGCATTGATTACTCGGGTGATCGCCAGCATAATAGTCACACATAACTGCTATCCTTCGACTCCTTTGGGCTGCAAAAACGTCCAACTTCCTCGAAAGTTCTTCAACTCAGGCGATATTGCGAAAAAATGCATTAAGTCCATCAATCCCCGTTTCCCTTGGTTGAGTCATGTTCGTGTATGGCCATTGATACGTAAAGTCATCCATGGTACCTGAAAAGAGAGAAATATAGGAAGAGAATTAAAAATAAAAATAAAAATGTTTAAATTAAGACTAATTTGATTGAAATTAATATTGGTAAAAAATATTAAACTAATTCTCCGGTAACGGCGCCAAAAACTTGTTGGGTAAAATCTAATTACGCACAACACGCAAGTATACGTGGTCAATAAGTAATAAAGTGATAAGTTGAGTATCGTTCCCACATAGAATTATTTAATAAAAATCACCAAGTACTAACCCATGACAAATTTAATCTTATTTTAACAAATGATTTAATAATTTAATTTAAAATAATTAAATAAACTATTACTAACTATCCCTATAATGAAACAAGATATTGAAGACTCGAGATTACAATTTCACTTATTGTTACATTTAAATCAACACACTTCCAGTTATGCCAAATTATTTATATTGGATTGTTAATCAAGAACACGAAAGTAAAATATGGCCATCTCTCAATGCACCATACTCATATCAAATCAAATCCACAGATGATAGAATCAATTTGAACACCCTAATTAACTAACCCACTATATCTCTATGTGAATTACAATTAAAAAGGGTTGAAGTTCAAGTTCTTATTAGACTACATATGGCGTAAAGGCATATCTCTATCCTAAACAAGAATCATGAATTCCATCCATGTAGAAATCACAAACACATGCTATCATGATCAGATCTAAATCTATACTTCATCTCTCGAGTTCATATAGATTATCATGGTAATTGTTAGCTAGGCAATTAAGCAATTCATTACAAATCATAATAGACAATCCAAATATAGCTAATAAGACTAATAAAGAAGCATATCAAAGTAAACTACACAATAAGATCCATAGTAATCTCAAAATAGAGTTTAATTCATAAATAAACTAGAATCCATCATCCACAATTGATTAAGCATTAAAAAGATATAAATAAATAAGAAAAGAAATTAGAATTGAGATAAACAAATCTGCATTCTCTTGCTTCCAATCTGATTCTCCAATGATAATCAATAGCTTCAATCTTCAATTCTAATCTAATCTAGGGTTATTAATCTAAGAAAGAAAGTAAAGAATAAGTTTCTAGAAATTTATCCCAAGTGGGATTTTATAGACTCTTAGAACTAGCCTCCCAATCCAAGTAAAACTCACGTATTTAGAGTTCTAATGGACACCCTAATAAGTTAAGCAACTAAGAATGCTATTCTAGCTCAAATTGGACATCAAATAACCCAATTTCACTCTATATTCCATGCCTAGCATGCTTTCGTCTGTTGCTAAGCTATTTCATTTCAAGCGCGCTCGCGCTTCTGTGGTCGAAAATCGGTGGCCTAGCATGCCTCTAGCGCGGTCCGCGCTACGCGTAGTTTCTATTGCGATGTCCTTTGGTAAAATAGGCATAACGTTTGATCTGCTTATAGTTACGGGGCCTGCCACCTATCAAAGCGAAGATATCGACGAGATCTATAACTTTCATTCTTTGAGGATTGACAGATTCGGATTGGATCAAGGCGGAAATCGGGCTTGAAGTAGATGCTATGTAATTGGCAAGTATGACAACTCTTAGCTTTGATCTTCGTTGATAAAAAGGCCATAACTCTCGCATTCGAGCTCCGATTGGGATGATTCAAGATGTTCCGGAAAGCTAAGAAGTAGAGCTACCATAAAATCTAAGTTCCAAGCTAAGAACATGCATCCAACTTGGTGTTAAAAGTCCTTCAATATTCCCTTCTTGTATTTGCTTGCATATTTTAGTCCAAAAGAAGTCCAAATTGCTTATCCTTGCTTCTTCATGCCAATGTCATGTCATAGCCTACAAAATAACATAAAATGTATGAAAAGTAACTAACAAACATAGGTTC
The DNA here is from genome assembly GCA_020205615.1 of Panax quinquefolius. Taxonomy (NCBI): domain Eukaryota; kingdom Viridiplantae; phylum Streptophyta; class Magnoliopsida; order Apiales; family Araliaceae; genus Panax; species Panax quinquefolius. The sequence continues at coordinate 168,326,502 of CM035156.1, forward strand.
AAGCAACTAATTCAAGTAATAGATACCGAATAAGTAGGTATAAAACCTACTTATCAAAGACTATTTTAAAAGTAAACCCTTATAACTCCTTGTGGTTAACTCCAAAATTGGTAAAATTTTTATTGGAAGTACATGTATATAACAAGAGTATACCCTATAAATTTCGGAATTTTTCGACAATTATGATAAATGTCTAAATATTCGGCAGTTTTGACCATATGAAAAATAGTAAATGAATTTTAAAAATTTCGAGAAAAATAGATGTTCAATATGGGACTATATTCTGTTAAATCCCAGAAAAGAAATATTTTTGGGACTAATTTGGTATTTTTCATGAAAATGAACTAGTTATGAGTAAATGAATTAAATATGTTATGTGAAGTAACAAAATTGGAAAATAGGATTTTATGGCTTGGGAATCTTATATAGGGTATATACAGATTTTTGATAAGGGATTTGATCATTGGTGATGAAATCTTTTGAGTATGGCATTTTTGAATGATTAAATGCATTATTTGGTAAAGTGTAAATAATTGAAATAAATTGTTTATAAGTTTAAGAAGTGATTAAAATGTTATTATAATATTAATAATATTAGATTATGAGTTTATTAAGTGATTGATAATATCTGGATAAATTTAAAGTCTTTAATATTTATCCTTGTTTTCATTTGATTAATGCTTATATTATTGTCATCATCCTCATGCTTATATTGTGATAAAAGTCATCTTTGGCTTACGTGCATAGATGGACTTAGTATGATTATGATCGGGGATCATTCGGTATAATCATGACCTGTAATGTGATAAATGATGTGGTAAAAGTCCTCAGTGGCATGTAGTGTATTGATGGACCATTTTTGGTATGATTATGACCAGGGATTATTCGGTATAGTCATAACCATTAATGATTTAATGAATATCCTTGGCCCGTAGTGCAGGGATGATTCGATGATGTGGTTTATTTATTAAGCTGGGTCTCAGCGATAAAAATTGATGAAAACATTTTAAATCATAGAAGATAGTAGATATCATGCTCTACTTGACTCTTCTAATGGATTGCTTATTCCACTGCAGTAAAACTTGATGTCTATTGTATTTTATCAGTTTAACATTGTTGAAGACTAATCATAATTTATTCTGCATTATCTTAGTCATAATATTTCTTACTGGGCTAGTTGAGCTCACCCTTTATTTCACTGTTCTCTTTAGGAAATGAGAAACATATAGGGACTAGTCGGGGAGCAGAGTAAGCTGTCTCAGATGATAGTATTAGTAGTCCTCACTATTACGTTAAATAGTGTGACAATAAATGTATTGAGGACTCCTTTGAGTGTGGATATTGTCTAGATGACAATATTCTTATTAAAACTCTCAATTTATGTTTTGTCGTATTTTTACATTTATTGTATAATTAGTTTGTATTTGTATTCAGTACCTTGTATCTGGCGACCCAAGATGGGTGATTTATACCTATTTTAGGGGCGTCACATTAATGGTTAGGTTTCAGGTAAAAAGAGAAGGCATGGACAAGTATGTATGGTCACTTGGGCCCAGAATTCAGAAAAAAATGGAGATGATTAAGAAATCTTGTAGGGGATGCACTGCTTTGAAGTCTGGGTGTGGAGAATTTGAAGTAGAAGTTGATGACAGAACATGGGTTGTGAATTTGAATGATTGGATTTATGGTTGTAAAATATATGTGGCAGCTTAGTGGGATTCCTTGCAGACATGCTATGTCTACAATATGGGCAAATAGGGATTAGCCAGAGGCTTATTACCATCATTGCTATAGCAAGGATGTATACTTGAACACATATAATGTGACGCCCCCAAAACAGGTATACATCACCCATCTTGAGTCGCCAGATACATGGTACAGAACTCAACTACAAACTTAATTATACAACTGTCGTGCAAAATATTCGACAAAACATAGCTGAGAGTTTAAACAAGAATATTGCCTTCTAGACAATATGCACTCTCAATGGTGTCCTCATTACAATTATTATCACATTATTTCGTAGAATAGTGAGGACTACTAAAGCCATTTATCCTGGACCATCACTCCATTCCCCGACTCGTTCCAGCTATATTCTCATTTCCTGAAGAGAATAATGAAAGAAAGGGTGAGCTCAACTAGCCCAGTAAGAAATATTATGACTAAGATAATGCATAATAAATTATCCTTAGCCTTCAATAGTATAACAACTGATAGAATATAATAGACAACAAGTTTTAGATCAACAACTGCAGCGGAATAAGCAATCCATTAGAAGAGTCAAGTAGAGCATAAAATCTACTATCTTCTATGATTAAAAAAAAATTTCATCAACTTTATCGCTGAGACTCAGCTTAATAAATAAAATCAAATCAAATCATCCCTGCACCATGGCCAATGATATTTATGTAATCATCAATGGTCATGACTATACCGAATAATCCCTGGTCATAATCATACCAATAACTGTCCATCAATGCACTACAGGCCACTGAGGACTTTCACCATATCATTCGTCACATTATGGTCATGATTATACCGAATAATCCCTGGTCATAATCATACCAAGTCCATCTATGCACGTAAGCCAAAGATGACTTTCATCACAATATAAGCATGAGGATGATGACAATGACATAATAATTCAATAAAACAAATTTAAGGATAAATTTTAAAGATTTATAATTTAATTTATCCAGAAATGAATAACGTCCAAATTGTCAACATGATACTGCTTTGTGGAGAAAAATTCAAGAATAATATTCATGTACCAAAAATAATTTAGACAGAAAAAAAATATATTTTTCGGGTGAATAGTACCCCATGAATAGTACTTCGGGAATAGTACTTCATGAATAGTACCCCAACACAAAAAGTGCCTCAAATACCCGAGTGAATGATACTAGAGTGGATAACAATCGGGTGAATAGTAACTCGTGAATAGTACTCTGGCACGAAAAGTGCCCCGAATACCCGAGTGAATAATACTAGAGTGAATAGTAACCGGGTGAATAATAACCCGTGAATAGTAACTCGTAAAAGAAAAATACCAAAGAAAATAATATTCCACGACGAGTACAAAAGAAATGATATCTCATACGAGTATAATAGAATATACTAAAGCTATGAATGAATTTTCACCGCCATGCAGTAATCCATGAGATGCATCATTTCCACAATTTAATAAAGAATGAATACGAAAGGTCATTCACCATGCATGCGGTAATCCACATAGATAAAAGTTATTCCAATGAGAATAATAAAGAATGGAATAACAGAATAATTCACGGTGCATGCGATGAGTAATCGCATGCAGACGAGTTATTCCCAACAAAATAATAAAGAATGGAACCGTGTCATGCCAGAATTCGCATGCAGGCCGGATATTCCAATGAATAATAAAGAATGGAACCGGTCATGCGTAATCCACACGATGAGGATATTCTAATGAATAATAAAGAATGGAATAACAATGAGAATTCACGGGCATGCGATAGATCAAGACAAACAAAGGTTATTCCAATGAATAATAAAGAATGGAATAACTGAAGAATTTCACCATGTATGCGATACTTCGCATAGACAAGTTATTCCAACATAATAATAAAGAATGGAATAACAACCCTTACGAGTATTGAAAGAAAATAACTCTCTTCATGAATACGAAAGAATAATAACCCTTACCACAAAAGAAGACTAGATACTGGAATAGTGAAGTAGCAGACTTCTCTTCTTCTTTCTCTCTATAATAATTGCTCTATAGTTTTAGTGAATTGGTGAGAAATGAAGGAAGAATGAGCTTCTATTTACAGGAAAATATAGTTTCAACAATTGCACGTTTTGGGGCTCAAAATATTACAGTATAATACCTTCCTCTTTTCCTTCATTTTTAATTTAGTCCTGCAAGTATTATTAAACTTGCACCACCTCCCCTAATAGTAAATCATGTGAATCAATAGTAAATCATGTGACTCAATAGCTCTAAACATGTGAAAAAATTAATTACAGTATAATACCTTCATCTATCTCTCCATTTTTAATTTAGTCATATAAGTATTATCAATCTTGCACCAACTCCCATAATAGTAAATCATGTGAATCAATAGTACACACATGTGATCACATAGTTATAAGCATGTGAATTAATAGAAATTAATTGCTCATTTATCCGATTAATTACCCGATTGGTCAATATAACCTCCAGACATCAATTATTATCGAAATAATTATCGATTTCCACCAACACTAATAATCCCAACACAATGAAAATATTTTTATCAACAATTTCATTTTTGAAGTTTGACTTTTTCCAAAAAAGTCAATCTGTTGATTTTTTTGACCAAAAAGTCAACCCGATAAATTTGTGTTTATAGTCTATTTTTACTAATTTCATCATTAGGACTCAAATATCACGTCGCGTCTCAAAATTCAACTCACGAACTCAAATTCAATTTTTAATAACATTTATTCATTATTATTATAACTCATGATATTAACAACCGGATCGTTCCCGAGGAAAGAGGGCTTTCAGATAAAGATTTCTCCTTATTGGCGCGCAATTAGGTGACCAAACCTCTCCTTGACAGAACTTCTAGACATTGTTAATTATGCAAATAATAATATGAATAACTTATCATCTCAATTATTGATTTAATAATATATAAAATATTAACAATAATTGAATCAAATAACGTGAGATATTATGCAGCAATTACTATAACAATAATTGAATAAAACTGAGTGTCTTCTCACGTAAGCATCAATAATCAAAAATACTGTACAATATTGTGTGCTACTATGCAACCACGCATATTACTGTACTTTTATCACCAATTATTTTATGAAAACTTTCTTACTTTGAAAATTTTTAAATATCACCCTTAACTTTAAACTTTATCAATTTAACTATTTACCAAAATAGAAAAATTGAATACTTTTATTTCATAAAATTCGGGATCTCACATATAACTTTATCATAAAGCCCGTGCTAAGTCACCATGAATGGGTTCATTCCAATTTTGCACAGATTCAGCCTTCACTCTATCATAAGCCCACTGACAGACCAAGGAATTTCTGAAGAAAGGCTACAGATGAACCAAAAAACCAACAAAAAGCATTAAGAAAAGGTGGCATTGTCACATGTGCAAGGTGTTTAACACTAGGGCATAACAACAAGGCATGTACATTGCCTTTTCATCTTAAATCAAATATGAACAAGGTATATACTTTATATTTTTCATACTATCAATTGTATTTTTAACATTTATTTATAACAGTTTAACATGTTTTGATTTTCAGACAAATAACAAACAACATCAGTCAACTGCACAAAGTGCAACACAACCAGACATTCCTACCAGACCACATCAGTCCACTAAAGGGACTGCAACTAATGTGTAACAGATTCCTGTTAAGGTAAATAAACAGGCTTGTGCATTACCTCATTACTTTTCAGCCAAATCCTAGACCACAAAAGCTGCAGACTAGAGGACAGTCAAGTAAAAGGACTGCTACAACAACTTCAGAAATACCTAATCAACCCAAATCAAGCTCTCAACCTAATCCCACACCAACTTTGTCTACTATGTAGAGTAATCAGCCTTCTTCAAGCTCATAGCCTGCGAGGAAGAACATAAAGAAGGGAGCCATAAAGAGCAAGATAAGCATATCACCAAAAAAGAGAGGAATGGGGGGATTAAGGCTTTAATGTTTCAATGGGTAGTTTTTGGTTCATTTTTGTCCTGTCACTATTTTTGACAATGTTGATTGTGCATATACTTTGTCTACTATAGTTGGCATCAATGGGAAGTGTTTTATAGTTGGTAGAATTAACAGTAGGTACAGTCATATACTTTGTCTACTAGTTGGCATCAATGGGCAGTGTTTTGACAATGTTGATTGTCCATTTTGGAATTATTTTTGCAATATTGCTTTACTGCACCTTGTTTAATCACCTTGCAATATTTCATTCTATGAAGACAGTTTATACATTCCATGAAACATCACTATTAAACATTAAACATTACCATTAAACATTACCTACCATTACACATTACAAATATTCATTTGTTACTAATAAAATACATCATGACTGACATGAAATACAACACAAGTCCAACAACAATTATCATCTTTACATTACTTTCAACAACTATCATCCTACTTGGTATGTTATTCAGCTCACACGAACACTTACATTTTGTTCCACTCACCAATGTCCCCATTCTGTCATTGTCTTCATTGGGGCCATTGACTATTCCACTTGAGGTTGTTGTAGAAAGCAAGCACCATGCCCAAAACTCACACTCATCACATACAAAATATAACCTCCCCTTCGATGGTTTGTTCGAGTCAATAATTCTTACACTTGCCTTTTTTTCACATTTACATCGCCTAGGTATGTAGCGCAAGTCACCATTTATCCTTCCTACATCATTGTTTGACGAAGACATGACTCCTGATTCACATAAACAACACGAAGAATAATATCAAAGAGTAGACCATAAATGTATATATATGTTCAACTTCGGGAACAAACAGATCTGTGATCTTTCCGAACAAAATTAGATCAAAATTGAGAGATGGATTGAAAAAGATGAGTGAAGAAGATAATGGATATACGGATCAATGGAAAAGATGGGTCAAAATTGAGAGCTGGATTGAAATCACTTCGTCTGCTTGTAGTTCATGTGCATACCTTAGATTGAAATCACTTTTGAATTGAAATAGGGAAGAAATAAGTTGATGTGCATACCTTAGTTATGAATTTGGTCTGCTAGTAGCCTTCAATTTCGTCTGCTACTTCACGTCTGCGATGGAGCTGAAATGGGGTAGAACAAAATGATTCATAATGTCTTTTAAAAGCCAAGAGGAAGAAGAAGGGGTATTTGAACATTTACGGTCTTTTTTTGAATTCTGACTCCTTCTCACACACTTTTAGCGTCGACATACACGCATGCGGTTAAGTTAGATGGAAAAGGTGGCGTTTTCACTTATTTCAAAAAAGTCGGGAGTTTAAATTTAAACTTTCTTGACTACGGTGGTTAAGTGGAAAAACTCCAAACCATAGATGGTGATATGAACTTTAGTCTATATATATATATATATATATATATATATATATATATATATATATATATAATATTTTCACAACCATTTACTATTAAAAAAATTCAATTTCTCTCGGAAAATATAAATTACCTAATTTTTATGTGCCTATAATGCTTGGACTCAGTCTCAGAGTGGTACAACACACTCAAAATCTAGGGCTTTCAATTATTTCCCGCATCTTCTTTTCTCACTCCTAGGGTTTTACTCTCTCGATATCTCTTCGATCTCGCCATCAATGGCGACAGCAGCAATCCAAGCGCCATCATCCAAAACCGAAAGCTATGTCGACAATAAACGCAAAGACGACATCCGTATGGCCAACATCGTCGCCGCAAGATCCGTCGCCGACGCCGTCCGTACCAGTCTCGGCCCCAAAGGCATGGACAAGATGATCTCCACCGCCTCCGGCGAGGTCATCATCACCAACGACGGTGCCACCATCCTCCACAAGATGGAAGTCCTCCAGCCTGCCGCCAAGTTCCTGGTCGAACTTTCTAAGTCCCAGGACATCGTCGCCGGTGACGGAACCACCACCGTCGTCGTTATCGCCGGTGCGTTACTCAAACAATGCCAATCTCTCCTCTCCTCAGGTGTTCATCCCACTGTCATCTCTGATTCGCTCCACAAAGTCTCCCTTAAATCAATTGATGTTTTAACTGCCATGGCTGTTCCGGTGGAACTCTCCGACCGCGAATCTTTGGTAAAATCTGCTAGCACTTCATTAAATAGCAAAGTAGTATCGCAGTATTCAAGCCTCTTAGCTCCACTAGCTGTTGACGCCGTTTTGTCTGTTGTGGATCCTGTAAAACCTGATTTAGTTGATCTCCGGGATGTTAAGATTGTTAAAAAACTTGGGGGTACGGTTGATGATACCGAGTTGGTGAAAGGTTTGGTTTTTGATAAGAAAGTGAGTCATTCTGCTGGAGGTCCGACCCGGGTCGAAAATGCAAAAATTGCTGTTATACAGTTTCAGATTTCCCCTCCAAAAACTGATATTGAACAGTCTATTGTTGTTTCGGATTATACCCAGATGGATAGGATATTGAAGGAAGAGAGGAATTACATTTTGGGTATGATTAAGAAGATCAAGGCAACTGGGTGTAATGTGCTTTTGATCCAGAAGAGTATTTTGAGGGACGCTGTTACAGATTTGTCACTTCATTATTTGGCCAAGGCCAAGATTTTGGTGATTAAGGACGTGGAGCGTGATGAGATTGAGTTTATTACTAAGACATTGAATTGTTTACCCATTGCGAATATTGAGCATTTTCGTGCAGAGAAGTTGGGATTTGCTGATTTGGTTGAGGAGGCTTCACTTGGAGATGGGAAAATTGTGAAGATTACTGGGATTAAGGAAATGGGTAGAACAACCACAGTGTTGGTTCGTGGGTCGAATCAGTTGGTTCTTGACGAGGCAGAGCGGAGCTTGCATGACGCCTTGTGTGTTGTCAGGTGTTTGGTGAATAAGAAGTTTCTGATTGCAGGGGGTGGGGCGCCTGAGATTGAGCTTTCGAGGCAATTGGGGGCTTGGGCAAAGGTCTTGCAGGGCATGGAAGGCTACTGTGTGAAGTCGTTTGCTGAGGCATTGGAAGTTATTCCGTATACTTTGGCTGAGAATGCGGGTTTAAATCCAATTGCTATTGTGACTGAGCTTCGCAACAGGCATGCCCAAGGCGAGATCAATACTGGGATCAATGTGAGGAAGGGGCAGATTACTAATATCTTGGAGGAGAATGTAGTGCAACCCCTGCTAGTGAGCACGAGTGCGGTTTCACTGGCTACCGAGTGTGTGCGGATGATTTTGAAGATCGATGACATTGTTACGGTGAGGTAGATTTGATCAGAGCATGACATTGTCGGAGGTTTAGAAACATATTGTCTTTGCTATTTGTGTGATTCTAGTATTAGTTGTTTGTCATGTTTGAATTGATTTTGTTGAATGAATTTTGACTTGTCTTATTGCGAAGTTATGTTTACTTTAGCTCTAGTTATTTATATCTTTGACAGCATTTTCATCAGCTGTTATAGGTTCAGATGTTGTTTTTGATTGTCACGGTAGTTCTAGTTGTGCTTATTTTATCATACATGATGAAGCTAATTGAACAGTTTGTCCATATTCTAGTCATTAGAAAATGGTTCCTTAAGTTTTCACGTATTTTAAGATATAAATGTTCGCTTGCATGGGTTGTTGGTCAACTAATATGAATCTTCTTGCATTATTTGAAGTTCAAAGTTTACGAATTTTATATTACACTTTTGTGCTCAAATAGGGAATTTTAGGGCTTCAGGTATAATACTAAAAGCTAGACGTATTTGTTAAATAATTAATAGATTAATGAAGATATATAATTAAGGAATCTTATATACGACTATAACGAACATAACCATGGGCTAGTAGGAAACTAGGAATTCAAAGTTACTAGGGAGTGAAAAAGGCAAACACCATTTGCTTCTTACCATCAATATGAAAGTAATAGTCACATAAACATAGTGTTCTAAAAAATTCCCTTCTAGGTATTCCTCTACCCACCTTAGCCTGGCTAGATGCCTAGGCCTCCGCCTAGGCAGAATCAGACCTCCATTGCATAGATTTAATATTATGTATAGATTTAATAAAGGCTTTGAAGCTGGACATTACTTGAAGTCTTGAAATGATTTTTTAAGCCTTAAAAATTGTTTTAATGGGTAATTTTTCGTGTAAAATTTTTATAAATTACATCTACTATATATGCTTTGTATAATATAACAATTATATACAATAGAAAAACAGATATGATCGCCTAAGAAAATTCCTAGTTCACCTAAGAAAATGCCTAGACGCTAAGTGCCCCCTCCACCGCCTTGGTCCACCTAGCTATTTATAGAACATTGCATAAAAAACTATTTCTTGAACTTGGACTTTTAGTAATTCCAAGTTTTTGGTGTCTAGGTGCCAGCCAAAATAAATATTTGATCTTAATTTCATTCATGCTCTTCAAGGGGACTAGTTAAGAAGTACGAATACGGGTGCGGAGATATTGGTGCATCATAGGAAGATTCGTCAAATCTTAAAATATGGGGATTAAGCACATTTATTATTTAATATGTATATTTTTATGAGTCGTTATAATATATATATATATATATATATGATTACATTGTACAAACAATATAACTTTAGTGTTTCTAAAATCATAAAAATAACAAAAATAATCATAAATATTTCAAAATTACATAAGCTATAAAGAAGGAGAATCCTTGAGGCTGTGTTGTGTTTGTGAGTTTTGTTTCCCTTCCTATTCCTTCCCTTCCCCTCAAATTTTAAACTCACAAACAGGCCATAAGAGTTCTCGATCGGAGTATCCAGTGCGGGATACAGCAGTTCGCGGGGATAACGATGAATCTCTGCTTCCTGGTAGTAGGCTAACTGAGCTCAGCTTGGGACTAAAAATTTGTTAGATTTTCAATTTTTAGATGCTGAGCTTCACTCAGATTAGTGGTACATTGTCTTTTCTAAAAGGAGATTAGTTTTAGAACTTGCCACCATATAATTGTTGCTAGTTGCTACCTGTTATTAACAATACTATGCAGATACTCCATCAGCATGTATTTTTCTTGTGCGAAACTTTTCTTTTTCACATGTATTTCTTCTTTAAACTTTTATGCAGTTGGGATCATAGCCCCATACCCAACTCCTCCCCACATAGATCAGAATTGAAACTTCAATCTTTTACTACTAGGCTAACTGTTCTTTCATTCATAATGTATGATGAATGCATGAGGGAAGTAGGAATCATGGTTATAATATTACTGGGATCATTACAGCATGGTATAATAAGCAGTTGCTAAAGTAAACTATCTGGTATTAATTCTACTGGGATCATGAATGCGTGTTGGATCAACCTTCATTTTGCACATTCATATCATGTTCTTATTGATTAATTTGGTTTCCAGAAGAAAAAGTTTTAAATTTGCAGCTACCTGCCTACCCCAACTGTGTGCTGAGCTACACGAATTTGTTGTCACATGTCGATTTAAGCTATAAATAGTCTAGAAAATATAGTTCTTTCTAGTGGAATAAATACTAACGTGGTTACTTCTATCCTGAACCTCTCAAGAAGTATCAAGTTTCTATAATTGCAATATCTGATTAATTGATTCAATGATTGATCTTTGTCCAGCTCTATGATTATGGCAAATTTGATAATCTGTTGCGAGGGTATTTTCAGCTCAAGTTGTTTGATCCATTTCTATTCCTCTTTTCGGATCTTTAATTACAAAACAGTTAATAGTATGCGACTGCTTTGTGTCTGTCTGAACACATGGTTAAAAACTCTGTTACAACATCTTTAGATGTAATGGTGTGTCATCAAATGCTAGTAATTATATAATTTACTGGGGCAAAAATTAGTACTCTTTTGGTTTGTATAACCATGGCCGACTGTTGCTTTATCTTTCCCCCCTACTGTAATTCACAGATTATAATTCCTTGAAGAAAATAAAATAAAATTGAATAAAGAGACAAACATGGGTACATGACATAATTTTGATATCATTATCATGAAATAAATCATTGCTGGTGTACAATACATGAAGCCTCAAAATCTCACTGACTACAAGTTGTATTTGACACGCAACCTGGCACTGCCAACTGACCAAATCAGACCTTAAAATCTAAACATCACAGAAATGGGCTCCTCTGCAAATTTAATTACACAAATGGGTCATTTTTATTAATAATAAATAAATAAATAAATAAAACTTAGATTTACATGTTTATATGCTGAGAATATCTCAGACCAGCAGCCAAATTTGATCCATTGAGCTGTCTTTGATCTGTTAAGTAATTGTTTAAGGGATATCTGATGCACTAACAGCACATCCTTCAGTTTTTCTGTCTACAGGATCAAGAAGATGCTTAGTCAATGTCTCTTCTTTATCTTTATTTTCCACCCTTTTCTCCTCATTTTTACCCCATAGAACTGAGTAGAGACCAATCACAATGAGAATTGCACCCATAATTCTGCAAGAGAAAAACTTGTTAAATTAAATATGGAGAAGTAGAGATATTTTGATCAAGTTTTTATTTCCCTCTAAAATGAGTTGAAAATGAAAATGAAAATTAGTTGAAAATTAGTACATAGAAAAACGAAAAGAAAATGAAAATTAGTTGAAAATTGCACATAGAAGTAATCTTATTTTTTCTATCACAAGAATCATGTTCATTAGGTGGATCTTTTCTACTTTTATTTTTTAATTTTCTTATCTTTTCTATTTCCTTTTTATTTTTTTGTTCTCTTTTCCTTTTTTTGAGTTTTCCAAGTTCCAAGCATTGCAGAGTAATAGTTTATAGATTCATTTGACATACCCTCCTGAGTATAACTGATCCCCAAGAATTAGAAAGGCCATGATAGCAACTAGAACAGTCTGCACTGGTTGAAAGATGGCAACAAA
>CM035156.1:168344044-168407436 GCA_020205615.1 Panax quinquefolius
AAATGTTACATATGAGAGAGTATGAGATAAGTACTCTCTCTGTCCCTTAATATAAGTTATTTTAGATAAATGTTTTTATCTCTTAATATAAATCGTTTGAGAATTTCAAGTAAACATTAATTGCTTAGTTTCCAATATTACCCCAAGTATTAAATATAACTTTGATTTTCTCACTATTTTTTGCCCAATAACACTCTTTTTCCAATACAATGATAATATAGACAATTGATGTAAGACCCCAACTTTTATGAATAAAAATAAATTTTCTATAATTATTATTTTTGAATATTATGGAATGAATTTGATATAATGTTATAGTTGTGGGTAATATTTATAAATTTTGCAAAGTACGCTAGTTGTTATGTGAGACCCCATATTTTATCAATAAAGATTTAAATTTTGTCGAAATAATTTTTAATATTATGGTATGAATTTGAGATAATATTATAGTTGTGGGTAGTATTTATAAATTTTGCAAAGTATGCAAGTTGTTATAAAATATTCGTTTGGTCGTGGAATATTCTTTTTGTTAGGAAATATTAAATCAACATTTCAATCATCAGTGGACCCCATAATGTAATTATTGCCGGATTGAGAAAGCGACAAAAATATTTTATAAAAATAACGGCGGAGGTGTTAACGTTAAAAGCATTGAACTACTACCGGTGGTAAAAAAAGAATGATGTCTGGCGTGGTTGCGTAGTAGCACACGGTATTGATTATTGATGCTTACGTGAGAAGTCACTCGGTTTATGCTCAATTATTACTTCTGATAATTCACGCATCATATCTCTTATATTATTGATTCAATTATTGTCGCGATATCATCGTATAATATGTTATATTATTAATTGAGACGATGAGTTATAAATGATTAATAATTGTTGAAAGATTAAAAATATGTTGATTAAAAATAAAATGATTTGTGGTAATATTTATTCAATCCTTAATGTATATAAAAGTGCATTATGAGGCGTTTGTGGTAAGTTTGATTATTTTATGGGGGGCATATATGTCATTATCTAAGAGTCTCTTCATCGATAGTAATTACCTTTGTGAATAGTAATTACCTTCGTCGATAGTATTTACCTTCAATCGATAGTATTTACCTTCGTCAATAGTAATTACCTTCGTCGATAGTAATTACCTTTGTGAATAGTAATTACCTTCGTCGATAGTATTTACCTTCGTCGATAGTAATTACCTTCGTCGATAATAATTACCCTTGTGAATAGTAATTACCTTCGTCGATAGTAATTACCTTTACAGACGCCAAACCACTTGCTTAGTTTCACATTCTGAAAGCGTCAAACCACTTGCCGTTTCACATTACAAAGGCGTCAAACCACTTGTCGTTTCACATTACAAAAGCGTCGAACCACTTGTCGTTTCACATTACTGTGCGTCGAACCACTTTTCTTTTCATATCACCGGTCGTCGAAGCCACTTGCTTTTTTTTCACATGGTAGGTCTTAAGCTAGAAATCTTCTATAAATAGAGGCCTAGTGCTTCATTATTTTTCACGAATTCTTTGAAACTAGAGAGAGAAACTATAGAGAGAAAGAAGAAAAGTATTACGCTACTTCACCTACGCCGATATTCAGTTCTTCTAAGGTAGGGAATATTATTTGTTGTGCCGTAAGGGGTGTTATTCTTTCTTATTCATGAAGAGAAGGCTGTTGTTATTCCATTGCTTATTATTCTATTGGAATAACTCGTAAAAGTGGTATACCCTATACATAACTTTGTATCATGGCGTATACCTATACTTGGTGAAATCCTTATATTATTCCATTCTTATTTATTACATTGGAATAACTTTGTATCTGTGGAATCCCCTATACTTGGTGATCTCCTTACATTATTCCATTCTTTATTATTACATTGGAATATCACATGCGTGTGTTTTACCGGACCTGGTTCCATTGTTTATTATTCCGCATTTATTATTACATTTGGAATATCACATTCGTGTGTTTTACAGGACACGGTTCCATTGTTTATTATTCAACATTTATTATTACATTGGATCATCCTGTCGGTGTGAATTTCACGACTGGTTCCGTTATTATTATTACGTTGGAATAACTTTGTCATCGCAATCTGCAGCATGCATGGTGATTTCTTTTGTTATTCCATTCTTTATTATACTCAGTTGGTTAAATCTTTGACTTCTATACTCCATGAAATTAGTGGAATATCCTTGATATTTTGCGCTTCATCCAATATCTTTTCATGAAAATATTCTTACGATCATTCTTGAATTTTACTCTACAAAAGCAAGTATCATTTTGACAATTTGGATGTTAATAATTCTGGATAAAATAATTCTTGAACTTGTTTTATTGAATTATTATGTCATTGTCATCATCCTCATGTTATATTATGTTATCTTTGACATACGTGTATAAATGAACTTAGTATGATTATGACCGAGGATCATTCGGTATAATCATGGCTTGTTATAAATGATGTGATAAAAGTCCTCGGTGGCACATGTAATGCGATGATGGATAATTTTGGTATGATTATGACCGGGGTGATTCGGTATAGTCATGACCATTGATAATTTGATGAATATCCTTGGCAGTAGTAGTGCGGGGTGATTCGATGATGTGGATTATTTATTAAAGTCGAGTCAATTTATAATGATGATGAAAAACCTTTTAAAACCTAAAAGATAGTAGACTTTATTCTCTACTTGACTCTTTTAATGGATTGCTTATTCACTGCAGATTAAACTTGTTGTCTATTGTATTTTATCGGTTTAACCTTTGTTGAAGGCTAATGATAAATTATACGCATTATCTTAGTCATAATATTTCTCACTGGGCTAGTTGAGCTCACCCTTTCTTTCACTGTTCTCTTCAGAAAATGATAACATAGCTGGGACGAGTCGGAGAACGGAGTAATGGTCCAGAGGATAACATTAGTAGTCCTCACTATTCTGTGAAATAGTGTGATAATAGTAGTAATGAGGACCCCTTTTGAGTTTGTATAATATCTAGTAGACAATATTTGTATTCAAACTCACAGTTTATGTCGTATTGTACATGACAGTTATATTAGTAAGTTGTATTTGAATTTATGTACCATGTAAGTGGCGACCCAAGATGGGTGACGTATACCTAATTTTGGGGGCATCACATGTTATATAATATTCTATTGGTCGGGGAATATTCGTTTTAATAAGAAATATTCGTACGACGGCACAATCATTGATGTACCCCACAACAGAATTATTGTCAAATTGAGAAAATGACAAAAATATTTTTATGAAAATAACGGCGGAAGTTTTATCGTTAATACTGTTGAACTACTCGGTAGTAAAAAAGTGCGATGTCTGGCGTGGTTGCATAGTAGTACACTACGGTATTGATTATTAATGCTTATGTGAGAAGTCACTCAGTTTGATTCAATTATTGTCGATATTTTATATGTTATTAAATCAATAATTGAGATGACGAAGTTGTTAATATTATTATTTGTATTATTAACGATGTCTAGAAGTTTTGCCAAGGAGAGGTTTGGTCACATAATTGCGCGCCAATAGGGAGAAATCCTTATTGGAAAACCCCCTCTTTTGTGGGAACGACCAGGTCGATTAATATTGTGAATTATAATAATGATGATAAGTGTTGTTAAGAATATTGAGGAGATTTTTATGAAGTATTTGTTGTAAGTTTGGCGTGTTATTTAAACCCCCACTTACACATTTTTCAAAACTGTCGGTGCGAATTTTGCCTGACCTGGTTCCGTTATTTATTATTCTGTTGGAATAACTTTCTCATCCAAGCAACTGCGCATGCATGGTGATTTCTTTTGTTATTCCATTCTTTATTATACTCAGTTGGTTAAAGTTTTGACTTCTATACTCCATGAAATTAGTGAGATATCCTTGATATTTGCGCTTCATCCAGTATCTTTTCATGGAAATATTCTTCTGAGCATTCTTGAATTTTACTTTACAAAGAAATATCATGTTGATAATTTCGACGTTATTAGTTCCTGAATAAATTAATTCTTGAACTTGTTTTATTGAATTCTTATATCATTGTCATCATCTTCATGTTTATATTTTTTGAAAGTCAATACATTTGCTGTAGTGCATAGATAGACTTGGTATGATTATGATCGAGGATTATTGATTGTAAATCATTAACCAGTAATATTACAAATGATATGGTAAAAGTCCTCATTGTTCCGTAGTGCATTGATGGATGAGTTGTTGGCATGATCATGACCATTGATGAATACACAAATATTCTCGCCCGTAGTGCATGGATAATTTGTGGTCGTGACCTAATGAATATCCTTGGCCGTAGTGCGGGGATGATGTGGATTATTTATTGTCGAGTCTCGGTGATAAAAGTGATGAAAACCTTTTTAAATCATAAAAGATAGTAGATTTTATTCTTTACTTGACTCTTTTAATGGATCAGATGTTTCATTGCAGATTAAACTTGATGTCTATTGTATTTTATCAGTTTAACATTGTTGAAGACTAATGATAATTTATTTTGCATTATCTTAGTCATAATATTTCTTACTGGGCTAGTTGAACTCACCCTTTCTTTCCATGTTCTCTTCAGAAAATGAGAACGTAGCCGGGACTAGTCGGGGAACGGAGTGATGGTCAGAGATGGTGTCTTAGTAGTCCTCACTATTCTATAAAATAGTGTGATAATAAATGTAATGAGGACTTATTCTGAGAGTGGATATTGTCTAGAAGACAATATTTGTATTAAAACTCACAGCATGTATTTTATCGTATTTAACACGACTGTTGTATAATTAAGTTGTATTTGAATTTTGTATCATGTATTTGGCGACTCAAGATGGGTGATGTATACCTATTTTGGGAGCATCACAATTGATATTATATTTAATGTTATATAATCATTTCCTTAATACTTGTGCATAACTCTAAAATGACTTAAATTAAGGGACGGATGGAATATATAGTGAAGGATATTATGGACAATTAATACTATATTTAATAATAATCATTTTCTTAATTTTTATGCACAAGTGCACAACTCTAACAGCATCTCCAATAGCCTCTTCAACCACTTTGGGATACTCAAATAAGTGAGTCACATCAGAAAAATCATCTCCAACAGTCTCTTTAAACTGTCACGTAGGTCAATAAACATTCTTCTCACTCTTCAAATCTGCAACCTCCTTCTCACTCTTCAAATCTACAATTAAAGACTAAAAACATTTATTATGTTTGATGGGTTTGATATATAGCTCATTAAATTAAAAAAACTGGTGAAGCACAAAATATTAAAGTAATAAATAATACTCTTCAAATTGCCACGTAAATTAACAAACATCAATTTTAAAAAAAAAATGGGTCCTTAACAATAATATACAACAATTATAAAATAATTACAAAAATAAAACACACAAAACATAATTACAAAAATAAAACAACACAATAATAAAGTTACCAAATATGTCCTATCTAACAATAAATGGCTCCTAAAATCAAGCAACCAACAACATTCAACTTTGATATCGAAAAAGGCCAAATTTTACATCGTCGATGATTTTGTTATACTCACATCCGAGATCGTCAAAAAAATATCAACCGGAGAAAGGCGAAATTGTATACAAAATCAACATCTACTTCAAGATCGGTAACTATAAACAATCACAACAACTCGATCGCGACAAACATCTAAGATCTAAGATCTTGATTACGACGATTGCCAAATCTTCGGTCGACGATTGCCTTTCCACTCACCTCTGATATCGCGACAAACATCTAAGATCGAAGAAGACGAAATAGTATACAAAATCATCATTTACTTCAAGAGCAGTAACCAAAAACAATCACAGCAATATCGATACAATTCTGAGCACTGAGCACTTTTGAGGTATGTGTGTTTCAATTTCGTATGCATATAGTTACCTGTGGTTACTACGGTGTTCATATGGTTACTGAGTCACACTTAAAATGGTTACTATGATGTTTTGGTTACTTTGTAACATTATATTGCATATTGATTTCTTGGTTACTATATGACATTATGTTGGCTACTGTCTAATAATATGTTGGTTACTTTGCAACATCATACTATATACTGATTTATTAGTTACTATCTAATGCTTCATAGTTTACTATGTAACAATATACTGGTATACGTCTAATAATTATATGTATATAGTTTCCTATGTATGAACATTTATATGCATATGTTTACTAACTAATCTTTGAGTTAGTTCTTGATTAACATTATATCAGTTCTTGAATAATACTTATTTAGATATTATATACAAATAAAATGGATACTTATTAATTACGATTCAGTTATGAATTAATCTAATTATGCTTATAATTATATTTTTATATTAATAGTCACTTGTTAACCACATTGCTTACATTCTTACAACAATTAGCATTTAAATGCCCACAAACCCATTATCTTTGGTTGTTTTTAATATAACAAGTAAATTAAAATGTTTTTATCCTATGGTTACTAAATAAACATGTGTAGGTTACTGTCTACATTAAATTTTGTTACTGTATAATGTTGATATTATTAATGTGCAATATTTGATTAATTTATATTGGTTTGTTTTATTATGATGGAAATTAATTGGCTACATTGGTTACCTTCATACAACTGTTATAATTTAATTGCTAACAAAAAATATTAAACTGGTTGTTTCAATTGTAGAATGATAGTACAAATGTATTTCATTTTATGGTTACTGACATTATATAGTTTGGTTACTGATTAACATTGATTTTGTTACTATGCAATGCATATTTTGTTTTCAGACAATGGAAATGATTCCTGTTTTGCTTTATTTCAACGGTACATGGACTGATAGTAACCAGTACACCAACTTTGAAGTTACTGGCATACTAGTTCCCTCAACTTGTTCGTTCAGAGAAATGCAAAACATGATATGCATTGCATTACGGATAGACACAAACACAACAACATTATCTATCAAATCTCACATCAAAAACGACATTCCACCAATCTGTATATCAGATGAAGCAACATTGAGATTCTTTATTGAAGTCAGTAAAAAATCTGATGAACAAGGAAAATTCCCACTGATTATAGATATTGGAAAAGGAAGCGCCCGCACAGCAATCTTGCGTAACTTGACAAATATAGAAGAATCTGTTGTTCACAATGTAACGCCAATCAGATCAACACAAGGGAATTCAGCACTAGTTACAGTAGCAACACAAGATTCCCAAATCAGAACGCAATATGCTGATCAGCTTGCAATGAAAATTATGGAACAACAACGAGACAGACAACATGATAAGTCATACACAGAAGAACGATATGATGATGTAATAACAGATCCGAATGAACGTGACGTAAAATTACATCAAACCTACAAAGACAAAAAAATCCTATCACAATCAATGAGGCTGCATTCAATCAAGAAAATAGAAATGACACAAAGTTCAACGAGCGGTCATAGAGACTTTGTGCTTTAGTGTGCGTAGATGATGAAAATTGCAAATGGAAGATGAGAGCATCAAGTATTGAAAAACCGGTTTGTTCAAGGTGAGGAAATCAATGACATTCACGTGTTCGATCAACGTATTCTTTGGGGAGACCACAGCATGCAAATAGTGAGTTGGTCAATGAATGCATAATGCGTAAATTAACAAATTTGAAGAAAATATACACACCAACCGATATTATCGAGGACATGATGATGAGAATATAATGTGTCTATCTCTTACCAAAAAGCATGGAGATCGAAGGAGAAAGCGTTAGAAAAGGTAAGAGGAAATCCACACGACTACTCATTGATCCCATCATGGTTACACTACGTCGCCGAGAAAACAAATCGAGGTAACAATTTAAAATACATTATTATTTTTCATGATTAGTTGATTACTCAATTCAACCTGATTTGGTTGCTATAATGTGCATTGCTTACCTACCTCATATATTTATAATTTTAAATGAGTTCTCTTGATTTTTATATTAATGTTTACTCAAAGAAATACATTAGTTCTTGAATCTGTTGTTTATTATTCGCCTAATGATATCTTGAATTCGTTTGTATATCAATATGTTGTTTCTTGCATAATGTTTGTCTTTATTCTTGAAAACATTATACTATCTAATCTTTGTCTTGGTACATGTAAGACAATATGTTGGTTCTTGTCTAATGCTATCTTGGTTACTATATGCTGTAACTCTTGGTTACTGTATAGAAAAATCTTTGTTCTTGTATAATGTTGTCTTGGTTACTGAAAAACATTATACTATCTAATGCTGTATTGGTTACTGTAAGCAAATATGTTGGTTACTTTGTAACTGTTTATTACTGCCTAATGATATCTTGGTTACTGTATATCAATATGTTGTTTACTGCATAATGTTGTCTTTGTTACTGAAAACATTATACTATCTAATGCTGTCTTGGTACATGTAAGACAATATGTTGGTTACTGTCTAATGCTATCTTGGTTCTTATCTCACGTAACTCTTGGTTACTATATAGAAAAATGTCACATTTGTATAATGTTGTCTTGGTTACTGAAAAACATTATACTATCTAATGCTGTATTGGTTACTGTAAACAAATATGTTGGTTACTTTGTAACATTATACTGTCTAATGTTTTATTGATTACTGACTAATGTTGTATTAGTTCTTCGTGTAATGATATATTGATTCTTGATTGTGTAACAATATATTAGTTCTTTGATTAGTTCTTGTATAACAATATATTCCTTCTTTGTTTTAGTTCTTGCCTAATGTTTGGATAATTGGTTCTTGTGAATATTGACTTGGAAACCGACATTAAATACATTAGTTCTTGTCTACTCTTGTCTTGTTTACTGTATAAAATTATATTGTCCAATGCTGTCTTGGTTACTGTATGACAATAATTTGGTTACTGTCTAATGCTGTCTTGGTTACTTTGTAGCATTATACTACTTATAATTCTATTGATAATGTTGATGTTTCATAACAGGTTCCGTCACAGCTCTTGAGTTAGAAACAAATGCTCGTTTCAAATATTTGTTCTTTGCCATTGGAGCATCCATTCAAGCATGGCATCATTGCTTTCCAATTATTGTAATCGATGGCACATTCATACAATCAACTTACGGAGGGACAATACTGATAGCAAGCACACAAGATGCAAACCGAAACATTGTTCCGATTGCTTTTGCAGTGGTTGACAGCGAAAATGAATTATCTTGGAGATGGTTTTTCATGAATTTAAGAACTGCTTGTGGAGTAAGGGAAGGCCGATGCATTGTTTGAGATAGACATGAAGCAATAATACAAGGGGCTGAATTATGTGTTTCGGATGTCATGCATGCTTCTCACGCTTATACCATATCTTGAAAAATATAAAAATAGATTCAAAAAAGAGAGGAGAAGAACTTAAACAAGCTTACAACGGGGCATGTAGAGCATACTGACATTGAACAATTCAACAAACACATGGTGAACTTGATGCAATTGATCCTCGAATAAGGACATATTTGGAGGAAGAGGTCAAGTTGGAAAAGTGCACCGAGCTCCATGGGACCGTATGGCGAGATACTCAACAATGACTTCAAACACCGTAGAATCTATTAACAACGCAATTAATATGATTAGGGATCTTCCGGTTGCATCAATGATTGAATGCCTACGTTGCTTGGTTCAAAGATGGTATTTCACAAACAAACAAGCACGCTCTATCAACATTCACAACACTTTCCACAGCAATTTGAAGAAAGATTGCAATCTAATATCATTAAATCAAGGAAACTTAAGGTAACAAATACAAATTATAATTTATTGCATTAATTTTTATATTGTATTTATTCTTGACTAATCTTTCTTGATTCTTTGCATAATATTACTAATTAATGTTGAATTGTTTCTTGACTAATCTTGACTTAGTTACTCTGTTAAACTTTAATGTTTCTTGACTAATCTTGACTTGTTCTTGATTAATGATAACTTGGTTTGCTATGTAATATTATATTGGTTACTAACCAATACCTAATTGCTTATTGCAAAACATTATAATGGTTACTTGACACTTTGATTTGGTTATCTTGTGTATCATTATCTTTGGTTACTTATTAATACTTGCTTTCTTCTTTGCATAATATTACAAATTAATATTGAATTGTTTATTGTCTAATGCTAATTTGGTTCTTGTCTTTTACACTATAATACTTACTAACTAATAATAACTTGTGTCTTGGCTAATGGTAACTTGGTTACTATGAAATATATATATTGGTTGTCAATTAATACTTAATTGCTTAATACATATCATTACAATGGTTATCGACTACTGTTGAGTTGGTTACTATGTATCATTATATTAGTTACTAAGTGATACTTATTTGGTTACTCTTAATAATTAAAATATTCTTTTGCTAAGTTGGTTATTAATAGTATCATTATATTGGTTACTAATCGATGCTTATTTGGTTACTCGTATAATTATAATATTCTTCGCTAAGTTGGTTAATGCTTAGTTACTTGTTTTGTAATTATAACATTGAGTTGTTTGATTTAATATGTATTCTTTTTTGAGATAATGAAAATGATTCGGTTGTACTTTATTCTAACAAAAGTTAATTTGTGATGTAGGTTGAGACATCAAACTTGGTGATTTTCTTTATTTTACGATGTCGTCAAACAATATATTGTGGACATCGACCAAAGAACATGCACATGTGGAAAATTTGAAGATTACCATGAGATGCCATGTCGCGCATCTTCTTCTTTGTTATGAGCAAGCGAAACTTGAGTCATTATGATTTTTGCTCAAAAAATACTATAAAACAACTTTGGTCGACACATATTCGACTTCAATCATCTTAGTTAGATGACAAAGAAAAGCGGGATGTACCGGAAGAAGTAAGAAATATGGTTGTAAAACCATAGAACACAAGAAGACCAAATTTGGAAGACCAAAAGTAGGGGAGGTACAAACACGGATCCGAAATCAAAATTCAAAACAAATCGTGAGGTGCAAGAGAAAGGACACAACAGGAAAACTGCAATAATCCCCGGTTTTAAGACCAAAAAACCACGATATAATGCATTTACATTAAGAGTGTAGATACATGTATATATAATTGTTTACTATCATTAACCATAAACCACATAGATGGTAACATTTTGATTTTGTACAATATCAAACATTTTATTGATTAAAGCATTTGATTTACGAATTCATTATGAGTTACCAATACAATTGGGAACCCACAAAAAGTACACTTTACTTGACAATTATTCCAAATATAAATTGTAAATTATTTGGTTACTAACATAAAATCAAATGGTTACTCTTATATAACAATGTGGATACCAACCTGAACATCTCAAAAATATATTTAATTTAATATGATAGTTATACAAATGACAATCATATATAAAAATGAAATCTCTTAATTAAAATTAATGTGTTTCCATCATGATGATACACTAAAAAAACACATACATTTAACAATTCATAACATTCATGATACAAATTTATAAGCGCTTTGATCCAAACTAAAACAAATATTGTTAACATATATTTATGTTAATGAGATATATAATGATTTTATCAAATTTTATTACAATTTGTTTACTTGTATAAACATAATATGGTGACCATAAGAGTAAACTATTTGGTTACTTATTTGTTATAACAATAAACAAAATATAACAAATAGGTAACCAAATATTTAGATAACAATCACCAAAACAATTTTTTTGTTAAGCGATGTATAATCTCACCTATACATTTAACAATAATTATATGTCCTGAAACATTTAACAACATTTATATGTCACGAAACAATATTGTACATCTCATTTACTATCAAAACATTAGTGGTTACCCTTTTATATATATTTGGTTACCAATTGTACATTTCAATATAATGTAGCAAACATGACCTAAAGCGAATCAAATACCAACAACACACAAAATTAATTCCAAAAATGATATTATAATAACATATGAAATCCCATCTATATAAGATTCAAGAATCATCCTTAATGAACCATACAAAAATTTGTGTATATTAAAAAATAAAAAAATACAAAACACAATTCATCACGACAACACAATAATATATACGAACTAATCAAAATGGAACAAATCTTCACCGGAAATTCTCATCAGGTCTCATATCCCTCCAATTGTTTGTTCCTTCCATGCATATATAGGTTTGTGCATAACTTCTTCCGATATCATGATAGGGGAATGGAATAGGATTTCATCAATCTTCGATGAATGACATGCCTTGCAAAACAAATTGTAAACAACCCGCAATCAACTGTGTACAAATGCACAAAAGATAACCAAAATCAATACTAGAAACAACCTATATATAACACATCGGTTTATCTGAGAACCAAACATTTACAACATAGTAACCAAACAAATTATATGACAAAGAACCAAAATAATTAAATATAATAATTCAAAAATTGAAAACAATGTAACCCTTACCCATCCACTTGTTCGAGGAACCGACTACTGCAAATTCTAACTCAATTATGTCATCTTCACGCTTATTACGATACGGTTCATTGCTAAAGTCAATGTCACTCATATCCTCCAAAATCAATCTTCTACATGATAAAGTAGGAAGAATAAATATATAAGGTTCACAAACATCCATGATTTTTGTTTGCATGGATTTTCTTTTGAAAGTTGCAGAGAATTATAATAAAGCTAGACGCGTCACGATGCACATCAAACGTTAACAAAAACCAATGGTCGGTGATGACATATGTATGGGGAACAAAACATAGTCAACATTTTCCATGGTGTGTTTACATCCATAAGCTTGAGTCCATGAATGTACTCAATGACATCCACCACCTGCATGAACACACGCTTATCGCATTTTTATTTGTATACTCTTCAAAAAGAGGTCATCTTGGAATGGAACCAACAATCCGTAGTCGTTGCCCTTATATGCACGATGATCGAATGTCGGCCAATTTACTAAGTAATATATAATGCAACATTGATATCTTTGAACAAAAAAAAAAAATAATAATAGTGTTGAAAAATATCATTATGTAATCAATGTAACCAACACCGTTAACGCTAGTTAATTAAACATCTAAATAATGTAAGCAGTAACTATAAAACATAATTTTAAAAAAACATAAACATGTATGATGCTAACTTAACACACACACATATATATATATATGTGATAGTAACTCCAACAATTATATAATAGTAATCAAACAAAGTGTAATATAATAACCAAACAAGTAATATGATAGTAACAAAACTGTTATATGACATCAACAAAAGCAGTTATATAATAGTAACCAACAACTTTTGTCATAATAACCAAAACATGTTTATATATCAAAATATCGGTTTATATGATGGTAACAAAAATATATATTGAGCATACATGATAGTAACCAAACAATTATATAATAGTAACCAAACAATTGTAACATAGTAACCAAAAACAAAAATATAATATAACAAAACAGGTTATATAGCGACAAAGTATAAAAAGCTTATATATAAAGAATAACCAACCACTTATATCATAACAACCAAAACATGTTTATATAGTAACATATCAATTTATATGTTGGCAACCAAAACATATATAAAACATATATCATATTAACGAACAATTATATAATAGTAAACAAATAGTCATATACTAGTAACCAAACGGTAATATAATAATAACAAAACATATATATGACATTAACCAACCACTCATATATCATAGCAACCAAAACATGCTTAAATATTAACATATCATTTTATATGATGGTAAACAACATATATATAAAATATTTATGATAGTAACCAAACAATTATATAATAGTAACCAAATAGTTGTATGATAGTAACAAAACAGTAATATAATAGTAACAAAAAAGTCATATAGCGACAAAGAATAAAATGCAGATATATAACAAGAACTCAACCACATTAAAGCTATTTACATAAACAAATAAATAATGTAACCATAAATATAGAAAAATAATTTAAAAAAAAAAAGAACTCACATCATCGTCTAACCATTGCCCAGGAGTCTTTAATTTATAAAACCACATTTTAGATGAAATTGGGATAGACCCAAATACAAAAGCAGGTTCGATAATGTCATTCTTCCTGTGAAATTTGTCAAGTCCTTCAATATAAAAACATATTAGTATACACGTTGACATTAACAATCACCATGTTAATATACACACTACCCAAAAGCAAATTTATTTGTTTCATAAAAAACTATAACATTGTTAACCGTAAAAAACAAACCTTTTCCCGTTGTTAAGTCCTTATTTTAAACCACTGTTCAAACAACGCCTCTTCAAATTTGGACGGCATATCCATGCAAACCTTGGCAAATCTTGAAATAATGAAACTCTTTGACTAGCACCGATGCATTAGGCGATAACCCGGTAGTCCCAAATGTTCTCGTATATGGAGGCTCAGAGAACAAAGACTTCTTTAAATGTTCACGCATGTGTCCGCATATCGACTCTATTGACACTCTTCTCCAATTCATCACACTGGACTATATCCAGGTAGTAAAACCATCTCATCCAATACAGATTTGCTTTCCGCCTCAAACTTTTTCCCCTTTTACAAATGTGAGAAAATGTAACGAAAACAATTATATTTTCACATAAAAATCTGTTGTTGTATTGGTTACTGTCTAATGCTGTAATGGTTACTATGAAACATTATACTTGTTACTAACTAATTATGTATAGGTAATATTATACTGTCTAATGCTATATTAGTTACTGTCTAATGCATTATTGGTTACTATAAAACATTATAGTTATTACTAACTAATGCTCTTTTAGTTACTATGATACATTATAATGGTTACTATATATTTATGAGTTGGATACTGAGTAAAATTGAAACAATAACCAAAACCTTAAGCATGTAATGGTAAAACAGTAACCAAAACCTAAAGCATGTAAAAAAAAAAAAGTAGGCATGTCGTAATAACACTAACCTCAGCAGCAACATAAACAACAATTTCTTTCCCCGTACATTGGCTTAAAATGTCAAAAGTTGGCATGTCAACATCATTCTTAACAGTCTGTTAAAAATACAAAACAATCAATTGATCTTTAAAAAATGAAAAAAAAAAGACATCTAACACAAAATAAAACAAACAAAAAAGTCTAACCTTGACAATTTCTTGAACAACATTACTTATTATTTCATGATGTTCTTCAACCATACCATCAAGTTCAACTTCATTACCATAATCGATTCATTACCATCCTTCTTCTTAACAAAATCGACACATCACCAACATCCTCAACAACATCTTCAACAAAATGATGAGGCTTCAACCATAACATCCTCAACAACACAGCGGTTTTCAACCATAACATCCATAACATCCTCAACAACATGGCGGTCTTCAAGCATAACATCATCACCTTCATTTCCAACTTCATTTACAAATTCATCATTCTTCTCATCATCTTTCAAACCATCATCACCAACCCCATCGACTTTCAAACCATCATCACTAACCTCACCAAAGATGTCGATCAACAACATCATCAAACTTCATCGGAATCATCGGCTTCATCATCATCATCAAAGATCACCACCCTCATCGTAATCGTAATCGAATCAGAATCATCATCAAAATCACTATCAACTTCTTTAACCCCACCATCTTTGAACCCGCGTAACTCATCTCTAATAATTAACCTAAAGTCTCTGCATATCTGAACGTGTAAAATCTGCATCTCATCCTTAATATCAGCCCGCAATTTTATAACGTCTTTCTTAATTTCAAAAACTTTTTTCTCCAACGGCCGTAACCGTGTATCAATTGCATCTTTAATGACCGATATATCAAATCCAATGTTGTCATCCTTCACCTTTTGTCAAAGATCCTTCCCATTGAAAAAGTGAAACCCGCCAAATCAAGTCGTTCATTCTCCTCGGTCGTGGGAATCAAACTTTTACCCTCAATTTGAAAAACAATAAGTACACTTCAAAGATAACATCGACAAACATTATAAAATTACAATAACAAAAGATAAAATAAATAATCATAAAACATAATCAGTAAACAAAAACATATATACTGGTAACCAAATATATGTAAATCAGTAACCAACTAAATGTATAAAGGTAACCAAATTTATATGTTCTAGTAACCAACAACATTTTTATTGTTAACATACACATAATATAATCAGTAACTCAATTAGTATATAAAGGTAACTAACTACTATGTTAATAGTAAACTTCACAAAATAATCAATAATCAAATCATTAACTAAAGGTATCCAATTGCATTCTTAGTAATACTATCGCATACTGGCCCGAACAAAATACCGGATCATTCAACTTGTCATTTGAAGGGGCTTTCACTAGCTCCTTCCATCTACATAAAGCGGACATCAAGCGGATGATGCTCGTTTGTTGCATATATCTATAAGCTTTGAAAGTTGAAATGGTTTCAAACATAAATACTTGAAATACATATGGAAGACCATTCAACTTATACAATTTAATATAATGGTCTTTGTAGAAATTATATGTTGAACCACCACTCCTTCCTTTCTTTATATGCCCCTTCAAAGCATTTGACAAAGAGTACTTTGTCATTTCAAATGCAACTTTCCCCCAAGGAAAACTGCTAACATCGCCATAACATAAAAAATTGACCATTGCCCCATCAACAAAATTTTTGAAGCTGTTGAAAGAATAAAATTAAACACCAAAAAAATCAATGACATCCTAATAGCCTCATCATCGTCATCAAAAACTACCTTCCGGAATATCCTACCTATACTACTACGAGTAACAACTTCTGCCCCAAAATATTTTTCAATAATCGGATTTTGCATACCTTTATATGCACTTATATCATCATTGCCTTGCCATCTCAACCCAGAAATCAGACAAAACTCAGGCAGTCCAAACCTAACCCTTTTCTCCCCAAACAAAAACCACATCTCACCATCATCCCTTTGGTGAACCTCCCTTACAAGAGCATGGTGAATAATCTGTGAATACATTTGATGCTTACCAAACTCCAAAAAATTTCCAAAACATGTTGCCCTAAACTTCTTCAGCTGACTTTCATTCAATTTCTTGGCAATAATTATGGGGACATCCATGTCACACCAATATATTACTTTTCCAATTGAATTTTCGGTTTGCATTCCTCATAGTAAAGATCCCATAATCTAAATAAATACACAAAACCATAATCGAAGCAGATATTAGTAACCAATATAACAAAATTTATACAAAAAATAGTGTTATACACTAAATCCAGTAAACCAAATACATACTAACAAGTAACCAAATAATTCTATGATGGTACCCAAACCATCTTTTAATGGTAACCAATACATAAACAACCTATACACTAAACTCAATTTATTAAAACATGTATATTAGGAAAAAACATATTAAGCATAAAAAATACAAAATAGTAACAAAAGCGTAATATGACATTAACCAAAATCTAATATAACTTGATAACAAAATATAAAATGACAAGAACCACAAGCATACTAATAAGTAACCAAAACATTAAAAGTTTACGAAGAACTAAATACATAAAAATAAGTAACCAAATAATTATTATTATATAGTAACCAAATACACACTAATAAAAATTCACAAAGAAACAATTACATACTAATAAGTAACCAACCCATAAAATTAACACAAGTAATATAATATCACAAGAACCAAATACATACTAATAAGTAACCAACCCATAACAAGAATAACACATTAATATAATATCACAAAGAAACCAAATACATACTAACAAGTAACCAAATAATTCTATGATGGTACCCAAACCATCTTTTAATGCTAACAATACATAAACAACATATACACTAAACTCAATTTATTAAAACATGTATACTAGGCAAAAAACATATTAAGCATAAAAATACAAAATAGTAACAAAATTGTAATAGATAAAGACTACCAAAATATGATATAATAAAGAACTAAACTATAAAATCACAATAACCACAAACATACTAATAAGTAACCAAAACATTAAAAGTTTATAAAGAGCTAAATACATATTAATAAAAATTCACAAGATAACAAATACATACTAATAAGTAACCAACCCATAACAGTAACACATTAATATAATATCACAGTAAACCAAATACATACTAACAAGTAACCAAATAATTCTATGATGGTACCCAAACCATCTTTTAATGGTAACCAATACATAAACAACCTATACACTAAACTCAATTTATTAAAACATGTATACTAGGCAAAAACATATTAAGCATAAAAAATACAAAATAGTAAAAAAATTGTAATATGACAGTAACCAAAATATGATATAACAGTAACCAAACTATAAAATCACAATAACCACAAACATACTAATAAGTAACCAAAACATTAAAAGTTTACAGTAGCCAAATACATACTAATAATAATTAATAAAGAACTAAATACATACTAATAAGTAACCAACCCATAAAAGTAACACGGTAATAAAAATTTACAGTAACCAAATACATACTAATAAGTAACAAACCCATAAAAGTAACACAGTAATATAATATCACAGTAACCAAATACATACTAATAAGTAACCAAATAATTCTATGATGGTACTCAAACCATCTTTTAATGGTAACCAATACATAAACAACCTATACACTAAACTCAATTTATTAAAACATGTATACCAGGCAAAAACATATTAAGCATAAAAATACAAAATAGTAACAAAACTGTAATATGACAATAACCAAAATCTGATATAACAGTAACCAAACTATAAAATGACAGTAACCACAAGCATACTAATAAGTAACCAAAACATTAAAAAGTTTACGAGAACAAATACATAAAAAAAGTAACCAAATAATTATTATTTTACATTAACCAAATACATACTAATAAAAATTCACAGTAACCAAATACATACTAATAAGTAACCAACCAATAAAAGTAACACAATAATATAATATCACAGTAACCAAATACATACTAATAAGTAACCAATCCATAAAAGTAACACAGTAATATAATTCACAATAACCAAATATATACTAATAAGTAACCAAATAATTCTATGATGGTAACCATAAGTAAATTAAAAATAACACACCTTTAAATTTCTCTGTGTTGAAATTATATTCCGGATAAGCACTTGACCTTTTGGCCTTAACTATAGGAACGTCAAGCTCAGAATCTAAGCGCACTTGAGAATGCTTGATATCCTTTGTATCACCAAATTTATTTTCATTCTTACTCGATTTTCGACATGCATCCTTTTCCTTCCCTTCCTATCCACAACAAACTTCTTCTCGTCATTGCCAGACTCACACTCCAGATATTCTCTTCCTCTTCCCATCTTTCTTCTTTGTATCGACCATTTTATACAGAACATAAAAAATAACACAAACCCACTTTTGAGAATGAAAGAGAACACGTAAACACGTAAGCGAAATCTATGAAGCGAAATGGCTATGAACACGAGAACAAAACACGTGAGCGAAATGGCAGAGTAGCGCAGAAGCGAAACACGTAAGCAGCAGAAGCGAACACGTAAGCTAAAAGCGAAATGGATATGAACTTCGATAACAAACAATGAAGAATCTTCAAAACACGAATGAAAGAGAAAGAAGCGAGAAAAGGCAGAATAGCGAGAGAAAAGAGGTTTGGTGTGTAAAGGGAATATATCAAAACGAAGAGTCCTACATGAGACAATATTAGGCGGTTATCACGCATTTTAAAAAAACATGTCCCATTAAAATTATTAATCCCTTTAATTAAGGACTCATAATTAATATAATATTGTAAATAAAATTAAAAAAGTGTAATATTTTTGTAATTATGTTTTGTGTGTTTTATTTTTGTAATTATTTTTAAAAATGTACTAATATATGTAATTAATCCAAAAAAAATTACTACTACTTTTGGAGATGCTCAGGTCCATTCATTATCACCACTCAGCTAGTATTATTAATGTATTATAGGCAAAAGAGCAGATCCTCTGTCCCCCCACTTAAATTTTGACACCTACCTTTTTACTTAACACCAATTAATTCTAAAATTAAATAAGTGATTATGTGTCAAAATTTAAGTGAAAGAATACGAGAGATAAGGAAAATGGGGATAGAGGATCTGCTCTCTATAGACAACTTGAGATTGACTAATATTATTATTTTCAAGTTTTTTCCAGTGTAATAAATAGTTAAGCAGGCAGACAAGTTTTTAATAATTTGACTAACACAACCTTACATTTAATACTAATGGACCTGATAATTGGATGATTGGTAATTATTTTATTCAGCAATTAAATATGATTCCTCCAGAGTTTCACCACCTCTATAATTCATTGAAATATACTAAAATTAAACTAAACGAAAATTAATTAATAGAAGAGCAATTATTATGCTGACAGAGTAAATTTACATTTATTAATAATTTTAACATTTATTTCGACAACATTTTACCCAATGAAATATTTTTATTTAAAAAAATGGGTAGAAATCAGAGATTGCATATGGTCCTTCCAATGATTTAAATATTTTTATTACTTATGTTCTTAAGAAAAGAAACCTAAACAAATATGAAGGCAGAAAAGCACATGAAGATAAGGTATCAATTGCCATTTCAATAATGGCCTGAAAGATGCCACATTGTACACCCAAGATTTAGTCATTCAAATTCATTTAGTGCCTCTCTACTAGAGTTTAGCTATATACGTACTGGGAGTCGAATTACGATTTTATTATTATGATTATAATTATTTTTATTATTAAAATTTTATTATATATTACGAGAGTTTTTTGTTGAATTATGAGGTAGAATTATAAAATTGGTTCACTATATCGAATATATCGTTAAAATATTATCAAAAAAAATTGATAAATTCACAATGAAAATGATATTTCTACATAAAAATCGTAGTTATAGATCTTGTATGACGGTTCTATAATCTATTACTTTTTTACGTGAAAATATCAATTTTTATTACCAATTATAATTATCCACGTAACTCATAACTAAAAAATTGACAATAAAAATCGCAAGATATTATTATTATTATTAATTTTAATAATAACACTTGATAATAACTAACAATTTTAAGAATCTTGGGTTGAATATGCCTTCCCTTCCAAAACTCTCGTGAACAATAGAGAACTTCAGTCTTGAAGTGCTTTTCAGGTATCGGTCTAATCTATATTGGGTGCTAATGAAATGGAGTTGGTATTTTTGTATGTATTTCGTTATTGTTATAAGTAGATATAATCAAGGGCGGATCTAAGATTTTTTTTTATAGTAGGGGAGGATTTATGAGTTTTTCCTTAGTAGGAGCGGATTTTAACTAATTTTTTTGTTGAAGTTAAATAAAAAAAATTAGAGCAAATCATAATATTTTTGTAAAATACTGTGTATACTTCAAATTAAAAAGATTTTTATACTTGTATTTAGTATTGATTTATAAAAAAAAAAAATTGCCCTTCCAAGTTGAATTTTTCTATTAATCTGTACCCTTAAATTTATTAATTTACATATTTATTTTATCCTAAAAAAATAATCTAACAGGAGCAGCTGCTTATGTTGTTGGCCTGCTGCCCTCATGTAGATCTGCCCCCGGATATAATGGCAAAGTCCGTAAATTAAAACAGTTATATATTGTTATGAGTAGATATATTGCTAGTATCCTAATATTGTAGACAACGAGGATTAACTCCTCTATTATCAAGCTAATCGAAGTATTATCATACCATAACTAATGTGCAGGATCTATCAAGATGTTAAGCTTGTTCCACCAAAATGGACATAAACATTGTTAGAATTTGAGTTAAATTTGAAATGGGTTTTTATTAAGCATTTGAAGTGAATTTATATATTAATGTGTTCTATTTTATGAGTTAATTAAAATTAAGTATTTAAAATCTCAAATTCACGATATAATGAATGAAAAATTAACTCTCAAAAATAACCATTGAAAATGATAATAAATACTTGTCGGAGGCTAAATCTCATATCAGTTAAAAACTAAAGTTCTTCTAGACAATATTCACTCTCAGAATAAGTCCTCATTACATTTATTGTCACACTATTTAACAGAATAGTGGGGACTACTAATACTATCATCCGGACCGTCACCCGCTCCCCGACTAATTCTCGGCCACGTTCTCATTTCTCAAGAGAGAACGGTGAAAAAAAGAGTGAGCTCAACTAGCCCAAAGAAGAAATATTATGACTAAAATAATGCAAAATAAATTATCATTAGTCTTCAACAATGTTAAATTGATAAAATACAATAGACATCAAGTTTAACTGCAGCGGAACATGCAATCCATTAAAAGAGTTAAGTAGAGAATAAAATCTACTATCTTTTATGATTTAAAAGGTTTTTCATTACTTTTATCATTTGAGACTCACTTAATAAATAATCCATCTCATCCTCGCATTGACTACTACCAATGATATTCATAAGTATCACAACCACAAATTATCCATGCACTACGGGCCAAGGATATTCGTGTATTCATCAATGGTCATGATCATGCCAACAACTGAGTATCAATGCACTAGGCCAATGAGGACTTTTATCACATCATTTGTAATATTACGGTCATGATTACACCGAATAATTCATGGTCATAATCATACCAAGTCCATCTATGCACTACAGGCCACAAATGACTTTCAACAAAATATAAATATGAGGATGATGACAATGATATAAGAATTCAATAAAACAAGTTCAAAAATTAATTTATTCAGGAACTAATAACGTCCAAATTGTCAACACGATACTTCTTTGTAGAGTAAAATTCAAGAATGCTCAGAAGAATATTTCCACGAAAAGACACTGGATGAAGCACAAATGTCAAGGATATTTCACTAATTTCATAGAGTATAGAAGTCAAAACTTTAACCAACTGAGTATAATAAAGAATGGAATAACAAAAGAAATCACCATGCATGCGGTTCTTGATGCATGGCAGAGTTATTCAACGTAATAATAAATAATGGAACCGGTCAAAAGCGTAATACGCACCGGCTATGATATTCCAAAGAATAATAAAGAATGGAATAACAATGTAAATCAAAGATGCATACGATTGCCAGCATAGACATGTTATTCCAATAGAATAATAAATAACGGAATCGGTCCGCAGTAAAACGCATGTAGACGGATATATTCAAATGTAATAATAAAGGCGGAACCAAGTCCGGCGTAAAGCGCATGATGCATGGATATTCCAATGTAATAATAAAAAGGACGTGTCCGAGGCGTATATACGCATGAGCAGGATGTTCCAATGAGAATAATAACGAATGGAATAACAATGTAAATCACCAAGTATAGGGTGAGCAGCGTATACAAAAGTTATTCCAATGAATAATAAAGAATGGAATAACATAAGTTCTCTTCATGAATATGAAAAAAATAATACCCCTCATCGTTATTAGGTTTGTAATATTCATGTGCGCAATCAAATTGCATAAATTAAGCAAGCGAAAGTAAAAATCGAGTTTAAAATTAATTTACAAACCATATATCCGGATCACCCTTTATGCACAATTATTAATTAAACGAAAAGATAAAGAATAAAATCATACCCTTGAAGATCGAAAGCTTCCTCGTACAAGTTCACCTCCAAATCCTTTCGCGTTCAACTTGAATCCAGGGGTTTTGTTCCTTCCTTTGATCAACGTTAGCCACCCATATGTTTGGCCTCTAGAGGTGATCCACCAAGGAATTATAATGATTCAAGAAAAAGGGTATTTGGCTCAAACCCTAGTTTTCTATCTCTATAGAAAAGGGTACTCTCCAACAAATTGGAATTATGTCGTTTGTTGAAAAAGTCAACAACCCCCCACAACCCATAATAAGACTCCTCTTATTTATAGATGTGGGCAACCCACCTTAACAATTAAGGAATTGGGATTTATTTAATTAATTAAATTCTTTTAATTAATTAAGCTCCCTAATCTTATTAGGGAGAATTAATTAAACTCCTTTAACTAATTTTCCTTCCTAATCCAATTAGGAATAAATGAGAGTACTTATATTAAATTAATTCCTAAACTCTTTTAGAAATTAAAATAATAATAATTGTAATAATATTAATAAGACTCCTCTTATTAATTTATATTTAATATTTCTAAAATATTAAATAATAAATATTAAGCTATTTAATTTATTCTATCACCATAGATTAAATTAAATATACTTAACATATTATTACGATTATGCCATTAACTTCTTAAATAATTATTCTTCCTTTTATGGTGTGACCCTTTAGGTTCTCCATATTAAACCGGTTGTGAATAAATCAATTAGAACAATTCTAATCTTATTTAAATAAATAAATTAAATAATTAATTTATTTAAATAAATAATATTTATTCTACAATAGGGATAAGCCTCACTAATGATCAAGGACTTTCAGGATAATATAGATTTCAACATTAATCATAAAAGAACCTTTGAGTAAATAGTTACCGCACAATTCAATCCTTCCACCATCAATGTCCCAATTAAATATAAGACATGGAATTCTTTGTCAAGTCTTATTTTATTTAATTATATGTATTTCGATCCTTAAACGCACAACTCCAAATAATGCAAATTAGAAACTCCTTTCTAATTTCATTACGCTTCGCCGAGGACTCTTTGGGTTGTCATTTATCGAATCACATAGGACATTTCTCTTCTTTTATTAGAAGTGGTAGATTCTTTATTGATCATACATTATCTCCATATACAACTTATTATACCCAAGCATACCCTTTGATATACCCTAAGGGTCTTAAGGAATAAGTCAAAGTATAACTCATCATACACAAGATACTATGATGATCTCAAGTCTAAGGATTACTTGTACTACTATCACTGAGGAATTCCTATTGACAGCAAATAAAACTCCATTAGGTATTCTTTAGCGAGCCAATGCGTTTAGTGAACTTATTCTCTAATAAGCACCTACATACTTGCTTTAGTGTCTCCACACAAATGATCATGAGATCAATCATCCTCATCCAATGAGCAAAGCAATGTATGTACCAATCTATCCAGGATTCACTAATCCCCAATTTAGTAATCCAACGATTGGGAACTATTTTAGTTTTAAGCTTTCAAAGAATTTAGATCTCATTAAAATGATCATCATCATTATTCTAAAAGCATTGCTTAAAACTATGGGTTTATCACATATTATAAAACAAAGACATCATGTAGATAATTAAAAGCCTTTAATAAATTAATACTTTTTATTAATAAATGAATAAGATTGTTATAAAGTATATGCTTTATCATCAGACATGATTGGCTTGTGTGCATACTACTTTCAATCTCCCACTTGCATTAAAGCCAATCGCCATTGTATCTTATACTCTTCTTCTCTAAGTGACGATTATCCTCAACATTGGATAAGCTTTAGTTAATGGATATGTAATGTTGTTCTTGAGAGTCCACCATCTCTATAGTGATTTTCCATCTTTCGATGATTCTTATAATCAAATGAAAGTGCCACAACACATGTTTAGATCCAAGATGAGCCTTAGGAACTATTCCTAGTTCTATAATGAACTTTTAATCCAAACAATCAACTTGCGGCTTCATTTATAGCTATTTACTTTGTCTTTATCACTAAACCAAAGAACTCTTTGCTTTGTTTGGAACCTTTCAATTCAACGCACCACTTTGTTCAAGGTAACCCTTTACCTTAAAGTGGATTTTTACTGTCGTCTTGATGCATCGAAAAACTTGAGTGCATTAAGCCCTCTAGTTTTAATTCGGACCCACCATGTATGCTCACATCTTTAGTGCCGGTTAAGAACTTTAAGATATTTTTCACTAACTCATAGTGAACTTCTCCAGAATATGACTGATCAACATCAGGTCTCGTATATTTCATTGCATACATGATTGTCACTCATACGACCTCTCTTTTCAGGAGTCTGTGGGGACTATTAGGAGAGATACACTCCATTAGCTCATCTACATGAGACATCTCTTAGAGTTTGCCATGCTAAACGACTTTAGCATCAA
Source organism: Panax quinquefolius (assembly GCA_020205615.1). Lineage (NCBI taxonomy): Eukaryota > Viridiplantae > Streptophyta > Magnoliopsida > Apiales > Araliaceae > Panax > Panax quinquefolius. The sequence continues at coordinate 168,370,071 of CM035156.1, forward strand.
ATGAATATCGTTCCTTGGGTTAAGTAGAGCATCCTCTTAAATCTATCTATATAGATTTTATCCCCAATTAAGATATTTCTTCCCAAATCATTCGTGGAGGAATGATTAGACAACTTTATCTTTCTTGATTGTAGCATTGGTATGTAATTCCTCATCAAGTAGTATATCAACATATAATACTAGAAATTTCACGGCGCTCCCATTTGACCCTTTTGTACACACTAGAACTCTTACCTCGTCAGATGTAATCTGGATCATCATCTTCTATGATGTGTACCTCATCATCATCATCTATGATGAATCCATACCTCCTAGGTATCTTTGGTACTATTCGATTTACGATTCGGTTGTGGTACAATAGCCATATACTGAGTTCCTCTTATTTGACTTATAGTATTTTGTGGTTCTTGAACTCTTCAAGATCTATTATCCTCCCACTAGCCCCTTTAATGATAAACACCTTTTGTGACGCCCCCAAAATAGGTCCATTCCATCCAACCCATTCTGAGTCGCCAAATACATGGTACAGAAACAACTACAACTTTATTATTACAACAGTAAAACTGTGAGTTTGAATACAAATATTATCTTCTAGACAATATCTATACTCAAATAAATCCTCATCACATTTAATGATACATTATTTTACAAAAATGGTGAGGACTACTAAACAACTCTCTCTAGAACCTTCATTCCATACCCCACTAGTACTTCGCTACATTCTCGCCTCCCGAGAAGAAAAATGGAACAACAAGGAAAAGGGTGAGCTCAACTAGCCCGATAAAGAATATTATGACTAAGATAATATACAACAAATTATCGTTAGTCTTCAACAGGAAAAATCGATAGAATACAATAGACAACAAGTTTGAGATCAATATTCGCAATGAAATAATAATTCATAGAAGAGTTACGTAGAGAATGAAATCTACTATAATCTATGAATTTAACGGTCCATCATCAATATTTTATCCTCGTAACATCAATCAATATACATCTCGAAATCAAATATTCATCTTTGCACTAAAGCCAAAGATATTCATCGATTAGTCGTGTTTCATTTAAACACTGTTCATCTCTTTTTACTGGCCAAAGATATTAATCAATCGGTCGTGTTCATCTCAACACTGTTCATCTTTGCACTATAGGCCAAAGATATTCTTTGAAATCATTCATCTTTGCACTACAAGCCAAAGATATTCAATAACATCATCATTTAAGATCGAGGATGATGAAAATATTTTTAAAGAAAGCGAATCCGGTGAAACAAAATAACAAAGGATTAAGGATTAAGGATTAGTACTTTTGTTTTATCCATGTCCAAAATACCTCAAAAATAATCACAATTGGTGTAAAATTCAAGAATGATCAAAACATGGATACAATCAGAGTTAGTATCCGAATAGATGTTTTGGACGAAAAGAAGAAATTTTATTTTTAATTGAATAGTACCAGATATCGTGAATAGTCTTCAGTATCGTGAATAAAGGCTGCATATCGTGAATAGTAACTCAGACACCAAAAGATAAAATTCCACAAAAACATCTTCACGCTTCATGAATAGTACTCGTGAATAGTAACTTCGTGAATAAGTAACTCGTGAATAAGTAACTCGTGAATAGTAACTCATGAATAGTAACTTCGTGAATAGTAACTCATGAATAGTAACCCATGAATAGTAACCCCGAGCATGAAAAGTTCCAAATTTGATAAAACTTCGGATCAACATTTCGTTATAATGATATTGAAGAAATAATATCATTAAGAAAAAATAATATCCCTTACCGAAAGATCGATTTAAATTAAAAACAGGATATAGCTATGACTTGGACTTGACCAGTATAGCAATACTCAAAGTATACTCGAATACTCACAAGAATCGTTTCGATAATATAGAGAGAAAACTTGATTTACGGTGTGATTTTCAATTCTAACCTAAGCACCTATTTATAGGAAAATGCTTAGAACACCAAAGCAGAAAATTTAATAAAATATATTATTATTAATAAATTTCCTACGCCTCTTTGGAAATCAGATCCCAACATTTCCCACATGCCAACCTTCTAGAAAGAAATGATAAAAAACGTTTTTCATAAAATAAATAATTAAAACTTACAAAAATTAATTATTTCGGAGCTTCAGAACTTCAATAATTCATAATAAATAGCCCTTTCATCAGAAAATTCGAATCTCGCGAGTTTTTATAGGAAATTCAATTCTCTACAACTTTACAGAAGAAAGTTTTTCCAAATTCCAAATAGAAATTGACCGAAATCCACAAACGGGCGATTTTACAGGCTATAATCAAATTTCAGTCAATAAATGGGGTCCACCGACATGTTTAACATGTTTTAAATATTTATTGCAACAAAAATACTCTTCCTCCTCGTATACTCATATATCCCACATTCGTTGTAAAATATCGCAGTTAATATATTATTAAAATAATATATTTAAATGAATTATTTTATCGAAAAAAGATAAAATATTAATTTTCAACAATTGTCATTTAAAAATTTTCTCCATCTATATCCACATAAAATCAATATTTTGGTTATCATATAAATCAATAATTAATTATTCACAAATAATATTACGAGAATCACAATTGTGACAACCAGCGGTTCAGGAAGAGGGGCTTTCAATAAGAATTACTTCTTCTTTGCAAGCTTAATTAGGTGACCAAACCTCTCCTTGACGTAACTTTCTAGACATTGCCAATAATGTTATCTAATAATATTATTCAGATAATATGAATTATTGCTTTCGATAATGAAAAGATTGTGTAATGACAATTATTGAAACAACAAAGAATATAAAATATCAACTGACAATTATTAACTCGATAAAATCTTGAATAAAGTAATTATCAGTAACCATTATTGAGTAGTGCCTTCTTACGTAAGAATCAATAATTGGTGCAATACCGTGTCTTCTTCAATCAACAACAGCGTCTTAGTGTGTTTTAACCATTGGGTATTCAACGAGATACTTGGTAACAACTTCTGTAGTTATTTAAAAACAACTTATTTTTGTCGTTTTCTTCATCCAATCGCTTTTCGTTATGGGGCCCACACATCCATTTGCGGCGGTAAATGCGAATATTCCACGACGAAGACGAATATTCCACGACCAAAACGAATATTCCCAAACAATAATGAATATTTTATAACCACTTGCTTATTTTGAAATATTTGCGTATTTAACCCTTAACTATCCACATTAATCAAATCAACCCTTACTATTTCAAAATAATAAATAAAGGAAATTCCTTTTTATTTAAAAATTTCGGGGTCTTACAACCTCCCCTCCTTATGAAATTTCGTCCTCGAAATTGACGTCACGATACACAGTGTGTTTGAAAAGGTGAGGATACCTCGTTTTCATTTCCGTTTCCAACTCCCGGTCATTTCCTCTATAGCATGATTCCTCCACAAAACTTTAACTTGTGGTATAACCTTTCTTAGCGTAGGACATGCTCCTTCCTATCCAAAATCTTGGTGACAGTACCTCCTCATACGTTAAGTCTTGACTATCTCGTCAGGTTCTAACTCTATAACGTGGTTCGGGTCTTTCACATATTTACGAAGTACAGATATGTGAAACACATTATGAACACGAGACATACTCGGAGGTAACGCAAGTCTATAGGTTACATTTCCTACTCGGTCAAGAATTTGAAATGGACCGATAAATCGTGGATTGAGCTTTCCTCTCTTCCCAAATCTTGTAACTCCCTTCCATGGAGCAACTCGCAACAATACATGATCCCCTACATTAAATTCCACGTCCTTTCGATGAAGATCCGCATAACTCTTTTGTCGATCTTGTGCCGTTTGTATACGTTGTCGAATCATTTGGATCTTTTCGGTGAGTCATACGTCTTAACTCGGGTCCCAACAATGTTGCTTCACCCCACCTCATCCCAACATATTGGAGAAGCGACATTTTTCGTCCATATAATGCTTGAATGGAACCATGCCTATATTTGTTTAATAACTATTGTTGTATAAGAATTCCACCGATGGCAAGTACTTATCCCAACTTCCTTTGAAATCTAGGACACAGAGTTTTAATATATCTTCAAGAGTTTGAGTAGTCTTTTTCGATTGCCCATCCGTTTGAGGATGGTATGCCAAACCGAATCGTGAAATTGCGTGCCCATAGCTTTCTAACCCAAAATCATGAAGTGAATCTTGGGTCACGATCTAAAACTATGGATCTTGGCATGCCATGCAATCTCACAATCGCATTTACGTACATACTGAGAAAGGCGTTCAACGGAATAAGTCTCTCGTGTCGGTAAGAAATGAGCGGACTTGGTTAATCTATCAACAATAACCCAAATAGCATTGATGCCTTGAGAAACCGCAGGAAGACCAGAATGAAATTCATAGTAATGTGTTCCCACTTCCATTCAGGAATCTCAAGTGGTTCAGAACGGACCCTTAGGTACAAGATGCTTTCACCTTTACCGTTGGCAAGTTAAACACAACGAGATAAACTTTGCAATCTCTCTCTTCATATTGTTCCACCAAAATGTATGTCGAAGATCACGATACATTTTAGTACTTCCGGGATGGATTGCAAATGGCGATTATTATGTGCCTCCATCATAATCTTGTACTTCAAATCAGAGTCGTTAGGAACACAAAGTCTAGAGTGGACTCGAAGTATTCCTTCTTCATCAATTCTCGCTTCCGGAATAGCTCCTTCTTGTACTTTCTTCTTCATACGCATCAACTCAAGATTCGGTGGCTTGAAGCAACCTTAACTTTTTCTATTAAAGTTGGCTCTGTCGTATACTTGACATCATCGTACTCGTTCCCGCATATAATCTTCTACTCATCGCGTCAGCTACCACGTTCGCTTTTCCAGGATGGCATGATCAGAACATGTGCTGAAATGAGTCTCCTCTTGAGTTCTTCGAAGCTCTTCCCACATTCCTTGCTCCATTCGAATTTTGTATCTCTACGAGTCAGCTGCGTTAATGGAATAGCGATTCGAGAATATCCTTCAACGAATCTCCGATAATAACCAACTAAGCCTAGAAAGCTACGTCTTTCGATAACTGACTTAGGTTGCTCTCAACTGTGACTCATATCCCAATCTTGGATAACACGTCACAATGACACCTATCGATTTACTATCGCGCGCGAATATGGCGCCCCTACGGAGAGTTAAAGCTTGGGTGAATTCCACAAAGGAAGTCACAAAATAAAGGCTCGGTACCAAATTCTATAGTTGAATTTTTAACTCACGAAGTTCAATAGGAGCCATTCGATATGAGATTTTAGAAATGAGTTTTGTCTACGGGTTCAAAGTCGATACAAAATTTAATATCGAGGCTTTGGGAGTAAGCCAAGAAATTCTTCAGAAATACGTCGGGAAAAATCAATAACAACAGAATATTATTCAAATCGGCGTGTCTTTATTCAAATCCATAACATGGACTAAGAAAACTTGACATCCGTAATAAACGAATGACTTCATGGCTTGATATGAAAATGTTTGACTACAATGGTTTGATTGCTTGAATTGAATAACAGTTGCTTAGGAATATGAAAACTAACAACCTTACAAAAGCAATCAATTTGGCATGATGAGTAGTTAACCTTAAAATCACATCAAAAGCAAATATCTCTATAGAAATAAGGTTAACGGGTAATGTGATAGTGCCAACTTGAATCAAGCAAGATTTTTAAACAACGGATGTAATGAAAGTTTCTCTAATGGAGTCTCCACAGATAGGTCAAAGTTTAATTTCTCCGTAGTCAAGTTCAAACGTTGGCGCAAGTAAGAGAGATAAAAGAATGGGTAGAACCAATATCTAGTAAGGTATATACTTGCAAGAATTTATAATTAACTAACCCGTGCTAACCGTTCGGGTTCCTCTCATTTTGACCAATCACAACAAACGCTCTTCCGGAATCGTTGACTTTGACTTTTCTCGGGACGATCTTTTGAGTCACCATTCCCATTGAACTAGGTTTCGCTATTGTACAATCTCGAGCGATATGTCCTTCCTTTCCACAATTATAGCATACCTTGAATGTTGTGGGCAGTTTGACCGATATGTCCCTCTTCTCCACATCTGTAGCATCTAGCGGCGATCGTTCTCTTCCCTAGAATTTGTTGATGGTCTTTGATGTTCTTTTTGCGCGTCTTCCCGTCATCGTTAAATCTTCTCTTTTAGATTGGACATCTCTTTCCATAATATCAACGCGTCGATGCGACTTTTTACCCATGCATCACTCATTCTCACTCGTTCGATTATTTCTTCTTTCATTTCAGATTCGGCTTTATCATCTTATACTACGCCAAAGAGTGGTTACATTCAAGCATCACGTATCGGGTAACACAAGCTTGAATCGTTGCATCCTTTTGCTCCACATTTGCTGCAATTCTTTAGCTTTGCTCTTCTAACTCATGAATCTGATTTTGCAATTCTATATTTCGATCATAAAATACCTCTAATAAACTCTCTTGGTGTACCTCTTCTTCCTCTTCTTCCTCACTCTCATTTATTACCTTTTGCGATTATCTAAGAGTGCAACTATCAATTCTTTACTCACCACATGGATATCTCTAATTCCTTCTTCTTTGACATCACATTATCACGGTTGGCGATTAGAGGTGTCTCCACGATCTCATTCACTCCATTGTTAACGTTCTCGTGACCATTCTAAAAAAAACTATCATAAAACAAGGGTTAATTAAATAAATTAACAAATCACATAATACCCTATAATATGACCAACCAACAAATAAGCTTAGGTAGGACACACTAGCGAAGGATTTACGTCTCTCCCTCCTAGTTCTATTCCCAGATCTCCGCCCAGAGATCATATCCTAAGCTCGATACCAACCGTGGCGCCCCAAAATAGGTCCATTCCATCCAACCCATTCGAGTCGCCAAATACATGGTACATGCAGAAACAACTACAACTTTATTATTACAATAGTAAAGCTGTGAGTTTGAATACAAATATTATCTTCTAGACAATATCTATACTCAAATAAATCCTCATCACATTTAATGATACATTATTTTACAAAATGGTGAGGACTACTAAACAACTCTCTCTAGAACCTTCATTCCATACCCAGACTAGTATTTCGCTACATTCTCGCCTCCACGAGAAGAAAAATGGAACAACAAGGAAAAGGGTGAGCTCAACTAGCCCGATAAAGAATATTATGACTAAGATAATATACAACAAATTATCGTTAGTCTTGACGAGGAAAAAATCTAATAGAATACAATAAACAACAAGTTTGAGATCAATATTCGCAGTGAAATAATAATTCATAGAAGAGTTACGTAGAGAATGAAATCTACTATAATCTATGAATTTAATAAATCCATCATCAATATTTTATCCTGTAACATCAATCAATATACATCCGAATCAAATATTCATCTTTGCACTTCTGAGCCAAAGATATTCATCGATTGGTCAGTGTTCATTTAAACACCTATTCATCTTTGCACTATGGGCCAAAGATATTAATCAATCGGTCGTATTCATCTCAACACATTCATCTTTGCACTACTGAGCCAAAGATATTCTTGAGAAATCATTCATCTTTGCACCTACGGGCCAAAGATATTCAATAATATCATCATTTAAGGTAGAGGATGATGAAAAATATTTTAAAGAAAGCGAATCCGGTGAAACAAAATAACAAGGATTAAGGATTAAGGATTCGATTTTGTTTTATCCATGTCCAAAAATACCTCAAAAATAATCACAAGTGGTGTAAAATTCAAGAATGATCAAAACATGGATACAATCGAGTTAGTATCCGAATAGATATTTTTGACGAAAAGAAGAAATTTTATTTTTATGAATAAGATCGTATCGTGAATAAGGTCAGATATCGTGAATAGTGCCAGATATCGTGAATAGTAACTCAGAACACCAAAAGATAGAAATTCCACAAAAACATCTTCACACTTCATGAATAGTACTCGTGAATAGTAACTCGTGAATAGTAACTTCATGAATAGTAACTCGTGAATAGTAACTCATGAATAGTAACTTCGTGAATAGTAACTTCATGAATAGTAACCCATGAATAGTAACCCCAGGACATGAAAAGTTCCAAATTTGATAAAAACTTGGATCAACATTTGAAGTATAATGATATTGAAGAAATAATATCATTACGAAAAAATAATATCCCTTACCTCGAAAGATCGGTACTTCTAAATGAAAACCAGGATATAGGCTATGACTTGGACTTCGCATGAGTATAGCAATACTCAAAGTATACTCAAAATACTCACAAGAATAATACTCGATAATATAGAGAGAGAAAACTTTGATTTACGGTGTGATTTTCAATTCTAACCTAAGCACCTATTTATAGGAAAATTAGAACACCAAAGCGAGAAAATTTAATAAAATATATTATTATTAATAAATTTTCTACGCCTCTTGGAAATCAGATCCCAACATTTCCCACATGCCAACCTTCTAGAAAGAAATGATAAAAAACGTTTTCATAAAATAAATAATTAAAACTTACAAAAATTAATTATTTTGAGCTTGAACTTCAATAATTCATAATAAATAGCCCTTTCATCAGAAAAATCGAATCTCATGAGTTTTTATAGGAAATTCAATTTCTACAACTTTGCAGAAGAAAGTTTTTCCAAATTCCAAATAGAAATTGACCGAAATCCATAAACGGACGATTTTACATGTTATAATCAAATTTAAATAATAAATGGGGTCCATGAGACATGTTTAACATGTTTTAAACATTTATTGCAACAAAAATACTCTTCCTCCTCGTATACTCATATATCCCACATTCGTTGTAAAATATCAATAGTTAATATATTATTAAAATAATATATTTAAATGAATTATTTTATCGAAAAAAGATAAAATATTAATTTTCAACAATTGTCATTTTAAAATTTTCTCCATCTATATCCACATAAAATCAATATTTTCATCATCATATAAATCAATAATTAATTATTCACAAATAATATTGTAATCACAATATTGACAAACCAGCAGTTCAGAGGAAGAGGGGCTTTCCAATAAGAATTACTTCATCTGGTGCCGCAATTAGGTGACCAAACCTCTCCTTAGGCGAGAACTTTCTAGACATTGCCAATAATGTTATCTAATAATATTATTCAGATAATATGAATTATTGCTTCGATAATGAAAGATATCGTGTAATGACAATTATGAAACAACAAAGAATATAAAATATCGCAATGACAATTATTAACTCAATAAAATATTGAATAAGTTAATTATCGTAACCATTATTGAGTAGTGCCTTCTTATGTAATCAATAATCAATAATTGGTGCAATACCGGTGTCTTCGTTCAACAACGCGTATTAGCAGTGTGTTTTAACCAATTTGGGTATTCAACAAGATAATAGCTTGTAACAACTACGCAGTTATTTAAAAACAACTTATTTTTGTCGTTTTCTTCATCCAATCGCTTTCAGTTATGGGGCCCACACATATTGGCATTTGGCGGGTTGCATACGAATATTCCACAAGCGATGCTTAATATTCCACGACCAAACGAATATTCCTGACAATAATGAATATTTTATAACCACTTGCTTATTTTGAAATATTTGCGTATTTAACCCTTAACTATCCACATTAATCAAATCAACCCTTACTATTTCAAAATAATAAATAAAGAAAATTCCTTTTTATTTAAAAATTTTGGGGTCTTACACCTTTATCTTTAAGCGGTGTTTTTATAATAAACACCTTTTGCTACATGTAGGATTATAGAATATATGCCCTAAACTTACTTTAGGATGTCCCACAAATCTGACATGTTAAATTTGTCCCAAGCTTATCCTTTGAAACCCTTTTCACATAAGTTGGACAACCCCTTATCTTAACATCTCAAGATTAGGAATCCTCCATGTCCATAACTTTTATGGGGTCTTGAAATTTGGATTTTGAGGTTACCTTTTCGTAGATATGCTGACCATTTCTAGGACATGATCCTGAAAGGATTGGAATGTCGGTAAAATCATTATGGACCGCACCATGTCCAACAAGGTACGATTTTTCCTTTCGGATACATCAATCAATTATTGCGTGTCGGAGGCGCCCATCATGAGAAAACCATTTGAGATGATCTAAAAACTTATTGCACAAATATTTATTCTTTGATCTAATCAATGAATCTTAATACTTTGCTAATTTGTTTCACTTTCAATTCTTTGAACCTTTCAAATAATTCATACTTATATTTCAAACAAATACACACATTCAACTCTTTGAATGATCATCTCCATTTTCTTATACTAATTTGTTCAATATGCAAAATTATTTTCATGTAAGTCAAGTATACAAAATTTATTAAGTAATATTTCAGTTCTATACAAAATATTATTATTATAAATAGAACAACAATTGTTCTATAATACCAAAGATTTCATTGTCAACAATAAAATGGAAATAATATTTTTAACAAGAACGGAATACAATAACAACTTATTAACTTAATAGATTTGCTTCGTAGGCATTGCTAAACTATAAGTTTCTATGGCTAATATGGCAACCTTTGCTACATTTCCATACATAGGATTACTTATATTTGTTTAGCTTTTCTACTTCGCTTGGTCCCTTCATAAATCTATATTTATGATAACCAAAGTCGGTATCCAATATCCAAGTAGAACCTTGACTTAAAGAAAATTTATTTCAATCATGAACAAAAAAGCGTATTATGAAGAAAATTCACTAAGCTTCTTTGGTTAGCCTCTCGCAAGATGCTTCTCATGATTTCTTTCCAAATTGTCCCGGCTTATTGCGGTGGAAGCAAACTCCTTTGCTTATCCATATCGCTTTTGTTCTTATTATCCTTTGTTTACGCCTTTTCTTTTTACCTTCTTTGAATCGTTCTTCTTTTCGGAAGATCCTTTGGCCCCTACGAAGAAGACATGGTCTTTCTTGGTTGGAAAGTGACTCTCAACATTTTTCAACATGTTAAGCAAATCAAAGAAAGTCGATATCTAGCTTGTTCATATGAAAAATTCACAACAATTGTGAAAGGAGTCCAGGGAGTGAGTGCAAGATCAAATCTTGGCTCAACTCTCCATCCATGACAAAACTTCGTTGTCTAATTGATCAATCAAATTGATAATGTTAAGGACTTTTATCTGCATCTTGTAGTGCCATTGGCCATTCTAGATCGGAAGAGCTCCTTAGATATCGATATCTATCACCCTACTTTCCTCACCATCAACTACTTGTTGTGCGGGGAATATAGTAGGTGCATCCATAGTTTCATCTTGACGTTGAAGCTCGTTACTCATGGATGCGAGCATGATGCATCGAGTTTAACTATGCATCATCTTGCCACTTTCTAAAAATAGCAATCTCTTCCTCGGAGGCATTATGCGCAACCATTGCGAGGATAGGCGTATTAAGGACATTAGATAACTTTTCGACCATGAGAACTATTCTCAATTCCTTAACCAATCCGTTTTAATACGGTCCAGTTAAATAACATCTAATATGTTTTTCGCAGGTGATAGTAATTAAGACATTGTAAAATTTTGTAAATGAATTTGTAATTAACAACATTTTAGCATACATTCTTTTATTAATTACCAAAATAAATTAGGTCTTGTTTTAAATTGGTATCTCCACTATTTTCTTCAAACTATATTACCCTCACTTATATAGTTTAAGCAAAATCTAATTAAAGATTTGCTAGTGAGAATAAGGATCCCATTTCAAATGTATATAGCCTTGTGGTGACACAACAAACTATATATAAATAAATAGGTAGACAACTTTTGTCAATTACATCAACTATACAACTCTTTTCTTTTTGCCTCTTAGATTATTTTGATCAGTGGTGGCACATAGAATCAAAATTATCCAAGTTAAGTCCGAAACCTAGCACTCCATATATTCAAAAAGAAAAATATCATCCTTGTGGTGACACAACAAAATAATATTGTTCAATTTTCTTTATAAGCATCAAATGTGATAAATTAACATCTTAAATACTTAATACTTGCCTTGTGGTGACACAACAAACTCATATTAAATATTTAATACTCTATTAATTTTATCATGTTAGAAAGCTGACGTTCGATATTCCAAATATCTTTGAGCGCTTAGGACTTAATATAAAAATTTGAGGGGTTTGTTATTAATTTGTCTCATCTTGTTTAAGCGTGCACATATATATATAAAATACGCAGCGTCGTATTAATGAACATGCGAAGCATGTTTGCATAATATATAATATATATATAGTATAAGCATGCACATATAGAATACTATATTCTACCCGGATTGATTATGGACTTTTATTCTAGTTTGGTTCACTAGAGCCACCAAGTGAACCAAAAGGTCAAACCCTAGGGGTGCAAGAAACAATATTTAAATATAACTATTACATTTAAACTCGGGCTCCATTACAAACGGGTCTTCAAGCGCTCCTTGCTCCTTGATCTCTAATTCTTCAAAATTAATTCTAACTATTCCTATTACAAAACTATTTAAAATAAATAGAAACCTTGATCAAGTCAAGGGAAGTACATAGGAGAGAGATAGAATTTACATTAAGAAAAATTAGAGAAGGCGAGTCACGCAGACCCCATTTAATAAAACCCATACATTCATGCATCTAACTAAAATAAAATCCAATCATATTGGTCGATAGTCCATAATCAATCCCATTTATTATCATACACATCACCATATGTATCAATAAATAACATTCATCTTATGAATAATAAACATTTAATATATATATTGATATCATTTAATGGGCAAATTTAGTTAGTATAAAATCTAATTTTGAATTAAAATAAACTCCTTTATTTTAATCCAAATTTAAATCAAAATAAATCTATTTTATTTTAATTTATCCTATTTTGAATAAAATAAACTATTTTATTTTAATCAAAATTTTAATCAAAATAAACTCCTTTATTTTAATTAATTATGGAATCCAATTCCATATATATAAAAAAAAAATTATTAAAGGAAACACGGATTATTTTCCTATTCACAAATAAACTCCTTTATTTTGAATAATATGAAATCTTATTTCATATTTAAATAAACTCCTTTATTTATGGAAACATGGATTCTCTTTTCTATTCACAAATAAACTCCTTTTATTTTGAATAATATGAAATCTTATTTCATATCTCAATAAACTCCTTTATTTAAGGAAAAATATAATCCAATTTCAACTCCAATTAGTTATCATGGAATCCAATTCCAACTCTAATTAGTTAGCATGAAATTTAATTTTAAAATTAAAATAAACCTTTTTATTTTAAGATTAAAATAAACCTTTTATTTTAAAATTTAAAATAACTTTTATTTTAATAATAAAATTATTAAAATATATATATATATTATAATAATAATAACCGAATATTATATATATATATATATATATATATATATATATCCGAATGTTGTTTAAAAAAAAAAATCGGCTGGAGCCTGTTAACCTTTTGTAATGTGATATATGTTTTTGTCTTGATTTCCGTGCGCTGCCTTATCAATCATGACCATATATATATGTTAACATGATAAGATTTCATGAAAAACCGTGTATCATGTTAACATTTTTTTATTTTTTTATTTTTTTTTTTTAAGCACATGGCTCCTGCACGTTGCCATACATATTTTCAAATGCCGCATGAGTCGGCCAGATTAACACATCAGCCTTTCGGAAAATAAAATTTTTAAGCCTTTTTTTTTTTTTTTTTTTTAATAAATTTTATCTGATAAAATTATGCCCAATAAAATTATTCTAAACACATATCAACATACATATCAAATCCGAACAATTAATAATTCGCATAAAGGTTTGGCTCACGATGCCCTTTATTAGGTTTGTAATATTCATTATGCCGCAATCAAATTGCATAAATTAATAAGCGAGTAAAAATCGAGTTTAAAATTAATTTATAAACCATATACCGGATCACCCTTTATGCACAATTATTAATTAAGCGAAAAAGATAAAGAATAAAATCATACCCTTAAAGATCGAGCTTCCTCGTTGTACAAGTTCACCTCCAAATCCTTTCGCGTTCAACTTGAATCCACGGGGGTTTTGTTCCTTCCTTTGATCAACGTTAGCCACCCATATGTTTGGCCTCAGAGGTGATCCACCAAGGAATTATAATGATTCAAGAAAAAGGGTATTTGGCTCAAACCCTAGTTTTCTATCTCTATAGAAAAAGGTACTCTCCAACAAATTGGAATTATGTCGCGTTTTGTTGAAAAGTCAACAACCCCCTACAACCCATAATAAGACTCCTCTTATTTATAGATGTGGGCAACCCACCTTAACAATTAAGGAATTGGGATTTATTTAATTAATTAAATTCTTTTAATTAATTAAGCTCCTAATCTTATTAGGGAGAATTAATTAAACTCCTTTAACTAATTTTCCTTCCTAATCCAATTAGGAATAAATGAGAGTACTTATATTAAATTAATTCCTAAACTCTTTAGAAATTAAAATAATAATAATTGTAATAATATTAATAAGACTCCTCTTATTAATTTATATTTAATATTTCTAAAATATTAAATAATAAATATTAAGCTATTTAATTTATTCTATCACCATAGATTAAATTAAATATACTTAACATATTATTACGATTATGCCATTAACTTCTTAAATAATTATTCTTCCTTTTATGGTGTGACCCTTTAGGTTCTCCATATTAACCTAGGTTGTGAATAAATCAATTAGAACAATTCTAATCTTATTTAAATAAATAAATTATTTAATTAATTTATTTAAATAAATAATATTTATTCTCTGATAGGGATAAGCCTCCTAGAGATCAAGGACTTTTTCAGATAATATAGATTTCAACATTAATCATAAAAGAACCTTTGAGTAAATAGTTATCGTACAATTCAATCCTTCCATCATACAATGTCCCAATTAAATATAAGACATGGAATTCTTTGTCAAGTCTTATTTTATTTAATTATATGTATTTCGATCCTTAAATGCACAACTCAAATAATGCAAATTAGAAACTCCTTTCTAATTTCATTACGCCTTGCCAAGGACTCTTTGGGTTGTCATTTATCGAATCACATAGGACATTTCTCTTCTTTTATTAGAAGTGGTAGATTCTTTATTGATCATACATTATCTCCATGTATAACTTATTATACCCAAGCATACCCTTTGATATACCCTAAGGGTCTTAAGGAATAAGTCAAAGTATAACTCATCATACACAAGATACTATGATGATCTCAAGTCCAAGGATTACTTGTCTTACTATCACTACTGAGAATTCCTATTGACAGCAAATAAAACTCCATTAGGTATTCCTTAGCGAGCCACGTTCAATTGAACTTATTCTCTAATAAGCACCTACATACTTGCTTTAGTGTCTCCACACAAATGATCATGAGATCAATCATCCTCATCCAATGAAAGAAAAGCAACGTATGTACCAATCTATCCGGATTCACTAATCCCCAATTTAGTAATCCAACGATTGGGAACTATTTTAGTTTTAAGCTTTCAAAGAATTTAGATCTCATTAAAATGATCATCATCATTATTCTAAAAGCATTGCTTAAAACTATGGGTTTATCACATATTATAAAACAAACATCATGTAGATAATTAAAAGCCTTTAATAAATTAATACTTTTTATTAATAAATGAATAAGATTGTTACAAAGTATATGCTTTATCATCAAACATGATTGGCTTGTGTGCATACTACTTTCACTTACCTTATAAAGAATAGTACTCAAATGGTGAGGCGGGGATATACTTGAAGAAACTTTACTACACTCAAAGCTTTCTTAAACGTTAAAGAAATACACTCAAGATAGAAGAATAATTCTCTCTACGGTTTCTCTCTCTAGAGTTTGATTGAATTAAGAAGAATAATGAAGGAATGAGCTTCTATTTATAGAAGAATGGATGAATAGTAACCAATTCATGAACGGTCCAGATCGATTTATTTTAAACAGACGGTCCAGATTGGTTTACAATAAAATATAATATATTCTATTTATAATCTAATAAAATGAATAACTCTTAAAAAAGATTTTACTATGAAACATTACGCAGACACTTATGCAAAACACTATGCATAATAAAATATAATATATTCTAATTATTTTCTAATAAAACGAATAACTTTATAAAAGTATTACATTTTTTATATATAAAATATTTTACTATTAGCCTAATAAAGCGAATAACTTTATAAAAGTATTCATTTTATATAAAAAGTTTTTCATTTTATTACATTAATAATACTACTAAAACAAAACTTCATCATCATTATTATTATTCACACTATTAATCGACGAGTTATTCCCGAGAAAGAGGGGCTTTCCGATAAGGATTTCTCCCTATTGGTAGCCTTGATTAGGTGACCAAACCTCTCATTGGCAAAACTTCTAGACATCGTTAATAATGCAAATAATAATATTAATAACTCGTCATCTCAATTATTGATTTAATAATATATAAAATATAAACAATAATTGAATAAAAACTGAATGACTTCTCACGTAAGCATCCATAATCAATACCGTATGCTACTATGCAACCACAGCGTATTCTCTGTACTTTTAACAAGGGTGTTTCAGCAGATTTAAACGGTAAAACTTTCGTTATTATTTTCATAAAAATATTTTTCTCGTTTTTCTCAATCGACAATAATTTCGTTGTGGGGTCCACCAATGATTATGTCGTCGTACGAATATTCCCTGTTTAAAACGAATATTCCCTGACCAATCGAATATTATATAACAACTTGAGTACTTTGCAAAATTTATAAATATTACCCACAACTATAACATTATATCAAATTTATTCCAAAAATGATAATTATAGAAAATTCATCTTTATTCATAAAAGTTGGGGTCTTACAATCTCCCCTTCTTATGAAATTTTGCCTTCGAAATTAGGATACGTACCTAGTATGTCGAAGAGGTAAGGATACCTTGATTTTATTTCAGATTCTAACTCTCAGGTCATTTCCTCAACATCGTGGTTCCTCCATAAAACTTTGACTTGAGGTATAACCTTGGAGCGTAGAATATGTTCTTTTTTATCCAAGATTTGAACAGGAACCTCTTCATACGTTAAATCTTCCGCTATTTCGTCTGGTTCTAACTCAATAATGTGGTTCGGGTCTTTCACATATTTACGTAACATGGATATATAAAAAACGTTATGAACACAAGACATACTTGGCGGTAAAGCGAGTCTATAGGCTACAGTCCCTACTCGATCGAGGATTAAAAATGGGCCAATGAATCGAGGATTGAGCTTTCCTCTCTTTCCAAATCTCATCACTCCTTTCCATGAGCAATACGTAACAACACATGATCTCCAATATCGAATTCCACGTCCTTTTGATGAAGATCAGCATAACTCTGTTGTCGGTCTTGTGAGGTTTTTATACGTTGTCGGATCGTTTGAATCTTTTCCGTAGTCATACATACCAACTCCGGTCCCAACAATGTTACTTCACCCACCTCATCCCAGCATACTGAAGAACGACACTTTCTTCCATACAACGCTTTGAATGGAGCCATGCCAATGCTTGCTTGATAACTGTTGTTGTAGGAAAACTTCACCAATGGTAAGAACTTGTCCCAACTTCCCTTGAAGTCAAGGACACAGAGTCTTAATAAATCTTCAAGAGTTTGAATAGTCCTCTCGATTGTCCATCAAATCGAGGATGATATCTGCGAACTAAATCGTAAATTCGTGCTTTCATAGCTTTTTGCAAACTAACCCAAAATCGTGAAGTGAATCTTGGGTCTCGATCGGAAACTATGGATCTTGGCATACCATGCAATCTTACAACCTCATTTTATGTACATACTGAGCAAGACGTTCAAGTGTATAAGTTTTCGTATAGGTAAGAAATGAGCGAGACTTGGTCGATCTATCAACAATGACCCAAATTGTATCTATACCTTGAGAAACCTTGGGAAGACCGATGAACGAAATCCATGGTAATATGCTCCCACTTCCATTCGGAATTTCAAGTGGTTGCAATGGACCTTTTGGTACTTGATGCTCGCCTTGACTCGTTGACACGTTAGACACCTTGAGATAAACAAAGCTATATCTCTCTCTTCATATTACCCCACCAAAATGTATATCGAAGATCATGATACATTTTAGTACTCGAGATGGATTGCAAATGGTGTGTTGTGCGCCTCCATCATGATTTTATACTTTAACTTCAGGTCGTTAGGAACACAAAGTCCGGAGTTGACTCAAGTATTCCTTCTTCATCGATTCTTGCTTCGGCGATAGCTCCTTCTTGTACTTTCTTCCTCATATGCATCAGCTCCAGGTCTATAGCCTGAGTAGCTTTAACTTTATCGATTAAAGTCGGTTCTACTTGTATATTCGCCACCATCACGTGGGTCCCTGGAGTTTTTATCTCTATCTCCATCATTTGCAAGTCATACAAAATGGGCCTTTGCGTTGACAATATCGCACTCGTACCCGCATATGATCTTCTACTCAATGCGTCAGCTACCACATTTGCTTTTTCAGGATGATATTGGATGGTATGATCATAATCTTTCAACAGTTCAAGCCAACGTCACTGTCGCATGTTTAGTTCTTTTTGAGTGAAGAAATATTTGAGGCTTTTATGATCCGTAAAAATCTCCGCTTTCTCCCCACACAAGTAATGCCTCCAAATTTTAAGTGCGAAGACAACAGCTGCCAACTCTAGATCATGAGTAGGATAATTCCTCTCATATTCTTTGAGTTGTCGAGAGGCATAGGCTATGACTTTCTCATGTTGCATGAGAACACATCTAACCCTTTGCTCAAGCATCACTTTGAGATGACAAATCCCTCGTAATGGTGTGCTAAAATGCCTCCTCTCTCTTGAGTTCTTGAAAACTCTTCTCGCATTCCTCACTCTAACAAAACCCCAAAATAGGTATACATCACCCAGCACCCCAGGAAGAAGTACCGGGATCTAATAATGGCGCCCCCAAAATAGGTATCATCACCCATTACGAGTTGTCGATACATAGTGCGAAGCAACTACAACTTTATTATTACAACGAGTAAAGCTGTGAGTTTAAATACAAATATTATCTTACAGACAATATCTATACTCAAATAAATCCTCATCACATTTATTGATACATTATTTTACAAAATGGTGAGGACTACTAAACAACTCTCTCTAGAACCTTCATTCCATACCCCAGGCTCGTACTCATTATATTCTAGCCTCACGAGAGAAAAATGGAACAAAAAGGAAAAGGGTGAGCTCAACTAGCTCGATAAAGAATATTATGACTAAGATAATATACAACAAATTATCGTTAGTCTTCAACGAGGGAAAAATCTAATAGAATCTGATAGACAACAAATTTTAAATCAATATTCATGGTGAAATAATAATTCATTAGAAGAGTTAAGTAGAGAATGCAAACTACTATCTTCCATGTATGAATTTAAAAGTTCATCGTCTATCTTTTATCCTGTAACATCAATCGATATATATACGGAATCAAATATTCATCTTTTTGCACTGAGGCCAAAGATATTCATCGATTAAGTCGTATTTCATCTAAACACTGTTCATCTTTGCACTTCTGGGCCAAAGATATTCTTGAAATCATTCATCTTTGCACTCTGGGCCAAAGATATTCCATAATATCATCATTTAAGGTGAAGATGATGAAAAATATTTTAAAAAAAGCGAATCGGTGAAACAAAATGATGAGGATTAAGGATTAAGGATTAAGGATTAAGTACTTTGTTTTATTCACGTCCAAAAATACCTCAAAAATAATCATAGTGGTGTAAAATTGAGAATGATCAAAACATGGATCTGATCAAAGCTAGTATCCGAATAGATATTTTAGACGAAAAGAAAAATTTTCATTTTTAGATGAATAGTCTTGAAAGTGATCGTGAATAGTATATAGTATCGTGAATAGTCTTGAATAGTATCGTGAATAGTAACTCAGACACCAAAAGTTCAAATTTGATAAAACTTTGGATCGATATTTCAACATAATGATATTGAAGAAATAATATCATTCTGAAAAAAAAAAATATCCACTTACCTCGAAAGATCAAGTACTTTACATTTGAAAACAGGATATAGGCTATGACTTGAACTTATAGTATAGCAATACTCAAATTATACTCAAAATACTCACAAGAATAAATTTCGATAATATAGAGAGAAAACTTGATTTACGGTGTGATTTTCAATTCTAACCTAAGCACCTATTTATAGGAAATTGCTTAGAACACAAAAGCGAAAATTTAATATAATATAATATATATATATAAAATTCTACGCACACAATCTATGATCTGAATTCAGCCATGCTTGACAACAAATAAGTCTAAAAAACAAACAAAAAACGTTTTTATTATTTAAAATAATTAAAACTTCCAAAAATCAATTATTATTTGAATTTGAACTTCAATAATTCATAATAAATAGCCCTTTTATCGGAAAATTGAATCTCATGAGTTTTTATAGGAAATTCAATTCTCTACAACTTTGCGGAAGAAGAAAGTTTTCCAAATTCAAAAGAAATTGGCCGAAATCCACAAGCAGGCGATTTTCTGGTATAATCAAATTTTCGATCGATAAATGGGGTCCATGCAGACATATTTAACATGTTTTAAACATTTATTGCAACAAAATACTCTTCCTCCTCGTATACTCATATATCCCACATTCGTTGTAAAAATATCACCATTATTATATTATTAAAATATAATAATATATTTAAATAATTATTTTATCGAGAAAAAGATAAAATTTCAATTTTCAACAATTGTCACATTAAAAATTTTCTCCATCTATATCCACATAAAATCAATATTTTCCTCATCATATGAATCAATAATTAATTATTCACAAATAATATTACGAGAATCCTGATATTGAATGACAGGCGGTTCAGGGAAGGGGCTTTCGATAAAATTTCTCTTCTTTGGCGCATGATTAGGTGACCAAACCTCTCCTTAGGCAGAACTTTCTAGACATTGCCAATAATGTTATCTAATAATATTATTAGGATAATATGAATTATTGCCCGATAATGAAAAATATTGTGTAATGACAATTATTGAAACAATGACAATATAAAATATCAACGCTTGACAATTATTGAATCGATAAAATAAAATCTTTGAGCGGTAATTCTGTAACCATTATTGAGTAGTGCCTTCTTACGTAAGAATCAATAATTGGTGCAATCTGGTGTACTCTTGTGTTTTTAACCAAAGTATTTTAACGGTATTAGCAGTAATAACTTCTGTAGTTATTTTTAAACAACTTATATTTGTCGTTTTCTTCATCGATCGCTTTAGTTATGGGGCCCCACACACATTTACTTGCAGTAAATACGAATATTCCCGACGATCTGAATATTCCACGACCAACGAATATTCCCAAACAATGATGAATATTTTATAACCACTTGCTTATTTTGAAATATTTGCGTATTTTACCCTAACTATCCACATTAATCACATCAACCCTTACTATTTCAAAATAATAAATAGAGAAAATTAAATTTCATTAATAATAAGTTGGGGTCTTTCAACCTCCCTCCTTATGAAATTTCGTCCTCGAAATTGGCGTCACGTACACAGTGTTTGAAAAGGTGAGGAT
This sequence comes from Panax quinquefolius, assembly GCA_020205615.1. Taxonomy (NCBI): domain Eukaryota; kingdom Viridiplantae; phylum Streptophyta; class Magnoliopsida; order Apiales; family Araliaceae; genus Panax; species Panax quinquefolius. The sequence continues at coordinate 168,391,755 of CM035156.1, forward strand.
ACCTCGCTTTCATTTCGTTTCAATTCCCGGTCATTTCCTCTATAGCATGATTCCTCCACAAAACTTTAACTTGTGGTATGACCTTTCTTGGCGTAGGACATGCTCCTTCTATCCAAGATCTTGGCGGTACCTCCTCATACGTTAAGTCTTGGCTATCTAAATCGGTTCTAATTCTATAACGTGGTTTGGGTCTTTCACATATTCTGAAATACAGATATATGAAACACATTATGAACACGAGACATACTCGGAGGTAGCTTATGAGTACATAGGCTACATTTCCTACTCGGTCGAGAATTTGAAATGGACCGATAAATCGTGGATTGAGCTTTCCTCTCTTCCCAAATCTTGTAACTCCCTTCCATGGAGCGACTTCATGACAATCATGATCCCCTACACTAAATTCCACGTCCTTTCGATGAAGATCCGCATAACTCTTTTGTCGATCTTGTCTTGGTTTGTATCGTTGTCGAATCATTTGGATCTTTTTGGTAGTCATACGTACTAACTCGGGTCCCAACAATGTTGCTTCACCCACCTCATCCCAACATATTGGAGAAGCGACATTTTTCGTCCATATAATGCTTGAATGGAGCCACACCTATACTTGCACGATAGCTTTTGTTGTTGTAGGAGAATTCCACGATGGTAAATACTTATCCCAAGCGCCCTTGAAGTCAGGACGAGTCTTAATAAATCTTGAGAGTTTGAATAGTCCTCTCGATTGTCCGTCCGGTTTGAGGATGGTATGCGAACTAAAGATAAATAAATCCGTGCCCATAGCTTTTTTTGCAAGCTAACCCAAAATCTTGAAGTGAATCTTGGGTCACGATCGAAACTATGGATCTTGGCATGCCATGCTGACCTCACAATCTCATTCACGTACATACTAGCAAGGCGTTCGAGGGAATAAGTCTCCGTGTCGGCAAGAAATGAAGCGGACTTGGTTAATCTATCAACAATAACCCAAATAGCATTGATGCCTTGAAAGCCGTAGGAAGACCATGTGAAATCCATGGTAATGTGTTCCCACTTCCATTTGGAATCTCAAGTGGTTGCAGCGGACCCTTAGGTACTAGATGCTCGCCTTTTACGTTGACAAGTTAAACACATTGAGATAAACTTTGCAATCTCTCTCTTCATATTGTTCCACCAAAATGTATGTCGAAGATCACGATACATTTAGTACTTCGAGATGGATTGCAAATGGTGTATTGTGTGCCTCCATCATAATCTTGTACTTCAAATCAGTCGTTAGGAACCACAAAGTCTAGAGTGGACTCGAAGTATTCCTTCTTCATCGATTCTCGCTTAGGAATAGCTCCTTCTTGTACTTTCTTCTTCATCATACGCATCATTTTCAAGGTCGGTGGCAAGCGACCTTAACTTTTCTATTAAAGTTGGCTCTGTCGTATACTTGACATCATCGCTTTTCGTTCCGCATATGATCTTCTACTCGTAGCGTCATTACCACGTTCGCTTTTTCGAGGATGGTATTGAATAGTGTGGTCGTAGTCTTTCAATAGCTCGAGCAGCGTCATTTGCCGCGTGTTGAGTTCTTTTTAGTGAAGAAATATTTAAGGCTTTTATGGTGCGAATATATCTCCACTTTCTCCCCATATAGATAGTGCCTCCATATCTTTTAGAAAAGCATTGCTTTGACTCTAGATCATGAGTAGGATAATTCCTCTCATACTCTTTAAGTTGTCATGAGGCATAGGCTATGACTTTTTCCCGTTGCATGAGAACACATCCTAACCCTTTGCACGAAGCATCATTTGTAGATAACAAATCCATCCGAACGGATGGTATTGTTGTTAAAGCAGTCTGCGAAATAAGTCTCCTCTTAAGCTCTTGGAAACTCTTTCGCATTCTTCGCTCCAAGCGAATTTTGTATCCTTAGGAGTTAAATTTGGGTTAATGGAGTAGCGATTTGAGAAAACCCTTCCACGAATCTCGATAATAACGGCTAAGCCCAAAAAACTACGTACTTGATCCGAAACCCGGTTGCTCCGACTTTGTATTGCTTGATCTTGGCCGGATCATGCGGATACTCCATGTTTTGACACCGCGTGCCCAAGAAATGCTACTTCCTCAAGCGAACTTCGCATTTCTTCAATTTGGCATATAGTTTGTTTTTCACGAAGCCTTTGGAGTACCGACTTCAAATGGTGCTCATGATCTTCACGACTTTTGGAATATATGAGGATGTCATCAATAAAAATGACAACGAATTGATCAAATATTCCTTGAATACTCGGTTCATCATATCCATGAAAGCGCGGGAGCATTAGTTAGTCAAGAAAGACATGACTAAAATTCATAATGCCCGTCTAGGAGTTCTAAAGGCGGTCTTTGGAATATCCTCGATTCTAATCTTGGTGATGATGATATCGAGCGAAGATCGATTTTGAAAAAAATTGTGCCCCTTGCTGTTGGTCGAACAAGTCATCAATCGAGGTGAGGATACCTATTCTTGATGGTGACATGGTTGATTCAGATAGTCGATACAAAAGTCGCATACTCCGTCTTTCTTCTTCTGAATAAAGCAGGAGCACCCCGAGGAGATGTCTTGGGGCCGAATGAAAGCCGATGTCAACAACATTTCTGTAGTTGGACCTTTAACTCTGAAGTTCAATAGGAGCCATTCGATATGGGGTTTTAGAAATGGGCTTTGTGCGGGTTCAAGATCAATAAAGAATTCAACTTCACGTTACGGGGGGTAGGCAGGAAGTTCTTGAAATCGTCGGGAAAGTCGATAACAACGGGAATATTATTCAAATTTGGCGTGTCTTTATTCAAATCCATAACATGGGCTAAGAAAGCTTGACATCCGTTTTTGATAAGCGAATAGCTTTATGATTAGATATGATAGTGATTGATTTTAATGGTTTAGTTGCTTGAATTCGTACAACGGGTTGGTTAGGAATATGAAAACTAATGACCTTACGAAAACAATCAATTTTGGCATGATGAGTAGTTAACGATCAATCCTAAAATCACATCAAAAGCAAGTATCTTTAAAGAGATAAGGTGAGCGGGTAAGGTGATGGTGCCGACTTGAATCAAACAAGATTTATAAGCAGTGGATGTGATGAAAGTTTCTCTAGCGGAGTTTCCACGAGATAGGTCGAAAAGTCTAATTTCTCGGTCGAGTTTAAGCGTTGAGCACATGCGGGAGAGATAAATGAATGGGTATACATAGGTATCAAGTAAGGTATAAACTTGAGAATTTATAAATAGCTTACCGTGATCACCTCGTTTGGGTTTCTCGCATTTTGACGATCCTGACAAAGCGCTCTTCCGGAATCGTTGACTTTGACTTTTACGGGGACGATCTTTTGAGTCGAATCCCCATTGAACTAGGTTTATTCTGCGTCTGATCTCGGCGATATGTCCTTCCTTTCCACAATTATAGCATACCTTTGCTGTTGTGGGCGGTTTGGTGATATATCCCTCTTTTCGCATTTATAGCATATAATGGGTGGTCGTTCTCCTCCTTAGAACCGATTCTTTCTTTGTGCCTTTATCGTCTTCACATAGTCGTTGTTAAATCTCCTCTTTTAAAATCTCCTCTGATTTCGCTTCTTCTATTTTCATGGCCATGATTACCACGGAGTGGTTACCATTTTTGTCCGTCTGTTTCTTTCTCATTTGGTTATCATTATTACATTGTTGCTTTATCTACAGTGCGATCTGGTTATGGTCCCTCGGTTGAATATACTCGTTATCTCGCTCTAACAATTGAGCCACATTAACAACATACGAATAGAGAGAAAATTTATGAGAAATGAGATATTGTGCGTATCTGGGTTTGAACCTCTAGAAACATCCGCGCGTCATCGTTCCTCATTCTCCACCGAATGAGGTCTGAACACTGGATAACTCTGCAAACTTTGCCTCGTCTTTGAGACATCGTCGTATTGTTTTGTTCTAATCGATGAACTCCACTTCCTTCGTATAGCGAACACTTTCGGGAAAGTATTTGTCATTAAATAGTTCTGAAAGCGTCTCCCCAAGAGACATCTTTGAGTCTTGGTTTGGATGGAGTGCGCTTCTGAGACTCCACCGATGGTCTGCTGCCTCGCCACGGAACATAAAGGTGGCGAATGGAACCTTCATTCCTCCGTGCATCCCAAGACATCGAATATCTTGGTAATTTGCTTGACCCATGTTTTCGCCGTGATCGGATCTGGCTTTCCCTTAAATTCTGGTGGTCCTGACTCTTTGAGCTGCTTGGTTGTTTGTGACAACTTGAAGTGAATTGCTATCATTTCCTCTGTATTTTGAACACGAGTCTCCCTAAATGCGATTTTGCATGAGAGCGAAAAACTTCTAAACATCCCTCGTTCATCATACGCTCGGTGGTGTTGTTCACGGGAGGAACATTGCCCGACTGTTGCCGCGTTCTCCTCGTTGGTGAGTCTGAGGCGTCTCCACGGTCTCATTTCCATTGTTAATATTCTCGATCGACATTCTCAAATCTTTTTGTCATTAAAAAAAGGGTTAATTAAAGAAATCAATATATCACATAATATCCATCATATATCTTGACCAACTAACAAATAAGCTTAGGTAGGACACACTAGCGAAGGATTTACTCGTCTCTCCCCTCTAGTTCTATTCCCGATCTCATGGAGATCGTATCCTAGCTACGATACCATTGTGGCGCCCCCAAAATAGGTATACATCACCCATTACGAGTTGTCAATACGTGATGCGAAACAACTACAACTTTATTATTACAATGATAAAGCTGTGAGTTTGAATACAAATATTATCTTACAGACAATATCTATACTCAAATAAATCCTCATCACATTTATTGATACATTATTTTACAAAAATGGTGAGGACTACTAAACAACTCTCTCTAGAACCTTCATTCCATACCCCAGGCTACGTACATTTATATTCTAGCCTCACGAGAAGAAAAATGGAACAAAAAGGAAAAGGGTGAGCTCAACTAGCTCGATAAAGAATATTATGACTAAGATAATATCTGACAAATTATCGTTAGTCTTGACGAGGGAAAAATCTAATAGAATCTGATAGCAACAAATTTTAAATCAATATTAGCATGAAATAATAATTCATTAGAAGAGTTAAGTAGAGAATGCAAACTACTATCTTACATGTATGAATTTAAAGTTCATCGTCTATCTTTTATCCTGTAACATCAATCGATATATATACGGAATCAAATATTCATCTTTTTGCACTCTGAGGCGAAGATATTCATCGATTAGTCGTATTCATCTAAACACTGTTCATCTTTTACTACGGGCCAAAGATATTCTTGAAATCATTCATCTTTGCTTTCTGGGCCAAAGATATTCCATAATATCATCATTTTAAAAGGTGAAGATGATGAAAAATATTTTAAAAAAAGCGAATCGGTGAAACAAAAAAATGCGGATTAAGGATTAAGGATTAGTACTTTGTTTTATCACGTCAAAAATACCTCAAAAATAATCATAGTGGTGTAAAATTTGAGAATGATCAAAACATGGATCTGATCAAAGCTAGTATCCAGAATAGATATTTTAGACGAAAAGAAAAAAAATTTTTCATTTTTCGATGAATAGTAGTAGTCGTGAAGTGAATAGAAATTAGTATCGTGAATAGTCTGCATAGTATCGTGAATAGTAACTCAAGACACCAAAAGTTCCAAATTTGATAAAACTTTGGATCGATATTTCAACATAATGATATTGAAGAAATAATATCATTCTGAAAAAAAATAATATCCCTTACCTCGAAAGATCAGTACTTACAATTTGAAACAGGATATAGGCTATGACTTGAACTTTGCAGTATAGCAATACTCAAAGTATACTCAAAATACTCACAAGAATCGCTCGATAATATAGAGAGAAAACTTGATTTACGGTGTGATTTTCAATTCTAACTAAGCACCTATTTATAGGAAAATGCTTAGAACACACAAAGAGAAAATTTAATATAATATTAATATATATATATATAAAATTTTCCTCACACAATCTTGATCTGAATTGACTCATGCTTGACAACAAATAAATCCACCAAACAAAAAAAAAACGTTTTTATTATTTAAAATAATTTAAACTTCAAAAATCAATTATTTAGGAATTTTGAACTTCAATAATTCATAATAAATAGCCCTTTTATCGAGAAAATTGAATCTCTCATGATTTTTTTTATAGGAAATTCAATTCTCTACAACTTTGAGAAGAAAGTTTTCCAAATTCCAAGCAGAAATTGGCCAAGAAATCCACAAGCAGGCGATTTTTAAATTTATAATCAAATTTCGATTCGATAAATGGGGTCCATGAGCATGTTTAACATGTTTTAAACATTTATTGCAACAAAAATACTCTTCCTCCTCGTATACTCATATATCCCACATTCGTTGTAAAAATATCACCATTATTATATTATTAAAATATAATAATATATTTAAATAATTATTTTATCGAGAAAAAGATAAAATTTCAATTTTCAACAATTGTCACATTAAAAATTTTCTCCATCTATATCCACATAAAATCAATATTTTTCTCATCATATGAATCAATAATTAATTATTCACAAATAATATTACTGAGAATCCTGATATTAATATTGAGGCGGTTCAGGAAGAGGGGCTTTCGATAAAATTTCTCCTTCTTGGCTGCATGATTAGGTGACCAAACCTCTCCTTGAGGCGAGAACTTTCTAGACATTGCCAATAATGTTATCTAATAATATTATTAGGATAATATGAATTATTGCCGATAATAAAAAAAATATTGTGTAATGACAATTATTGAAAGCAACAATGACAATATAAAATATCGTTATGACAATTATTGAATCAATAAAATAAAATCTTTGAGCGGTAATTACGTAACCATTATTGAGTAGTGCCTTCTTACGTAAGAATCAATAATTGGTGCAATCTGTAATGTCTTCTTGTGTTTTAACCGCAGAGTATTTTTAACGATATACTTTGGTAACAACTTCTGTAGTTATTTTTAAACAACTTATATTTGTCGTTTTCTTCATCGATCGCTTTTTTAGTTATGGGGCCCACACATGGTTTATGTAAATACGAATATTCCAGAAGCGATCTGAATATTCACGACGAAAGCGAATATTCCAAACAACAATGAATATTTTATAACCACTTGCTTATTTTGAAATATTTGCGTATTTTACCCTAACTATCCACATTAATCAAATCAACCCTTACTATTTCAAAATAATAAATAGAAAATTAAATTTCATTAATAATAAGTTGGGGTCTTTAATAATAATTGTAATAATATTAATAAGACTCCTCTTATTAATTTATATTTAATATTTCTAAAATATTAAATAATAAATATTAAGCTATTTAATTTATTCTATCACCATAGATTAAATTAAATATACATAACTATATTATTACGATTATGCCATTAACTTCTTAAATAATTATTCTTCCTTTTATGGTGTGACCCTTTAGGTTCTCCGTATTAAGCAGGTTGTGAATAAATCAATTAGAACAATTCTAATCTTATTTAAATAAATAAATTAAACAATTAATTTATTTAAATAAATAATATTTATTCTCTGATAGGGATAAGCCTCCCTAGCGATCAGCGACTTTTCGGATAATATAGATTTCAACATTAATCATTAAAGAACCTTTGAGTAAATAATTTAAATGCTGATTCAATCCTTCCACCATCTGATGTCCCGATTAAATATAAGACATGGAATTCTTTGTCAGAAGTCTTATTTTATTTAATTATATGTATTTCGATCTCTTAAATACCTGACTCCAAATAATGCAAATTAGAAACTCCTTTCTAATTTCATTACGCCTTAACCGAGGACTCTTGGGTTGTCATTTATCGAATCACATAGGACATTTCTCTTCTTTTATTAGAAGTGGTAGATTCTTTATTGATCATACATTATCTCCGTATCTGACTTATTATACCCAAGCATACCCTTTGATATACCTAAGGGTCTTAAGGAATAAGTCAAAGTATAACTCATCATACACAAGATCTATGATGATCTCGAGTCAAAGGATCACTTGTACTACTATCACTTCTGAGGAATTCTATTGACGAGACGAAGTAAAACTCCATTAGGTATTCCTTAGCGAGCCACGTTCGATGAACTTATTCTCTAATAAGCACCTACATTACTTGCTTTAGTGTCTCCACACAAATGATCATGAGATCAATCATCCTCATCAATGAGCAAGTAGCGTATGTACCAATCTATCAGGATTCACTAATCCCCGATTTAGTAATCGATGATTGGGAACTATTTTAGTTTAAGCTTTACAGAATTTAGATCTCATTAGAATGATCATCATCATTATTCTAAAAGCATTGCTTAAAACTATGGGTTTATCATATATTATAAAGCGACATCATGTAGATAATTAAAAGCCTTTAATAAATTAATACTTTTTATTAATAAATGAATAAGATTATTTACAAAGTATATGCTTTATCATCAAACATGATTGGCTTGTAATGCATCTTACTTTCGATCTCCCACTTGCACTAAAGCCCAATCGTCATGGTATCTTATACTCTTCTTCTACAAGTGGCGATTATCCCTTTTGTTGGATAAGCTTTAGTTAATGGATATGTAATGTTGTTCTTGAGAGTCCACTTTATCTACTATAGTGATTTCCCATCTTTCGATGATTACAATAATCAAATGAAAGTGCCCTGACACATGTTTAGATCGAGATGAGACTTAGGAACTATTCTAGTTACGTAATGAACTTTTAATCAAACAATCAACTTTGCGACTTCATTTATAGCTATATACTTTGTCTTTATCACTAAACCGACAACTCTTTCTTTGTTTGGAACCTTTCGATTCCTTTGCACCCTTTATTCGAGGTAACGCTTTACCTTAAAGTGGATTTTACATCGTCTTAGTGCATGCGAAAAACTTGAGTGCATTAAGCCCTCTGGTTTTAATTTAGACCCACCATGAATATGATCACATCCTTAGTCTTTGGTTAAGAACTTTAAGATGTTTTTCAGCGACTTCATAGTGAACTTCTCCAGAAATATGGTGATCGACATCGGTCTCGTATATTTCATTGCATACATGATAGTCACTTTCATGCGATCTCTCTTTTCGAGAGTGCTTTAGGGACTATTAAGAGATACACTCCATAGCTCATCAACATGAGACATCTCTTGGAGTTTGCCGTGCTAGCGACTTTAGCATCAAATGAATATCGTTCCTTGGGTTAAGTCGAGCATCCTCTTAAATCTATCTATATAGATTTTTATCCCCGATTAAGATACTCTTCCCGAATCATTCATGGAGGAATGTTTAAACAACTTTATCTTCTTGATTGTAGCATTGGTATGTAATTCCTCATCAGTAGTATATCGACATATAATCTTTAGAAATGTCGCGGCGCTCCTTTGTTCCCTTTTTTATAAAATTAGAACTCTTTTTACCTCATCGAATGTAACTTTGGATCATCATCTTATGATGTGTACCTCATCATCATCATCATCATGATGAATCCATACCTCTGAGGTATCTTGGTATCTTATTCGATTCAGTTCTGATTAGGTTGTGGTATAATGGAATTACATCTCTGAGGTTCCTCTTATTTGACTTATAGTGTTTTGTGGTTCTTGAACTCTTCAAGATCTATTATCCTCCACTAGCCCCTTGATGATAAACACCTTTATCTTAGAAGGCGGCGTGTTTCGTAATAAACACCTTTTTGCTAAGTAGGATTATAGAACATATACCTAAACTTACTTTAGGATGTCCCACAAATTGTACTTGTCAAATCTTGTCCCAAGCTTATCCTTTGAAACCTTTTCACATAAGTTGGACAACCCCTTATCTTAACATACTTAAGATTAGGAATCCTCCCTATCCATAACTTTTATGGAGTCTTGATTTGGATTTTGAGGTTACCTTTTAAGTGAATATCGACCTTTTCTAGGACGTGATCCAGAAGGATCTTGGAATGTCGGTAAAATCATTATGGACCATACCATGTCCAGCAGGTACGATTTTTCATTCGGATACATGATCGATTATTACGTATCGGGATGTGTCCATTATGAGAAAACCATTTGAGATGATCTAGAAACTTATTGCCAAGTATTTATTCCTTGATCTAATCAAAGAATCTTAATACTTTGCCAATTTGTTTCACTTTTTGAATTCTTTGAACCTTTGAATAATTCACACTTGTATTTCAGCAAATACATACATTGACTCTTTGAATGATCATCTCCTTTTCTTATACTAGTTTGTTGATTTGCAAAATTATTTTCGTGTAAGTCAGTATACAAAATCCATTATTAAGTAATATTCGATTACATCTGAAAACATTATTATTATAAATAGAACAACAATTGTTCTTAATTATAATACCAAAAGATTTCATTGTCAATGATAAAATGGAAATAATATTTTTAACAAGAAGCTGGAATCTGATAACAACTTATTGACTTAATAGATTTGCTAGTAAGCATTGCTAAACTATAAGTTTCTATAGCTAATGTTGCGACCTTTGCTTCATTTCCCACGTAGGATTACTTATATTTGTTTAACTTTCTACTTACGCTTGGTCCCTTCATAAATCTATATTTATGATAACGAAGTCGGTATCAATACTGAGTAGAACCTTGACTTAAAGAAAAATTTATTTAAATCATGAACAAAATTTGTATTTATGCAGAAACTTCACTAAGCTTCTTTGGTTAGCCTCTGCGAGATACTTCTCATGATTTCTTTCCGATGTGTCGGGCTTATTGCGGTGGAAGCAAACTCCTTTCTTTATCCGTATCGATTTTGTTCTTATTATCCTTTGTTTATGCCTTTTCTATTTACCTTCTTTTGAATCGTTCTTCTTTTAGGAAGATCCTTTGGCCCCTACCGGTAAGACTTGGTCTTTCTTGGTTGGAAAGTGACTCTCGACATTTTTCAACATGTTAAGCAAATCGGCAAAAGGTGATATCTAGCTTGTTCGTATGAAAAATTCACAACAATTAATGAAAAGAATTAGGGAGTGAGTGCGAGATCAAATCTTGGCTCGACTCTCCATCCATGACAAAACCAGTTGTCTAATTGATCGATCAAATTGATTATGTTAAGAACTTTTTATGCATCTTTATAGTGCCATTGGCCATTCTAGATCGGAAGAGCTCTTAGATATCGATATCTATCGGTCCTACTTTCCTCACCATCGACTACTTGATGTGCGGGAATATAGTAGAAGCATCCATAGTTTCATCTTTGTGTTGCTGAGCTTCGTTCTTTCGTGGATCTGAGCATGATGCATTGAGCCATTGTGCATCATCTTGCCACTTTCTAAAAGTGTGATCTCTTCCTCGGAGGCATTATGCGCAACCATTCGAGGATAGGCGTATTAAGGACATAAGATAGCTTTTTGAGCTATGAGAACTATTCTCAAATTCCTTAACCAATCCATTTAATTTGGTGCGGTTAATTTAGCATCTAATATGCTTCGCGGTGATAGTAATTTTAGACATTGTAAAATTACGTAAATGAATTTGTAATTAACAACATTTTAACATACATTCTTTTATTAATTACCAAAATAAATTAGGTCTTGTTTTAAATTGGTATCTCCCTTATTTTCTTTAAACTATATTACCCTCACTTATATAGTTAAGCAAAATCTAATTAAAAGATTTGCTAGTGAGAATAAGGATCCCATTTCAAATGTATATAGCCTTGTGGTGACACAACAAACTATATATAAATAAATAGGTGAACAACTTTTTATCGATTACATCAACTATCTGACTCCTTTTCTTTTTGCCTCTTAGATTATTTTGATCAGTGGTGGCACATCAAGAATCAAAATTATCCAAGTTAAGTCCAGACCTAGCACTCCATATATTCAAAAAAAAAATATCATCCTTGTGGTGACCTGACAAAACAATATTGTTCAATTTTCTTTATAAGCATCAAATGTGATAAATTAACATCTTAAATACTTAATACTTGCCTTGTGGTGACCACAACAAACTCATATTAAATATTTAATACTCTATTAATTTTATCATGCTAGAAAGCGACGTTCGATATTCCAAATATCTTTGAGCGCTTAGGACTTAATATAAAAAATTTGAGGGTTTGTTATTAATTTGTCTCATCTTGTTTTTGGCGTATGCATATATATATATAAAATCGCGTCGTATTAATGAACATCTGAAGCATGTTTGCATAATATATAATATATATAGTATAAGCATGCGCATATAGAATACTATATTCTACGGATTGATTATGGACTTTTATTCTAGTTTGGTTCACTAGAGCCACCGAAGTGAACCAAAAGGTTGAACTCCCCAAGGGGTGCGAAATAATAATATTTAAATATAACTATTACATTTAAACACGGGCTCCATTACAAAATGGGTCTTCTTGGCGCTCCTTGCTCCTTGATCTCTAATTTTCAAAATTAATTCTAACTATTCCTATTACAAAACTATTTAAAATAAATAGAAACCTTGATCGTGATCGAGGGAAATACATGGGAGGAGATAGAATTTACATTAAGAAAAAAATTAGAGAAGGCGAGTCATGTGAGACCCCATTTAATAAAACCCATACATTCGTGCATCGACTAAAATAAAATCGATCACGTTTGGTCGATAGTCCATAATCAATCCATTTATTATCATACTGGCATCACCGTATGCATCGATAAATAACATTCATCTTATGAATAATAAACATTTAATATATATATTGATATCATTTAATGGGCAAATTTAGTTAGTATAAAATCTAATTTTGAATCAAAATAAACTCCTTTATTTTAATCAAATTTAAATCAAAATAAAACTATTTTATTTTAATTTATCAATTTTGAATAAAATAAACTATTTTATTTTAATCAAAACTCTTTAATCCAATAATAAACTCTCTTTATTTTAATTAATTATGGAATCGATTCCATTAATAAAAAAAACTCCTTTATTAAAGAAACACGGATTATCTTTCTATTCATTAAATAAACTCTCTTTATTTTGAATAATATGAAATCTTATTTCATATCTAAATAAACTCCTTTATTTAAGGAAATTAGGATTCTTTCTATTCACAAATAAACTCTTTTATTTTGAATAATATGAAATCTTATTTCATATCTAAATAAACTCCTTTATTTAAGGAAAAATAGAATCAATTTCAACTCAATTAGTTATCATGGAATCGATTCCAACTCTAATTAGTTAGCATGAAATTTAATTTTAAAATTAAAATAAACTTTTTATTTTAATATTAAAATAAACCTTTTATTTTAAAATTAAAATAAACATTTTTATTTTAATTAAAATTATTAATATATATATATTATATATATATATATATATATATATATATATATATATATATATATATATATATATATATTTATATAGGTATAAAAGCATCCATTATATATTAAATATAAATATCCGGAATATGATTATAAAAAAAACTTCATTTATATATATATATATATATATATAATTATAAATATATATATATATATACTTTATATTAATCAATTGGCGTTAATTTATAGATATATTGATATATATATATAATATATATATATATATTAATGAAATATATATATAATACATAAATATGATATATATATATATATATATTGATTTGTGATGAAAAAAAAAAAAGGAAGCTTCAAAATTAAGTTTTTTTTTTTTTTTTTTTTTTAAATTTTATACAATAAAATTATGCCTGATTAAATTGTTCTAAACACATATCGATATACATATCAAATTAAAACAATTAATAATTTGCATAAAGGTTTGGCTCGATGCAACTTTATTAGGTTTGTAATATTATTGAAAGCATGATCAAATTACATAAATAAGCGGAAGCGATGTAAAAATCGAGTTTAAAAATTTTTACAAACCATATACGGATCACCCTTTATGCGTAATTATTAATTAAGCGAAAAAGATAAAGAATAAAATCGTATACCCTTGAAGATCGAGCTTCCTCGGTACAAGTTCACCTCAAATCCTTTTAGCGTTCGACTTGAATCATCGGGTTTGGTTCCTTCCTTTGATCGGCGTTAGCCACCCAGTGTTTGGCCTACAGGGTGATCCACGAGGAAGAAGAAGAATTCAAGAAGATGGGTGGTTGGCTAAACCTAGTTTTCTATCTACATAGAAAAAGGCGTACTCTCGACAAATTGGAATTATGTATATATGTTGAAAAAAATCGACTTGATACCCGTATAATAAGACTCCTCTTGTATTTATAGATGTATCAAGTAACCTTAACAATTAAGGAATTGGGATTTATTTAATTAATTAAAATTCTTTTAATTAATTAAGCTCCCCTAATCTTATTAGGGATAATTAATTAAACTCCTTTAACTAATTTTCCTTCTAATCGATTAGGAATAAATGAAAGTACTTATATTAAATTAATTCCTAAACTCTTTTAGAAATTAAAATAATAATAATTGTAATAATATATTAATAAGACTCCTCTTATTAATTTATATTTAATATTTCTAAAATATTAAATAATAAATATTAAGCTATTTAATTTATTCTATCACCGTAGATTAAATTAAATATCATCTTTATATTATTACGATTATGCCATTAACTTCTTAAATAATTATTCTTTCCTTTTATGGTGTGACCCTTTAGGTTCTCCGTATTAAGCCGGTTGTGAATAAATCAATTAGAAACAATTCTAATCTTATTTAAATAAATAAATTAAACAATTAATTTATTTAAATAAATAATATTTATTCTCTGATAGGGATAAGCCTCACTAGCGATCGGCGACTTTCCAGGATAATATAGATTTCAACATTAATCATTAAAAGAACCTTTGAGTAAATAGTTCTTAATCTGATTCAATCCTTCCACCATCTGATGTCCCGATTAAATATAAGGCATTGGAATTCTTGTCGAAGTCTTATTTTATTTAATTATATGTATTTCGACTCTTAAATGCACTGACTCGAATAATGCAAATTAGAAACTCCTTTCTAATTTCATTACGCCATAACCGAGGACTCTTTGGGTTGTCATTTATCGAATCACATAGGACATTTCTCTTCTTTTAATAGAAGTGGTAGATTCTTTATTGATCATACATTATCTCCGTATACTGACTTATTATACCCCAAGCGTACCCTTTGATATACCTAAGGGTCTTAAGGAATAAGTCGAAAGTATAACTCATCATACACAAGATACTATGATGATCTCAAGTCGAGGATCACTTGTCTACTATCACTACGAGAATTCTATTGTGACGACGGTGAGTAAAACTCCATTAGGTATTCCTTGGCGAGCCAGCGTTCGGTGAACTTATTCTCTAATAAGCACCTTCGTACTTGCTTTAGTGTCTCACACAAATGATCGTGAGATCGATCATCCTCATCGATGAGCAAGCAAGCGTATGTACCCGATCTATCCAGATTCACTAATCCCCGATTTAGTAATCGATGATTGGGAACTATTTTAGTTTTAAGCTTTACAGAATTTAGATCTCATTAGAATGATCATCATCATTATTCTAAAAGCATTGCTTAAAACTATGGGTTTATCACATATTATAAAGCGACATCATATAGATAATTAAAGCCTTTAATAAATTAATACTTTTTATTAATAAATGAATAAGATTGTTACAAAGTATATGCTTTATC